>JAWNZC010000383.1:335000-935000 GCA_035771165.1 Paragorgia papillata | reverse complement strand
TAGAAATTTGATTTGAATAGAAATGAACTTAGAATTATTAGACATTTTTGTTGGAGAATTTTAAACAACAATACGTCCTGGAACAATTATTAGTGTTTCTTTCTATAAAAACTACTTCTTTAAAAGTGCGGATGCTTAATGAATGCTTAATTAGCAGGTGTAAACAGGAAACGAAAGAACAAGCTAAACGACAAGATGTGAGGGCGAGTAGGATGAGTTAAAAAACGAGTAAGAAAACAAACCAAAAGCTATATAATAAATGGCTTATTATTGTTCTTGGTATTTTCACTAAACCTTGTTTCTTCGTCGCTCGGTCTGTACGAAAATTTCCGGAAATTACTTCTCCGTATAAACTGACAGACCTCACACTTGGTTTTATAAAGCCTTTAGTATTATATTAGTTTAGGTTAATCTGGGAGTGTTGGGTATTTCTACTTTTTAGTTCCAACTACACCAATTTGTCGAAAGTTTAATAAGGATTTGTAAAATATCTATCCTGTTGTTTGTGTTGTGGCATAACCGTCTTTGGTTACTAGTAATAGAAAATATTTAGAAAATTTCGCTTGGTTGCGAGGCCTACACGCAGGGAACTATATTCGATAGAAGACTGTAAAACACAGGTGCTTGGCTTTACTGATGCAGGTGTCAAACTTTCTATAGGAGTCCACGTTTCTTATTGTTTTTTGCCTTGTGTAATAGACGGTAGTTTATTAAAGTTTACGATCATTTCTTCTTAATTGACAAGTATATACGTATGATTGATTAGCAACCGTTTCAAAAACTTTCCGTAAAAATAAACGTGGTATTTCCACAAATTCTCGCTTGTATTATTATTTGTCACAATGCAAACTTTCAAGGAATTAATATAATACAATGAAACAGCTTAAAATAATACAGTTTAGTATAAATACACAGGTGATTATAGAAAATTGAACGCGCTGATTGCTCGAACTACTTCGGATTAATTCCCGATAATCACGACTACATCGTTTATTCAAAATGGCCGCCAGCCGATTTGTCAATGTGACAGAAGAGGAAATTAACAATTTTGAAGAAAATGTTTTTCCTAAAAGTACAAAAATGTGTATTTATACTAAAACAATTATTCGCCTCAGGCTCAGTGAATATCGATGATATTATTCACCGATATTCACCTCGCCTTGGACGAATAATTGTTGAATAATATATACGACATCAATGATTCTAAAATAATACAATAAAAATAAGACAGTGACAGGGGCGGATGTAGGATTTTTTTTGTGTTAGTCAAACTTTTTATGGTCCACAATTTAGGGGGTCCGGGGTATGCACCTCGGAAAATGTTTGAAATTTGATTTGCTACTTCCTACAGCACTTTTGAATACAATCTAAACGTTTTAAATCGTATTTTCTGTGGCAAATTTTATCGAAAATGACTGGTGCAACGTGTTTAATAATAGCCATATGCTATGCTATGCTATGCTATGCTATGCTATGCTATGCTATGCTATGCTATGCTATGCTATGCTATGCTGTGCTGTGCTATGCTGTGCTATGCTATGCTATGCTGTGCTATTCTATGCTATGCTATGCTATGCTATGCTATGCTATGCTAGCTATGCTATGCTATGCTATGCTATGCTATACTATGCTATGCTATGCTAAACAACAAATTGTTCACGGTACCTTTCACACATAAAGATGAGGTGGATAGCTTATCTAAGCCTGGAGTGTATCGCATTCCGTGTGAGTTTGGAATTTGTGATGCATGTAATGCACGTAGTGAATCTTTTTGTTATATGAGTATTCTAATAAATGGGCATTTTATCTTAATATGGTTTTATCTTAATATCTACAGACAGTTCGTTTTAAGCTGTATCATTGCTAAATTAAACGTAAGGGCTTTTTAAACTCATCAGTTTCAACTAAGTTGTCATGCTCCCGCCATCAAGTTTCCTATCCAGTCTTCTATCCAGTCTTTTTACTATCTCTGCATGCTTCAAGCATGGTGTGCACAATGTCTTGGAGAAGTTGTTTGGGGGCATCAAATGTAGGCAGCTGGCATAACGGGCTTCTGAAATGAATGCCGTTCAAACATGTATATATATAGTAATTGGTGCGTGGCATAAATTTTGACTACTGAGACGAACTGCTTTTGCCAAAATGTTTAACTATAAACAAAGATTAACGCTTTTACTCAACTGCATGGATGACTTAGGTCGAAATTTAACCAATTATTAAACCAGCTTAATTCGCATCAGCTCATTCTCACATTATAGCAAACCGACACACTAAAATTGGAAGAAAAGAAATAAAATCATAATCATTGTCTGTTATCGTGTCTTAACATGCATCCCGTATCAGTTTTACACTGCGCTGGTGACCACTATGCATAGCCACAGCAAGATCACAAAATCATGACTATTAGCAAGCTGCCATGCAAACCACAGTGTTGGTTTAAATAGCGCACCGTCGAGCTGCTATTTATAGCCCAAAATGCTGACAAACAAACCAAAATTGACTTTCAAATTATTGCAAATGAGCCATTATCTATTGTTCGGACTGCAAGAATTGTGGGTAAAAGCGAAACAAACTTAAATAGTGACGTCATCACGGACGGAGCGCTATTTTCCCATTCTAATAATTTATAAGATAAAAACAAAGGAGAGCAATAACGATATCGAGACGGAGTTTGCGTATGTCATCAAACGCTTGCACAAATTAAGCCAACTTTCACCTAAAATATCTTATAAAAAATACTTTTTTTATCTGAGAAGCAAAACACTTCGAAGTCGTTTTTGCCTTGCTTTTTCACCACACTTCTCGGTGTTTGATGTACTATTTCAAAAACGAGTTCAAGTGTTTGATTACGGTATCAAAACATGAAACAGCAACAACTTTCCAAATGTTAGTTGGGACGTTCTTAATATACAAATTGCAATGCTCCATTTTTGTTTATGATTTTTCCATGTAGCAGTAGCTTTAGGAAAATTTGTGGCCAAGTCAGTAGGCGCGCATAATTTTGCAAAGGAATTGACGGGCTCTTGGCGGGCTCTCCACAAAGTAAGTAATGGCAAACAGACTTACTAGCGAGCCAACAACTGCAGAATAACAGTGTTAAACATCCAGAAATTGTATTTTAATTTGTTTATTTTAAACAGTATGTTTACTTTGAGTGGAGTACGTTTTCCAGGAATTTTTTTTTAAATAATGCGCGCGCAACATCCTGAAACTCGCCTATTCTAGATATTCTAGTTACACGTGCTTAACCATTTACTTTACATTCGTTCGTTCGTTGTTGGCTTGTTCGTTGTTTGTTTTGTTTGTTTGTTTGTTTGTTTGTTTGTTTGTTTGTTTGTTTGTTTGTTTGTTTGTTTGTTTGTTCGTTTGGACATTCATTCATCCATCCATCCCTCCCTTCCTTCCTTCCTTCAGCGTGAAACTGACCAGGGGCGGATCTAGGGGTCGTCAAACCAGTCACGCGACTAACGTAAAAATTGCGGAGTTAAATAGTTAATTAATTAAAATTCGAATGATAGTCCAGTTATGATGAGTTATCTATTTTCAAATTTCAAACAGCGGCACCATTGTAGTCCAGTTATCAAATTTCATGCTGCGGCTGAGTTTCTGTAAAGTAATATTATCAAGTCAACGGACAGCGGACTTACGCGTGAGTTTTGACCGATCTGAGTCAGATTCTAGCCATCTGATTGGTCAATATGCTCATCTCCATGGAGATCAGCAACTTTGACCGATCTGTGGGGAGTTCTGACCGATTTGGGAATCAGGGGCTCGTATACAAGCTATCTGATTGGCTAATTAAAAAAATATTCGTATTCTTATTGGTCACATTTTTTGACCGATCTTGACCGATTCGCAGCGTGGGATATGATCTTGCTGTATACACTCAAGGGCTGACGAATCCATTAGAGTAGAAAGAATTTAAACAGCAATGTCTTGTAGTATTTACGATACTGTTCAGTCTGCGTTTGCGGGGAACGATCAAAAATGTCTACAAGAAATTTATGCTGATCTGATGAAGCGAATTGACGCTTCGCCGAAGAGTTCTGTTGAAGAGCTTTTGAGCGCGATAAACAGCACGAACTTCTGCCTCAGTAGAAATTTTGGTGCCGAGAGTTTAATCCCGAAGTGTGTTCGAGATCAAAAGAACAAGTCCTGTACTGCTATAAGGTAAATTAAACATATTTTGTCTTGTTTTAGAATGTCTATTAACAGAACAAGCTGTGCGCCGATTTTAATATTTAGGCTTGTATATATATGATAATCTCGATGGAATTTACCCAAATTAGCATATTTTTGCGGTCAAAAGGTTATTAATATCTAAATCATATAAAGGCATTATAAAAGCAGCATTATATCAATTAATATCAGCTAAAGATTTCGACTTAGGTATCGATTATTCTATATATTTATTCACCGAAGTGACCGAACAAAATAAGTGGCATTGTATATTTGTATTTAGTCTATTTTGTTAGGCTATCAATAGACCGACAACATGGTCTGGTGTAATACGATCATAACCTGCCAGGCTGCCAAAATTGCCTTTGGCTTTGCAGGAGAAAATGCTTTAACTGATGGGCATATTGAGTCATTGACTAGTGTCATAAATATATATTATCTATTATTCTATATATTTATTCACCGAACTAAATATGTGGCATTGTATTTTATAGTCTATTTTGTTGCTAATGCTAGGCTATCAATTGAGCAGACAGCATGGTGTGGTGTAATACGATCATGTGAAATAAACGTAAACTCCTGATTTAAGCTAGTTAATTTTTAATTTAATACTGAATACCTGGTCTGTTCTTATATATAGATCAGAATCACGAGTTTGTCATATATTATGGTATTAGCTATGTGTTCCTAGACATGCTGATGAGCCCTGATATGGGGCGAAACAGCCGCTTTTTTTTTGTGTGTGTGTGTGGGGGGGGGGGGGGGGGGGGGGCGTTACTATGATGAATCATACAACCCCCAAAAAAAATTTTCCCCCCTGAGTGTTGACAACTAAAATTTTGACTAACGTATGAAAATTCCTGGATCCGCCCCTGAAACTGACAGTAGCGACCATCAACATTTGAGGTAAGCCCACTTATGGTATATTCGCTCTATCTTTACGGTATTGAGCACTTTTCGACATTTCGCGAACAACACTTTGTTTGTTTGTTTGTATATATATATCGAAATATAGTAAGGTTTGAGTACTGCCGAAATTATTGAACGTACTTTCTCTCTGACGAAGGGCCTTAACTTTGCTCGAAACGTTGGAAACTATGTTTAATATTTTCGGCAGTACTCGAACCTTATATTTCGATAAGGATTTGTATTTCAACACAGCCTACGCAGCACACTACTTTTAAAAAAAGTAGTAAAAAGTTGTAAACAAAATGCGGTAAATTTATCTTCATAAATAATTCAACAATGTCTAAATACTATTGTTGCTATATTGGGAAAAGCAACAATTCTCAGTCGTATTCAATCTCGTTCCCAGAGCCCACGTTCCCCATCCGGGAAACGAGAGACTCTGCGATAATCCGTTTCTAATCACAGGATTCTTGTTATTCCGGTTGAGGTACGCATGCGTAAATATCCCAGCGGAATCTGGATAGTATGTTCTCCTTGTTTGACTTTTCCACAAACAAGTCAATGGGGTTGCTGGCGAAGCTGTAATTACAGTATCTACACACATACGGCGAAGATATCGATCGCGGCAACGTCTTCACTGGAGTCTTGTCGTCCGACATCTTTGTTATTTTGGTTTTATTAATTCTATTCCGGTCACTTCAGACCAACTCATGCTCACTATTCAGCCAATAACGTAACGATATGAAACGGATTATCCCAGAGTCTCTCGTTTCCCGGGTGGGGAACGTGGGCTCTGGGAACGAGATTGAGTCGTATTATGACAGCTTCTTGATAAATCAACCCTTATATCTTCGAACATCATTGTTCTTTGCATGTCAAAACAGTAATTTTCTCGTAAGTTGGCACCGTAATTAGTTCAGTCATCTTAAACGTTGAACCCAGCTGGTAAACATGTGGATAGCTTGTGTGCTTTTATTAGCAATATAATGTTTACAGTACTTTATCACAGCAAGTCTGTAGCTTCAATTTTAATATTTTTAATTTGGATAACAGCTTGAGAAATGCGAACCATCTTCTCATCATTGAAGATATAAAAATGTTTTGCTTATTTTCAGTTTTTAATTTTCAACTTTTTCACATACAAAAAGTTAAACTACTTTATACTCTATTGAGTCTAACTCCAAGAGGAGGCTTAAACTTTGATTACACTCACTCCAGCGACGTCTTTGACACAAACGCGGGGGAACGCCCTTTATCACTGTGTCGTTTAGATTTAACATTCTGCAAGTTAAACAGATATTACCCACATGTGTTTTTGTCGGTTATTTAATAAACCTGGGCGAAAATAATCTTACACAACTAATTGGTTGAAGCAGAATATTTGGGGTGTTTAACAATGACTTCTTTATAGGATCACAAAAGGAATTATACATTGTTGATATCTATATACATTCATTGAATTAAATTCGTTAAACTAAATCATAAACAGAAAGTCCAAGAATCCGGAATTAGTTTCTTCTTTATATTTTTAAAATCTTTATTTCCCTTTGCGTCGACAAGGATAACCGCCATACGGCTGGCAATTCTGAGGCAGATAGTCTTGGTACTTCTTCATCTTTTGCAAGAAATCCACTGGCCCAATGTTCTCTTTCATCCACCTTCTTCTCAGTCTCGGACCACGGTTTGCTTCCTTCATTATTGGCCAAAGCAAAACAAACGCACAGACCCAGCAAACAGCAAAAGACCAACGCTAGACTTCGTTGTGTTTTTACACTGGACAGGTCAATACCAAGTTGATTAATGTTCAGGATTATTTCAGATGCTCGCTTATTTAATATACGCTTATCGATAATTTATTAAAGCTTTTAAGTATAGTTTAGTTTAAAATGACAGAATTGCGAACAAGATGGTGATGTAGCACCTGCTCGGCATTTTTCTAATAGCTTGAACCCAAATTTCTGAATATCAACTTAATTTCTCACGGGGGGCGTTCCCCCATTCTTAAACCCTGACCAAGCTCCGTATAAGTGTCTCATGCAACTGTATAGTCTAACGTTACTGGAGAACCTTGTGTGATGCGCAGTAAAGTTCAATACGTTCCTGGCGCAATTTTTCAAACTGTTTGCATCGCATCTATGCTCAAGTGGGCTGAGCTCTTATTTCTAAATTTAGAAATATGGTTCAACCCTTTAGAAGATGTCAACCAGGTGGAAACGGGTTGGTGATCAATGATATTCGAACTAAAGACTTATATTAACTGAGTGTGAGGTCTGGGGTTTTCGTGCAGACTTTGTGCAAAATACCAAGCAAATACAGACCGAACAAACGAGGTTAATAAGCCATTTATTATATGTCTTTTGGTTTCTCTTACTATTTGTTTTTATGTTGCCGTTTACCTTACTTTTGAGCTCTTTGTTTTGTTTCTTGTTTACACCTGTTAAGCAATAATTTTCTCCGTTTTTAAACAAGTTGTTTTTATAAAAAGAAATACTAATCTTCCAGGTCGTATTATCGTTTAAAATTTTCCAACGAAAGTATATTTTCATTCAAATCAACTCAAATATATTTTTTCGCCAAAACTTGCAGGTCATTAACAAAGGCGTTAATCTCCTCGCACAGCGCCGAGAAGGCATTGCCGTTCTTTTGGACCTTTCAGCAACCAATGAACGTGCGCCATTTAGCATAATGACTTGAAAACAAGTTCAGCAATTTATTATTTGGTACATTCTAATTAGCGGTATTCACGAGCGGCGCATCTTACAAGAGATCCTCTTGGTTTACCTTATGGCTACTATTTATTACGATACATGGATTTTTCAGTTGAGGGAACTGCGTATTTTGCGAGTATTTTGTTGTTGCTGCGATATTACAAGTACAATAGATTTAAACCCATGAGAATGTTCCAGAAAAAAAGAAAACAAGCTAAAAACAAGGCGAAAATGTTATGCTTTTTTTTCAACAATATTTTAAAGATATAAAAAGTAAACGGATAATAAACTAAACAAAAAACATTTCGGCAAAGAGGGATATATATATATATATATATATATATATATATAGGTGCGCAATATGTATATGCGGATACTACTGTTTGTTTGGCTTACAAATAATGATTGAACAATGTAAATTGTTCACTAAAATTACTAAAAATGCTAGGTAGATTAGATAGCCTGAGCTGGCTAAAAACTGTCTCTTAACTGTGTCTGACGCCAGATTGTTTTGCCCTGTCTATAACACAAGACAGTTTTACTCGTCAAAGGGAGAAACATCGGACATCTTAGGCAGCAATGGGTTAACAAGTAATTAATTATTAACTTTCGTGATGACAAGTGATTAACGCATCCATGTCTGAGCCGGCCAAAAAACGGCTTCTTTATTGTTGTACTCTATCTAAACGTTATATACGATTTTACTCAAAGAGACAAAGAGAGAGCTCTCAAACATCCTAGGTAGCTAGGTAAAAAGTTGATAATACAGTTGATTCCCGAAGTGGCACGGAGAAAACAGCCATATCGAGTTTCAAATTTCTTCGCCTTAAATTTGGAACTGTTTAGGTTGCCGTAGACCTTCGCAGGCGGAAAGTTTTTATACAAAAAAAAGATTAAGAACAACGAGTAAATAGTGGCGCAGAAATGTCGATGTTACGTTTTTTTAATAGAAATAGAATTTATAGTAAAATTTTCTTTCAAGCGGACGATTGTTAGAAACGTATTCTGCGTAAGAAAGAGGAAGGGGGGGGGGGGGGGGGTAAACGTGTTACAACCTAAAGGAGATTGTTCAATTTCCATCAATTTTTTTAGAGACAATGGATAAATAATATCACCTACAAAACCATGTCTGGGAATTAGATAATTCCAATAAGCTTTTGCATTGACAGCCATTCCCGTACGTTTACTTCAATGCTGTAACTTTTCACAAGCTTGAATCGAATATCGAAAACCCCTGCCTCAAGGGATCGAATTTAAAAATAATAAAAACCTCTTTGAGTTAAAGCTTCTGAGAGGCGATCACGACATCTGTCTAGAAGGCTTGTCGTAACATTGCTGATTTATGAAAACTAAAAATCATGAGCATATATTCTTGTCGCAATGTTATATACGCTGCAATATGATATGGGGATTAAGAAAATTTGCGACGTAACACGAACGCGCTAGGTATTTTAGACTGGAGGCACTCTTGAAGGTATACGGTATATTAACCTTAAAGAGACAGTGTCGGGGTGCTGATTTGCTGAAGTGTATATGCATATACATGGAGGACTTTTACATCATAACCTAGCTAAATACATGGATGATTTTATTCAAATCCCCACTCTTTGTGAAAAGTCCACAGAGTTACGAGTTGAAACGTTTAAAAAATTATATTATTGCAACGGCGATTAAGCTTTTACTTCCAAATTTGTGACATGAAGATATGGAAGACAAGAAATAAATGGAAGCTTATATACCTACTTGGAAAACGTCTGTTTTTACGTTCGTTAATGGGATTAAAAGGAAAGACCTGCATGTTTTGAAATGGCGCTGAAAGTGTTTTGTTGCAGTTACTTTAGAATTCTAATTGCGGTGCTTTGACGAGTTAGCTCATGCCTGTTATGGTTCGTCCGTTTCGACCGTTTGTTCGTTTGCTAGTCGATCGTTCGTTTGTGTGGAATCAATAGACAAACAATTTTGACGCCAAACAACCGCCTTTATAGCACTGGGTCTGTTTAGTCTTAAGTTTTTGCAAGTGAAACAGATGTTGGAATGCAGTAGTGTTTTACTGGGTTATTTAATGAACCAGTGGGAAATAATCTTATAGTTATAAAAGACTAATTGCTCGACCTGTGTCAAATGTATATAAAGACTATTCGAGTGTTTAATAACAAAGATTCGTTTATTGGATCACAAAGAGAATTATACATGTTTAAATCTATGGACATCTATATATACATTTACTGAATTAAATTCGTTAACTAGGTCATCAACTGAATTAGTCCAAAAGTCGGAATTAAGAGTTTTTCTTTATAATTTTTGAAGACTTCTTTTTCCTTTTTTGCAATTATAACCTTTATCGCCCGGCTGGCAAATCTGGTGAGGTAGATAGTCTTGGTACTTCTTGATCTTATTCAAGAATTCCACTGGCTCAACGTTCTTTTTCATCCATCTTCTTCTCAGTTTTCGACCACGGTTTGCTTCATTCATTATTGGCAGAGCAAAACAAGCGCACAGACCCAGCAACAGCAAAAGACCAACGCTAGACTTCTTCCAGACCATATTGCCCTTGCGTTTTTACTGTGGGCAAGTCAACACCAAAGTGATAGTATTGAAGATTATTTCAGACGCTCTGCTATATACCTTTTGACGACCTTAGGGACTCTCGCAACGAAGCAGCAAACTTTGAGGGTTTTCATATTACTTTGGTCCCGGTCACTTGTAGCACTTAAAGCTTGTAAATAGAACGCAAATGCAAAATTACCGCCAAACAAACAAACTTAAAACTCATCGTTTGGCCTTTATTGCACCTTTAAGAAGTAAGAGGAACAGTTTAGTGTTTAGATATAACAGTTAGGATTATCCAGTACAAATAAAGGTAGTTTTTTTAAATTGCCAAAGATTACGAGCAAGATGGTGAAACGGGTTGGTGACCAATCAATATTAGATATGTCGTGTATTAGTACATTCGAACTAGCTTTGTCAAAATGGTGTCTTCCAAAGAAAGCGGTAATTTTGCAAGGGATCATTTTGAAACAGGTGCTGATTAGTCACACCACGAGTGTCATGTATTAGTACTTTCAAACTAGCTGTCAAAATGGCGGCTTCCGGAAAAAGCGATAATTTTACATGAGGTCATTTTAAAACAAATTGCCGATTGATCACACCATGCATGCATAAGTGTCATGTACTATACATTCAAACTAGCTTGATCAAAATAGTGACTTTGAGCTTTCAAGAAGGACGGACCGTAAAAAGACCAACGCTAGCGATAGTTTTTGTTTTTTTACAATTATTCCGTTGTGTTTTTTCAGTAAGCAATTAGTCAATGGCAAATTGATAGTATTGAGGAGTTATTTCAGACCTCTGTTATACCTTTCGACGGAGTATTCTCGTATTGAAGCAACAAACTTTGGGGGCTTCCATATTACTTGGGTCCCTGTCATTTGTAGTACTTGAAGCTTTGTAAATAAAACAAAAATACAAAAGTTACCGCCAAACAAACAAACTGGCAAACGTTTATTAATTGTTCTTCTTGTTTATATAGCTTCGCATAAGTAATTCAGTTAAAAAAGTTTATATTAATATTCCATATGCTACAAAAGTACAATATTATTTGCGTTCGTGACACTTTTTAATTTACAGCTTGTTTTCAGGTCATTATGCCAAATGGCGCACGTTGATTGGTTGCCATGAGAGGTCCGGAAAAAACGGTAGTGCTCTCTCGGCACTGTGGGAGGAATTACGCTTTTTTTAATGACTTGCATAGAAATTTGATTTGAATAGAAATGAACTTAGAATTATTAGACATTTTTGTTGGAGAATTTTAAACAAACAATACGTCCTGGAACAATTATTAGTGTTTCTTTCTATAAAAACTACTTATTTAAAGGCGGGGATGCTTAATGAATGCTTAATTAGCAGGTGTAAACAGAAAACGAAAAGAACAAGCTAAAATAACAAGATCTGAGGGCGCGTTATAGGATGAGTTAAAAAACGAGTAAGAAAACAAACCAAAAGCTATATAATAAATGGCTTATTATTGTTGACTGCTCGGTATTTTCAATAAACCTCGTTTCTTCGTCGCTCGGTCTGTCCGAAAATTTCAGGCAATTACTTTTCCGTACACTGACAGACCTCACACTCGGTTTTATTAAGCCTTTAGTATTATATTAGTTTAGGTTAATCTGGGAGTGTCGGGTATTTCTACTTTTTAGTTCCAACTACACCAATTTGTCGAAAGTTTAATAAGGATTTGTAAAATATCTATCCTGTTGTTTGTGTTGTGGCATAACCGTCTTTGGTTACTAGTAATAGAAAATCTTTAGTAAATCCCGCTTGGTTGCGCAGGTGAACTGTATTCGATAGAAGACTGTAAAACACATGCAGTGCTTGGCTTTACGGATGCAGGTGTCAAACGTTCTATAGGAGTTCACGTTTCTTATTGTTTGTTTGCCTTGTGTAATAGACGGTAGTTTATTAAAGTTTACGATCATTTAGTGAAGGTAAATTTCGAGTGTAGAATTAATACATTATAAGACCAAAATGGGACCGTTCCGAAAAATGCAACATCAACGCCTTTCGGGTTATTAGTGTGTTTGTTTGTCGGAAATTTTGCATTTGCGTTCTATTTACATAACTTTAAGTGCTGCAAGTGACAGGGACCCAAGTAATATGAAAGCCCCCAAAGTTTGCTGCTTTATTACGAGAGACCCCGCTGTCGTCGAAGGCTGTAAGAGAGCGTCTAAAATAATCTCCAATACTGTCAATTTGGTATTCAGACTTGCCCACCATAAAAACTCAACGAAAGATGGTCTGGAAGAAGTCTAGCGTTGGTCTTTTGCTGTTGCTGGGTCTGTGCGTTTGTTTGGCTCTGCCAATAATGAAGGAAGCAAACCGTGGTCCGAAAACTTAGAAGAGGATGGATGAAACAGAGCATTGGGCCAGTGGATTTCTTGCAAAAGATCAAGAAGTATCAAGACTATTTGCCTCCTAATTGCCAGTCGGATGTTGAATATGGTTGTTGAAAAAAAAATAGAAAAGTATAAGCAAAAAACTGCTAATTCCGATTCTTGGACTTTCGGTTTATGACCTAGTAAACGAATATAATTCAGTGAATGTATATAGATGTCAAAATATTTAAACATGTATAATTCTCTTTGTGATCCAATAAACGAATCTTTGTTAAACACTCGAATATTCTGCTTATTTGTCTTTATGTAGATTTGCCACAAACCGACCAATTATAGTATTTTGTGAGTAAGATTTTTCGAACGAACGAACGAACGAACGAACGAACGAACGAACGAACGAACGAACGAACGAACGGACGAACGAACGAACGAACGGACGGACGGACGGACAAACTCGCAGGCAGAATCTAGGGCTGCCTGAAAGCTTGCAGAGCAGCGCAATTATAGAATTGTGAATATCACTAACTATATCAAACACTTTCAGCGTGATTTCAAAAACTGACCTTTCCTATTTCCCCTCAGCGAACTTAACAACATATATTTTCCAAGTAGGTAAACTTCCATTTATTTCTTCTGTCTTCTATCTCTACAAACACACAAATTTGGAAGTAAATGCCTAATTGCTGTTCCAATAATGTCAATTTTAAACCATTTCAACCCTTAAATTTGTGGGGAATAAACTTACATGCACGTCGCATTTGAGTAAATGCTTCTATGTATTTTGGCTGGATTAATGTCACACCCACGTTATACACTCTGGGATTAATGGGATTATATATATTATATATATGTGTGTGTGTGTGATATCACACTGCTAATAGTCATGCTTCTGCGCTGCAGTTTGGACAAACAACAATAAATGCAGTGTCTAGCTCACCATCAGCAACTGTGGACAGCTGGTTCGTCCTCTTGGCAATTAAACGTATAATATTTTGTGAGCATATATATATATATAAGCTCATATTATCTCTTCATAACCCATGTGCGATAAATATATATATATATATATATATATATATATATATATATATATATATATATATATATATATATATATATATATTTATCGCACATGGGTTATGAATAGATAATATGAGCTTATATTACATAGAATACTGTATAGACTTATACTATTATAGACTATAGGTCACATGCATGGGCTCCATGGACATGCAATGATCATTCAGTAGAAATCAGAGAAGATACAATTAAGTCATTGCTGCCTGGGATGTCTGGGGAGTTTTGTCTTTGACGAGTAAAATCGTCTGCCGTTAACAGAATAAAACAACGAGGCTGTTTTTTACGGACTCAGGCAGGAATGGGTTAATGACGTGTAATTAAGTATAGGTTAGTTATCGAGACGGAGGCAATAGTGTGGCATAAAGTGTCATGAAAAACAGCTCCCCTACGATTTGCATGCTAAAGTTGATTTTTTTTCTTTTTTGAGTTGACAAGATGTCAAACTATCAGAAAATGATGGGTTCAAATTTCCGATCTTTCGATATACAGGGGGGGTTAATGAGAGCTTGGAAAATTTGAACTGCATTTTCTGATAGTTTGACACCTAGTCAACATAAAAAAGAAACAAAAATCAACTTTAACATGCAAAGCCTACGAGAGCTGTTTTATTACGTTTCACATACCACACTATTAGGGCTAGGATGAAGGTCAGGAACGGTCTTCGAGTCACTCCTATTAGCCATGTCTCCGACCCCTCGACCTCCCCTGTATATTGAAAGGTCGAAAATATGAACCCCCTCATTTTCCAATAGTTTGACATCTATAGTCAACTGAAAAAATCAAAAAAAAATCAACTTTAGCACGAAAATCTTATGCGATTACACTTTATAATTATACCGCGCTATAACTAAACTCTCCCTTTGTCTTTGATGAGTAAAACATCGAGGACGTTTTTTGGTGGGCTCAGGCAGGAATGGGTTGATCACTTGTTAAGGATCGGTTAATCACTTGTTAGCCCATTTTTGCCTGAGATGTCTGGGGGTTCTCGAGTAAAAATCGTCTGGCCATAGACAGTAAAACAATCTGGTATTATTAAACCTGAGTAAAACAACGAAAGGACCGCTTTTGGCTGACAGGAATATGCATTACCAGAAATTTGGGAAAAGATGGCGTCGCGCGGGCGCATATAGGCCATTAAACATGACGGCCAAATCGTATAAGGAATAATACAGTAAAATCGTAAATTTTAAAATTTATCCTACTAGGGACATAGACTTCTCGGTTGCGGAGCTCGATTCCTGTTAAGAGTTAAGTAAGGAAACGTTATAACAAAAAATGTTCGCTTACCGAAATACACAGCCGGTTCCCAACATCGATTTATTTAAGCTGCTTATTTGACTCATTCTGTTATGTAAGCCATAGTAATCCTGCTAAACATGCGATATAAATCTGCCAAATACACCACTTTCCTTGCGAACGATGCAAAGTGCGGAGCTTGCTATGTATTTAGCAATGTTCGAACTGCTAATATAACTCGTAAATATCTCCGTATCTAACAACATTAAATTGCGGTTCCCAAAGCCTTTAAACTTCCTTGGTTTTACAGTGTGTTTGAGCAATACACCAAATCGTAGTTTTATTTAGGCCCACATGCAAATTAGTTTCCTTTTCAATTTGGGCCCCTTGCAAATTACATCGTGTCTATTAAAGCATAACGGGAAGATAACATAGGCTGGGACTATTTTTTCATGTTTTGAGTTCATAATTTTTAGACACTACGTTTAGAATTATTGTCAAGGATAATTGAGAAGCAAATTTTATCCTTATAGAATACCTAAGCTTTAAAAGGTTTCTGAAATCAGAAATGTTATGTTTACTGTGGCTGCTTCAGCCTCATGTTATAAACGAACTACGTTTTATCCCGACTCAGATTGTATGCACAGTCGAAACTCCGATTTCGTCTATCAGCAGGAGGCCGTTATGTCTAAACGTGGAGTTGAGCTGCGAGAAGGACAAACGACGAAGCCACGGAGGTCTCTTCTCTTTCGAGCAGCCTGCAGCCATGTTTTTTTACTTTGAAAGCAGAGGCGATCTTTGTTCTTAGCAGCCGTTTGCATTTTCGCAAAATATTTACTGTATATTATTATCATGGGAGTAACCACTGGCTACGAACGTGGCCGCAAAATGTCCCAAATTTCTGGTAATGGCTAGATTAAACCAATAAGAGAAACTTCATGGCTATACTTTATTGTAATCATTTTTACCTAAAAGAGTATTAATTTTAAGAACATTAATAATACTGGTTTGTAGTTAGTTTACATAAGAGTGACATATCAATTAGACCTTGAACCTAATGATTTCAAAACTAAAACTGATGAAGCAAGCAAATATACACTTAACACTAAGGCAAAGTACATGTTTCGTAACACCTGTTTTTACCTCAAAGTGATATCTTCGAAGATTTTGACTCTTCGCAAGCCTGTTTAATTCGAGCTACATTTGCTTGTTTGGTTAATCTAATAACCCAGCTAGCACACAACGTTATCGCAACGTTGGTAGAAGGTTGTGGTTTCGTTAGGTCGGACGTAACATTACAACAACGTAATGAAGGAAATATCGAAGGAAAGAATAATAATAATAATCATAATAATAATTTGTATTTATATTACGCAAATTCATGTGATGTTCAATGCGCATAACAATGAATAAAATTAAAGAAGATAAAAAGAAATTATATACATAGTAAAGTTATAAAAATATAAATGTATGATATAGAGAATATAAAATGTATATAAAATGAATAATTGGACTTAGGTTAGAGTCAACTAAAAGCCATAGTATAAAGGTAAGTCTTAAGTTTTGATTTAAAATTAGAAAGGCGTGTATAAGTGATTCAGTATGTTTCCTGTCGAGAAATTTCCTAATATGTCTGATATTGTAAAGATGGTAGAATGAAGGAAAGAATATATAGAAGGAAAAAATTGGTAAAATTCAATTAAATCTACATTAAGCGGCTAAATATACGAAAATGAACAACGTTTGAAAACATTTCGGCAAGACAACACAACAGCAGCAGTCGATTTTTATTACCAATGTATGTACTACACAAAATACTTTAATTTAATTTGGGATGAAAAAGTTTAAGTTGGCCTCCTGCTTTCCTATTATGCATACCGTATTTACACAATTAAGCGCCGCCCCAAATAAGCAAGCTGCACCGCTCCCAAATAAGCACCGCCCCTAAATAAGCACCACTTCCAAATAAGCGCCGCCCCCAAATTAGCACCACCCATAAATAAACGCTGCCTCCAAATAAGCACCGCCCCCAAATAAGCACCGCCCCCAAATAAGCACCGCCCCCAAATAAGCACCGCCCTACGCATAGGCGCCGCAGTTATTGACGAAATGCGGAGCTTAATCGAATCATTGTTCGACTTTTGAGCCAAATTAAAAAATAGCTACGATACAACTCAATCTAAGCTAGTCGATGAAATGTATTATTCTATATTTCACCATTGCTCATACTCTCCAGAACTTTAGCAATGCGTAGTTCCGTTGTGCTTTTTAAAGATCGCCGCCCCCGATTAAGCACCGCACCTGAAGTCCTAAAATTAATTTAAAGAGCGCCGTTGCTCTTCATTGCGTAAATACGATATACTCTGCAATTGAAATACATACATCGTTTATTCCGCTTTCAGACACTTGTTTACTTTCTATGAGCGATTAAGCACAGGAAATTAACAAGCGTCTGCAAGATAATAGGTCTTCCACATTTCCTCAAATTCTGTTATTGTTGTGATGTTTTTGGTTGCTTATAATTATATAGTAAATATATATATTTAAAAAGATAATAGTTGGAGCCAGGAATTCTGTTAAAAATCTTTATTCAAAATGTTTGACACTGGCTTGAAGGTTTAAAAGGTTTTTGGATGTTTCGGCTAAGTTACTATGGCCTTCATCAGCACATAGCGTTCTAAGTTAGGAAACTACTTTTCTCAAACTCATTAATAATTTATGAGTTAATTAGCCAACCAAAGAAAAATATTTGGTCATGTGCAAGAGTTTTGAAACCCGGTAAAGGTCGCGCTAACTGAATTCATAATTACGAATATCAGATAATAAACGGCAGAAACAAACTAATTCGGGCAGTCGCTTCAGATACTAAACACCTTAGCTTTGAGCTTTTGTTTACAATCATTAAATTTCTCTTACGCTCTACACTGACTTTCACGCTTATTTGTTTGCATAGGCAGCAAGAATATAGTCAAAACAATATTCTTCGTAAATTTCGTGAAGTTCTGGACTAAACTTTTCAAAATATTAGCTTTCGACTAAACAAATTAATACACATAACAACACTAGCCCAGGACGGCTTTATTTAGCACGACAATGGTGCAATTTCATTGGTCTGTGTACACAAATGGAACGGAATGTGTGGCTCGAACGTTGATTCAGCCGTTTTGAAAACTGGCTGCCAGTTTATTATACCGAAGAATTGAGTTGGCGTTTCTTAAATGACGTCACGCCTTGTCGGTTCCAGGCCCTATTTTGATCATATAATATTTGCGGCAATTTTTCGCGGGACGTTCAAATTGCAGGATTTTGCCGATGCTTGAAGCAAGATATCTATTGGACCAAATCAAAAACTGTAAAATAACTTATCAGTTCTTTTGTCGTGATCTATACAAACGAATAAAAACGGTGTAGGGTTTATATGCACTTTAAAATCATGGCCAAACTCTTATTATGTTTTCCTCATGAATTATTAATGAGTTTGATAATTGTATATATATAGACCTGGCATGCTTTTGTATTTTCACTTGTCTGAAGATACAATACAGTACAGTACAGTACAGTACAGTACAGTACAATACAATACAACACAACACGTACACAGCACAGCACAGTACAGTACAGTACAATACAATACAGTACAATAATTGAATTACACAGTACGGTCTATAAGCACCTGTTGCATTGGCAGCCGGAAAACTCATTCCCTTAATTTGGGAACGAAATTCGGACATACAAGTCGCTGATTTAGCAGTAGTTGGCAGTTGGTTCCAGATATGTGATATAATATAAATAAACGAGTTATGCATACATAGATTATTATAAGAAGGTTGATTAACATTGAGACCGGAACTACGTAGGATGTAAGTTTGTAAGTCGAGGAGTAGAAAGTCAGAAATCTTGAAACATTTAAAGAATAATATAAGTGATTGTTCAAATCTTCATGATGACTTTAAAATAGAGTCGAAATATTACAATTTCACAGTTTAGTTCCACTTGTTTTCACTGTAATAATATAGAGGGGAAAATTACTCAAATATGATTGGCTAATGAAGAGGGCATTTTTTTGTAATTTAGGGCAAAATTACTTGCACTTGATTGGTTCCTTGATCAGCATTACTTGCATGTGATTGGTCGCTTGGTTACTTAGCAACAGTGAATTTCAGAGGACTGATTTTTTTTTTCAACAAATCTGCAACGTTTTTTGGTCTGAAACTACTTTTTTGTTTACTTAATCACTTTGAACTAATTTAAACTATTGAAAGAATATAAACTATTAGTGAAAATGAATACACTAGAAAATTTACGAACTTTTGCCTGTGTTAACAAAACGAAAGCTACAGGCACAGCGATAGAGCGAGGGAAATTTGGAATGTTGCCGAGCACCGACCGTGATAAGGTGTATGTACTTCAACATTTTCTGCACATAATATAGCTCTTGAATAATTTTGTCCGCTATATTATTAACACCTAATCGCATGAGTTCTCGTAAAATTAAGGTTTAATTTCACTCGTGTTTTCAAAATCTTACAAATTACCCTCGTCGCTTCGCGACTCGAGCAATTTTGTAAAATTTTGAAAACCCTCGTGAAATTAAACCTTAATTTTCACTCGGCCCCAATGAATTTTCAGGATGGCGTTATTTTTCGGAATATGTTTTTGAGTATCGAAACATTAAAAATTCTACTGTTTGGTCAAATACTTCTAAGAAGGATATGTCTTAAGGTGGCTCGACAGTCTAAAGGTGGCTGCACAGCTTCCATGAGCTTCATTTTAATTCATTGCATATCTCTAGTGGTGGTCTTGATTATTGATAAGTTGTATACCCTCAAAGTATACCTAAGTGACGAAGTAAATGTTACATAAATGTAAATACCGTGTTTCCAGTAAATGCAGAAAACCTAATTTGCATAAAATCTGTCGCTTACCACAAACACAATTTATCTAGATACGCAAGCGCTACAAGTATCAATCTTTTCAATAATCCCGACTACCACCAGAGCTGTGCAAGAAAATACTCATGATTTAGACTGTCGAGCCACCTTAAGATTACAACATGTGCAACATTTTCCCACTAGAATCATTAGTGGAAAGAAGAAATTTGAACATATATCACCAACTCTGAAAACAAAAAAATGCCTAACTCTTGCTGATGTACTTAAGATTAAAGATGCGTTAATGATTATAAATGCATGAATAACTAAGGTTTTAGATATGTGCAACCAAGGACACTATGGAATAATATTACAACCTCGTACCCAGGGCATTTTTCCTCCACGCTGGGAGGTCGGCGAAAATGGCCCTGGCATCGGCTGGTCACGTGACACCCAGAATTTTGGGGTGTTATGGCAAGAAAATGTATGCGGTCTTTGTGTTTTGTTTTTGTATAATACGTATACATGAATAATAAATGAGAAATATTTAACGCTCTGCCAACTCACTCATGTGAACCTTTATCATAAAAGCAACTGGCTAGCGTTATTCTTCATACTCCCACGATTATCCAGGATACATGTAAATGTCATGAACAAACATATATCTAATGTTGTTCTTGACTTTAACCAAAGCTATCGTTAATCGTTTCCATTCTTTGGGTAAACTTTGCAGAGTGGATCTATCACAATTCAAATTTTCATGAATAAATTATACTCTATCTGAATTAGTCGAGTTCTTAAACCGGCCAATCAGATTATAGAATCGACCAGCCGATGCCAGGGCCATTTTCGCCGACCTCCCGGCGTGGAGGCAAAATGCCCTGGGTACGAGGTTGATAATATTATAGATACTGGAATAAAGATGACAAATTTAGCGATTTTTAAATTTAGATCAATAATAAGTGAGCATTTACAGTTATATATTCCTCATTAGGTTAGCTTAAATGGTACAATGATTGTATAATTAATTTTGATTGTTCACTGAAAATCCCTGTCAGGGAGTGACTAACTACTACTACTACCACTACCACTATCACTGCCACTACTACTACTACTACTACTACCACTACCACTACCACTACCACTACCACTACCACTACCACTACCACTGCCACTGCTACTACTACTACTACTACTTCTACTACTACTACTACTACTACTACTACTACTACTACTACTACTACTACTACTACTACTACTACTACTACTACTACTACTACTACTACTACTACTACTACTACTACTACTACTACTACTACTACTACTACTACTACTACTACTACTACTGCTGCTACTGTTACTACCACTATCACTACCACTGCCACTGCCGCTGCCGCTACTACTACTACTACTACTACTACTACTACTACTACTACTACTACTACTACTACTACTGCTACTGCTACTGCTACCACCACCACCACCACCACCACCACCACTACCACTACCACTACCACTACTACCACTACCACTACCACTACCACTACCACTACCACTACCACTACCACTACCACTACTACTACTACTACTACTACTACTACTACTACTACTACTACTACTACTACTATGGAAGGAATCATAGGAGAAAAAGGGATATGCTTGGACCAGAACTTGAAAAAGAAGCTAGAAGAAAAACGAACTAAGTATATTAACATTTGAATGCGAACACAAAATATCAAATTATATTAGCTTGAACGTTTTTAAAGTTTTGTCTCTATCGTTGGTGATCTTGGATGAACGAAGGGGGATTTTTTTGTGAAAAAAACAACGAATGCACGGCGGTATTCGGGTAGATTCCATGCGTAAACGAATGGATTGACGATAAAGTTTAGGTTAGCGACGGGAAAATAGTAGTATGGGAAATAAATAGCCATCTGCCCAAAATGTAATTGAGGGTTATCATAACTAATGTTTTCTATCTGCTTTCCTATGAAATACGGAAAAGCTGTGACCAATAAGACAAAGATAAGTATCACCAATGTTATTACGATATCTTTTCTTTGCGCATTCCTTCTGTTGCTCGTCTCCAAGCCTTGACTGGCCATCAGAATTCGCTTTATCAGAAACACATTAATTGCAACCAGCAAAACGACAACAATTTCCAAGAGTAAATATATCGAAATCCAGACCTTGTGATACGACGATCCTAATTCGTAGAAACAAACACTGCCTATTATTATTGCTGCGACCCAACATATAAAGCACGCCAGACAAACTCGCTTCTTCGTCAGGATGCTACTGGTTTGTAATAGGTATTTGACAGCTATGTATCTTTCTATGCCGAAGACTAAGAGCATGAAGAAAGATGCAGAGTAGCCGACGTAGAGAAAAGCGTTGGCCGACTTTAGGTCAAGTTGGCTTTTGTCGTTGGGATCGAAAACTTCACTTGGTTTGCGGCAGAACGGGATCGTTGTTACGCTAGTTATGAAATCTGCCATTGCCAGATTAGTGATGGTGATCCAGCTTGATCTGCGAAGGTTATTCAAGGGATTGCGAATAATGACAATCAGAAGCAAGCCATTCGCGATGATCCCAATCGCACATTCCCCAAGGCCAATGGCATTAATGATTGTAAAAGGATTATTAGAGGTAGTGTTGTTTTCCGATCTCGTCGTGTTCAAGTTCTAAAAGACGAGGAAATATCAAATATTAAATATTAAGAGTGTTCAACAAAACAGTTATATATTCGAAACTGTTTGTTGTTCATGTTTATTTTTAAATTGTATTTACTGTCTTGTCCTCTGGCTTTGAATATAGAGCATTTTTGCCAATGCAGTTATAGTTAAACTTCGCGTCAGTATATTTGTGTTCAACAGTGCAGTACATATTACTGATGTAATTGTTGAATCCAGTCTAGTCCGTGGACTATGCAATTGACGCGTAAAGTTGTCTGGCGTTAACCAGAGTAAAATACATAGTTCTAATACAAGCGAAAATTTGTGGTAACGCCATTATTTATTGCTTAACGTTCGACCTGTTGACTCAGGCGTTTATCAGAGTCAACAGACTTCATCTGTTTGGCGCTAACTCTTCTCACGCTTCAGCGTTTTATAATCCACTAAAGCACAGAGCCTTTCCACATGGCGTCTAAACGGCTGATCGGGATGACAACTTCAAAATTCCGCTGTTCAATAGAGTGAATCATTAATGAAAATTTCAATTTTAGAAGATCCTTTTTCTACCAAGGGATTGTGCATCTATTCTATAGTTGGCAATCGTTATTGCATCCCTTATGAAAATTCCACATGTTTTTTCACATGTGATCACATGTGTATTCTTGTTTTCACATGTGAACAAATAATGCTTCACATGTGATCACATGTGATCACAAGTAAAATGATATCTTCACATGTGAACTAATAATGCTTCACATGTGATCACATGTAATCACAAATGCAAAGATATTTTCACATGTGAATGTGTGTAATAATGTGAATTGTGCTGTCACATATATGAGAGCTACATATTCCTATGTTTAAATTTAACCAAACTTGATTGTACATTTTCAAAACTTCAACGTTGTCCTGGCTTTGTTTAATGCTGCAGTATGAAAATATATAATGTTATCAAAGTAGTAAGAACCTAGCTCAAAATGCAATATACCATAATAAGACACAATCAAAAAGTCAATTATCTGACTAATAATTTATATTCACATACATGTATGTCAAAATCTACCAATAAAATTTACATGTGAATAATTATTTAAAATGTACGAGCCAATAAAAATGTGATGTGATAAAACGTACGTGGCTCACTTTTGTGCCTGACAATTAATGGACTTTTCCATAAATACCAACATTTAAAATTCTCTATAAATTTATAAGAACGTTTCTAATTTTAAGTGCAGAAAATGATACATGGTGGTATTTCTGAGAACAATCCATTGATAGCAAAGAAAATTTGTGAATTGTGAAATACAAAGTTGTTATAATATGGATACTAAAACACGTATCAAAACAAGCATCGTTCTACGCTTGATTTGTTGTGACATGTCAGTCTACCAGTTATTTAAACAAAAGTACATAAACAACAATTAACAAGAAATTCTTGCAAACACAATTCAACAAATTTTGCCTGCATCAAGTTGAAGGTACATAATTAGCTTCTAATTAAAGTTAATACATGCAAATAAGCTGTAATAATAGTTCTATAAATAGTTCTATAAATAGTTCGTATATACCGTATTATAACATGCACACATAGTTCAGATTAATTAATTGTTAATCCCTGTCAAGAATATTGGGCAGTTTGCAAACAAACATTCCTAGTCCACCCTCACAATCAATTAGAGCAAATTTGTCTCTTATTTCACTCAAGTCAACAATCTCTAACACAGACTCAATTTCAAAAACCTTCCTGACGTGGCTGCACAAATGGCCACACTCGCTGTCAGGTTACAGCAAAAGTTGCTCAGTTTTAATACTTCTTGCAAAGGCAATTGACTTGCATTCATCTTCACCACCTTTCACAGCAGTGAAAACTACAAGTTCAACTGTCCTACCATTGCTTGTGCCAACAATGTAATTCTTTCGACGACACTTGCGTGTGTAGTTACAGCAATGGATCACATTACCGTCAACAACAGCTTTGGTAAAAAATTCTGCTTCATCCTGAATATCGTCGTTTCTCTGATACTCTTCAACCAAGTATTTCCTTTCCCAATTGCCGGAAATATGAAGCTCCTAAAAAAGCAACATTTTCTCCCATTTTCTTTGCCTTCTTCAGTCGCGCATGGCCTTTCAGTTGCACATCCAGATACGAAAAGATAATGTTGGTCACATCATCATTTGTAGAAACATTCGATATTGAATGTAGTGCTCGATACAACAAAAATGATTTGGCAATCTGGGAATGAAGAGCTCGTGTACCATGAAATAGCTTGAGCAACACCTGGTTAAACCCTTCGAAGATGTACGTAGAATAGCCTGACAAAGGCCCCCAATCGATAACGGTTTGAGTTAAATGGCGTAATTGGTGAACATTGTATGTCATATGTGAATGATCATACAGACATTGAAAGTTCCTGACAAATTTTGAAAGACAGGCATCTGCTTTATTGATGTCAGCGCGACCAATACTGGACTTCGAAAGCAGGTACACAGCTTCAACTAAGAGGAGCAAATGCCGGAAATACGGTGATGGGAGCAATCCAGAAAGCACCACGGGGCAATACAGAAGGAGCCACCAATGCCACTCGGAACCTTTCCAGTAAGCTCGTTGGGAAATAGAACGTGGGATTCTTGTTACTTCATGACGAGGCATTATAGAACTTAATCTATCATCAATCTCCTGTTGATACCTTCCTAAATACCAAGCTTCATGATGATTGTTGGAATCAAACCAAAGGTGACTCAACTGCCTGGAAACGCCAAGGTCGACACAATGCAGATTATCGACGACAAAGCCCCTTACCGTGTCAAAATAAGGCAGATGTAGTAGCTTGGAAGGACCTTTGACGCCAAGTACGGCTTCATTTGCTCTGTACGCTGCTCTTGCATTTCTTACCATTTCTTCATGTGTTCGGATTCCATAACCATGTGGAGATTCCAGGTACACTCTGATGTGTCCTCTTCCCTTTTGAACTGTGGTTCCAGGGTTATAGCACCAACTGCAACCATACTGGCCATTGAATTGATGTATGTTTTGCAAAACACGCCTGGCAACACTGTCGCAAGAGCAAATGCAAGCAAATACTTTCGAACACACTTCTCTGCCGCTGCGCAACCACTTCATTCCACAATCTGACAGTTTCCTGAGTTCTTTGGTAAATGGATCAAGAAATTCCATCATAGAAGGTTTACCAGTACCAAACCACAAACCAAGAAGAAAAATGTTTTGTTTCCGTTGCTGAGGGGGGAGTTCATTAACAATGCCCTGTAGTGGCCAAATGCTGTAGCTGGAGGATCGGAATATAGGCACACTGTCACAATTAAATGAGAGACTTAATGAATTTGGATCAGTAAGCAGTTCTCCATTTGCAATGGATTTATACATCTGACCATCATAAATATCTTCAATGGAATCTGGAGAACGTTTTTCGCGAGAAAAACGATAATCCAAATTCAGACCTGAACCTTGACGTTGAAATAAATCGAGTAATTGTTTCTCCAGAGGAAGGTATATGAAAAAATTACCGTCCTCTAAGAGTTTCTGCTTATCTTATATCTAAGATTTCCGTCTTCAGTGACCCAAGCACCTAAGTACTTACATTTAGCCACTTGTTCTATTCTCGGTCCATCAACCATGATTCTCACTACACATCCACTATTACGATTTATTATCATTACCTTGGTCTTCTTCACATTAAATTTCATATCATAATCTTTTCCTCTTTCATTTAGACAGGTCATAATCCTCTGTAAACCCTCTTCTGAATCTGCAACCATCACTTGATCATCTGTATACCTAATGTCTCTAAGTCTCTGTCCTCCAACCAATACTCCCTCTTCTGCTACTTCCTCCATTGCCTCTCTCATCATGAATTCCACATATAATGAAAAAAAAAACCTAATGCCTTTTCATAGTCGATAAAGCACACATATACCTCGTTCCCGAATTCAATGCTTCGTTCACACAACATCCTGAACACTCCTATTGCATCTCGTGTACTGCATCCCTTCTTGAATCCAAATGGATGTCTGCTGCTATAGTCCCTTGATTTTGCTACTAGTCGTATTTTCAACACTCTCAACATAATCTTTGATGCATGTGCAATAAAGACGAAAGAAATCTTTGTCAGAAAAATTGGTTTACAGACTGAAGTAAGAAAGCTAAGAAAAATTGTGATAAAGACCGGAAAAGATGCCGATAAATGCGACTGAAAAAAAAAGATGTTTCCTGATGTGTCTCTTCAAAGCCGGTAAAAGACTTATGCACTGGTATATCTTACTTAACTCGAAAGAGAACGATGAATTGACAAGAACATCAAAACAAACAGCATTTTACGTTTTGAAGAGAACTGATTGTTTTTTTTTGTCAAGAACCGAACGAGAAAACCAAACGCCGTAGGTAAAAAGACAAATTGAATTGGCAGTGTTTGCAGTATAAGCCGTCTGAGCAGAGTCAAAAGAAAATTTACAGTCGGTATATATCCAAAACCTTTTCAGTAACTCAGTTAAAACAGCAAAAATCTTGTCAAATAATATATATTTTCCCAGGTGTTTTTTTCCAAATGTTCTAGTGAAACTTTGCATTAAGCTTATAGTTTTTCTCTGGTTGGCTTTTTCTCTCTCATACTTATAGTCTCCAGGCTGGTTTTTTCTGTTCTGATGTGGTTTTTTGAGGTTCAACATTGGAATTATATTAAAACAGTTTAATAGTCACCTTTGTATGAGCATTAGGACGTGGCACAAATTTTTCCTCAACCACTGCTATATATTTTGAAATAAAACTGTGCTTTGGAAATTGGTCAATAACAGAAAAACTACATGTATAAAACAGGATGTAAAGGAGCAGCGTGGTTTATACTTGTATTCCAAAACAGATCAGGCGTGAGGTTTGCTTATTTTAATCGGGGGTGTATTTACTTAAACGTATGTAAAAGCGGGCGAGGAGTTGTTGCGTTTATGTATTTCTAGTTATTACCTCCGCCAGGAGGTTATGTTTTTACCCCGTTCTGTTTGTTTGTTTGTTTGTTTGTTTGTTTGTTTGTTTGTTTGTTTGTTTGTTTGTTTGTTTGTTTGTTTGTTTGTTTGTTTGTTGTTTGTTTGTTGTTTGTTTGTTTGTTTGTTTGTTTGTTTGTTTGTCTGTTGGTTTGTTTGTTTGTCTGTCTGTCGCAAGGATATCTCAAAAAGTATTGCAACGATTTTCATGAAAGTTGAAGAAGGGTTGGCCATAGACCAACGACCAATCCATTAAATTTTGGTTGAATTTAGTCAAAATTTGGATGAGAAATTAATAAAAATCTGACCGAGTCTTGGTACGAGTGCAATTAAGCATTTTATTCATACATGCACGTGTTGATCTCGCGAGCTAGCCTGGTTAGCGGGATGGCTCATTTTCGTTTTAAACATCTCTAATAACCCGCTGGCGGAGGTATATCCAGTCTCTGACTGTCCTCTAATTATTATTATTATTATTATTATTATTATTATTATTATTATTATTATTATTATTTCTCTTTACACAGCTTACGTTGGTACAACCTGCCATCTACCTGCAGCCCGCAGTTATTGATGACAAGAGGTCCTTTCCTACATATCCAATACTTTTCGTAGTATTCTAGCAGTTCCCAAGAGTCCAGTTTTTTGTAGGGTTTCTACTGTGGTGTTGATCTCCAACTTAGCCAGGTTACCTTTCACATTTTTTGTTACTGTTCCCAAAGCACCAATGATGATCGGTATAATTATCACCTTGTCTACCTTTCCTAATTACCAGCATTTTGGAAGCTCGTATCTCAGATCTGTATATTTGTTGATCTTTGTTCTTTCACTGTCTTCAATCCTTGTGTCAAACGGGCATGCAACATCAACAATATAACAGGTCCTCCTCTTCTTTTCCAAAATTACAAGATCTGGCTTATTATGTTCCAATCGTCTCTCTGTCTGGATTGTAAAGTCCCATAATATCTTGACCTCCTCATTCTCAAGAACTCTGCTCTCTTTACCCACGTAGTGCTCATAACTTTTTTCCGCAAATGGAAAACCATACTTTTGGCAGAGATCCCTGTGGATATTGGCAGCAATCTTGTCGTGTCTGACGTTCTTGTAGTCATTTTGTGCTATTATTATTATTATTATTATTATTATTATTATTATTATTATTATTATTATTATTATTATTATTATTATTAAACACCATTATTATTTTCTCGTCTCCCGTTTGTAAGGGCGCGCTGGCCTTGTTGAAAGAAGGTGTTGTTTGACAAGAAAAATAATGCGTGAGAAAACTCGGTTCATATCTCGGCGTGGGTTTTCGCAAACATGCGTTTGGTTTTGTTTTGATCCAAGCCAGATCATTTACTCATGTTGTTTACACAACCTTGGCGAAGTGGTGAGAATTGTACTCTTCCATAATAATTATGCTTTCAGTTCCTGCTCAAAAGGAAAGTTGTGATATCTATTCTGAATTATACATGTTAACATCGTGACTAATGTAAAACACACACTTTGCAAAACTCTTTTATCGACAGGGTATGGAACATATTTCCAACAGAATTAAGATACAATTCCATAACTTTTAATCAATTTAACTCTGTTACCGGGCATTGTTGCCACTTATTAATTTTACTCTGTCTAACAACAGCCGATTTTATACTCTTCAACTGGAGACCTGGTAATCTGCCCTGTAAAAGTTTAAACTATATGTACACTGATCCTGTACTGGACATTGTTGCCATTTGCAACTTATTACTCGGCTACTATGGTAGACCGAGTCTAGGTTTCGGCTCGGTTTCTTTTTGTTTCCTTCTTATTTTTGAGTGTCGCAATTTTGCATCTTAGCACATTTCGATCGCGGCAACGTCTTCACTGGAGTCTTGTCGTCCGACATCTTTCTTATTTTGTTTTTATTAATTCTACTTCCGGTCACTTCAGACCAACTCATGCTCACTATTCAGCCAACAACGTAACGATTTGAAACGGATTATCCCAGAGTCTCTCGTTTCCCGGGTGGGGAACGTGGGCTCTGGGAACGAGATTGGAATTCGACAAAAAGTTGAACAGCTTTGCCTTTTGATCAAGGTGTTCTTGCAAATTGTTGATAGATTTCGAAATAGACTGAGTGGCTTTCTAATTTAACAGTGATCAGATGTGGCTGACAACTTTCTTACACATGTTCACCAGTGTGAAGTATGCACCACATGCAGCCTTCGATCTGATCTTCCTCGGCCCACTCCCACCTTTGCTAGCGCGGTATAAAGCCTCTGCGGAAGAGAGAGGCCTTCGTTTCCGGTTTCGATTTTGTGATTGCTGCAATAACACTACATGCAATCAGTACCTTTTACCCAAGCACCTCCGCACTTTGCCAGTAGCCCGAGTAGAACGCCTGACGCAGGCGTCTTGTTTTTTTAGTTTTCGGGTCACAAATATGCATTTTTGCACAACTTACTGCCGGTCAAGCCTGCCGCCATTGTGCGTGCTACGATGAATCAACAGACATTCGTGTTCCTATTCTGCGGTTGTGTCGAGCATGCTACTGATCAACTATTGTAAAAATTCTCCAGAATGAGTTTCCACAGAGAAGGTTTGTTCATGAAGGCAGAACTATGGACGAGTTGCAGAGATACGAGAAACAAACGCTAGTTCGCCACAGTTCATCAAAGAACGTATACGTGCTATTTACCTAGTAATTGCCTGCTGCTTAATCCAACAACTACAAAACGCAGGTGATAAGCGCCGAATAACGCAAAAATTATAAATATGTTGATTGTTGAACTGTTTGCGTAGGTGTGGTGTTTATACATTTGGAAACGTGTTTCAAACCATGTTTAAAAACATATTTTCTGTTTGCTCGATTTAAATAAATTCTATATCGAAATGATCGCTTGAATCTTCCGAATCTAACACTATAGGTTTTGACCTCTAAACGTATTAATATCCCTTCACTGCAAATTCCCAAAAACTTGTTTTAAGAAAAAAATACTTGTTTTAAGATTTTCTTGTCCCGTTTGCAAGATAATTATCTTACTGCGGTTTCTTGACAAGATATTTTGTCTTAAAACAAGATTAAATATCTTAAAACAAGAAATAAAATCTCAAAAGAAGAAAAATTATCTTGACAAGAATTGGAGGTTTTGCAGTGTTGTTATTGGAAAAAACGAGCTTGTTTACCCTAGCAAATGCTTCATGCATCGTTGTACTTGATATAAGATCATATAAGATCACATATAGAAGACCTCGTTCGGTTTGTCAAAATTTTTTGCACTATTTCGCACGGCAGGTTTCTAGATGTGCAAGGGCTACGTCAAGGTTGCAGAAATCAGTAGCCCAAGTGAACGCCTAACGCCAGACGATTCTACTCTGTCTAATGCCAGACGATTTTACTCTGTCTAACACCAGGCGATTTTACTCTGTCTAGCGCCAGACTATCTTACTCCTCAAATGCGGCCCTCCTGTTAATCTGCCCTGCTTTTCAATAATTACCTTATATGGGTCTGTTCACACGAGGCGAGTTATCTCGGGGGGTAGGGTTATCCCTATCCCTCAAGATATCTCGGTGTTAGTTTATTTCCATGTTAAAAAAAGTAAACCGTTCACATGAGACCGAGATAACTCGGGGATAGGGATAACTCGTTCTGAGCGATATAGGCCCATAGGGTAACCCTAGGCCAGAGTTAACCCTACCTCCATGTGAATGCTTTCACCCGGCTTATCTCGGGGGTTTATAGTCAACTTTTGTATAATTACGCATGCGTACATTGTAAAAAAACATTCTAATTTATACGCACTATTCTTGTTCACGTGCCATTTGCGTGCGTTTAATTGTTGACCTTACTGGCGTGTTATTTTGTTCACGTGAGAGCTATAGGTTATCTCGGGGGCCAGGAACAACTCGGTAGTTGCGTTTTATCATGTGAAACAGGGTCAACTTTGACGAACCCTAGCCCCCGAGTTATCCCTACCCCGCGAGATAACCAGGTCTCATGTGAACAGGCAATTACTGCTTTGAATATAAATTATGAGATAGAAAACTCCCGATCTTGGAAATCTTTATGTTTAATATGTATGGCTTCTCGCAGTCTAGCCAATCCTATATCTTGCTGTTTTCAATGTTTCTAACTATAACTAACTAACTAACTAACTAACTAACTAACTAACTAACTAACTAACTAACTAACTAACTAACTAACTAACTAACTAACTAACCAACTAACCAACTAACCAACTAACCAACTAACCAACTAACCAACTAACCAACTAACCAACTAACCAACTAACCAACTAACCAACTAACCAACTAACTAACTAACTAACTAACTAACTAACTAACTAACTAACTAACTAACTAACTAACTAACTAACTAACTAACTAACTAACTAACTAACTAACTAACTAACTATCTATCTAACTAACTATCTATCTAACTAACTAGAACAAAGAAAGAGGTACTGAAGTTTAGAAATTAGAAGACTTTCCCTCAGTAAGAGTTCAAATTTAGAAGTGGAAGAAGCCGTAAATATTCTAAAATCAGAAAGAGCAACAGGATGATCAGTTTTGAGCTTGTGAGAAAGAACACTTGACAAAGCTGACATTGAACGCTTCTTTCCAGTCAACGGCGAAACACCCATATGTTCTGAGATACGTGTGTGAATGTGTCGGCGTGTTTGTCCGACATACAATGCACCACAGCATTGACACTTGTACGAGTACACAACATGTGATCTCAGTCCAAAGGGAATTCGGTCCTTGAAAGGAAAGAAGTTTGAGAGGCGAACAGAAGGACGAAATACAAAACGGAAATTAAGTTGCGGATATGCAGAAGAGAGTAGTTTGCGGAGTTGGGTTCGTATCACTAGACCATGAGAACCAGTAAAAGGAATAGAAAAATACAGAACTTGTTTAGAGCAAGAGTGAATACTATGGCTGGTAGAAAATACTTTATCTAAAAAGGTACTAAAACAGTTGTCCAAGAATGGGACTGGATAACCATTTAGAGTGAAAATTTGTTTAAGTTTCTCTAGCTCAGCGTGGGAAGAAACATAAGAAGAACATATATTAAAATAACGAGAGACTAGCGAAAGAATAAGTCCTCTTTTATAAGAGATGGGAATAAAGCTGTCAAAGTTAGTGAATAACCCAGTGGATGTACGTTTATGATGGACAAACGTTAAGAAAGCACCATTAGAACGGGTTATGTTAACATCTAAAAAAGGAAGAGATAAGTCATTTTCTAGCTCATGAGTAAATTGAATGTTAGGAGGTCTGGAATTAAGATAAGAAAGAAATGGGAGAACATGTTCCTGTGAGCGGAAAATTAGAAAACGGTCATCAACATAGCGACGATAAAAGATAGGTTTAAAATGAGAAGGACAGTCAGTCAACCATGATTTCTCATGAAAAGATAAGAAAATGTTAGCAAAAAGTGGACCAAGCGGTGAACCCATAGCAACACCATCAATTTGTTCATACAATTCACCATTGAACAAGAAATGACAGTTTTTAAAGGAAGAATTTAAAAGATTAGTAAACTCTTCACGAGAAAAGGTTCTCGGCCAGTTGTCTTATACGGACTTCCTAAAGTACATAAACCTAATTTTAACATAAGACCCATAATTTCCTCTATAGCTACACATTCCTATAAAATCGCTGAATTTCTTGTTCCTTTCGTCCGTCCTATATCAGCTAATATTTACACCATAACTGACACATTTTTTTTTTGTTAAAGAATCAATAGATACTAATCTTGTTGTAATGGCTAGCTTTGGTATTAAATCTCTCTTTACACCTTTGGCCCTCAGACTCTATTATAAATTTTTAAATTTTAATTCTGCCTTTGCAAAATGTACATGCATAGAGAAGCCATTTAAAGGCTTTCTAAAATTAATCCCTTTTGAAACCTCCTAAAAACAATATATTTTTTACAACCAGAATTTAATAATGAAATCTAAATTTTGCTTTGATATGTTCAACTTTCATTAAATGATTTAAATCAGTTTTGTCGTCCTATCGACCTATCCATAAATTCTATAATTTAATATCCCAAGGATTTAATATCATTGAAGGAGTGAAGGACGTCAGAGAACAGTCATGTTTAATTATTGCGAAACCGTGCACCGAACATGTTCAAGACAACATATTGATATCTTACCGGTATTTACTCTATTCGGTGCTTATTATTATACTTGCATTTTGTAGTTGTTGGACTATAAAGCAGCAAGGCCAGGACCAGCCTGTTTTGAAATAGCTCGTCATCTTTTACCTACTAGGTCTACCACGATAGCCGGCGTGTGCAGTTGTAAACATTGTAAAGCCTTTGTCAGCCGCATTACTGATCAACTATAACTCGGTCACTTGCAAAGCTATTCAAACAAGTAAACAACTGAGAAATAGTGAAATGTCTTGTGAATATTCAAAAACATCGATAAAATGGCAATAAAAACTTCGTTCAAAAGAGAAAACTATACGTCTAGATATCGCGTGTCGTATTACATTTGGAAACGTGTGTTTTAAAACATGTTCTGTTTGTCCGAATTTAAATAAATTCTATATCATAATGATCGCTTGAATCTGCCGAATCCGACACTAATACGTTTTGTCTACTAAATATATTGGATCCGTTGTTTAATTTTCAGACTAAAACGGCCTTGTTTACATTTATACTATTAATTAGCAAACCTTCGGCGCTTCCTGCACAGAAGTTCATATAAGACCATAGATTCTATTTGTGAAAATCTATGCAATTATGCATTGCCATTGTCATGTAGTCTTGCTAGAGTACGCACAGGCTACGCGAAGCTTTCAGAAATCAGTAGCCCGAGTGAACGCCTGAGCAGGCGTCTTGTTATCCTTAAGATTTCAAACTGCTCTGATGATGGTGCGCTTCAAGCAACGAAACGTTACCTAATTAAAATTTTATCTTTGAAGTTATGTCTTGTCTAAAAGTTATTTGCTGGGCACTTATTTTCATTTTTAAATTACGTTTCCAGTCTGGTATATCTATTGCAACTAACTAACTAACTAACTAACTAACTAACTAACTAACTAACTAACTAACTAACTAACTAACTAACTAACTAACTAACTAACTAACTAACTAACTAACTAGCTAACTAACTAACTAACTAACTAACTAACTAACTAACTAACTAACTAACTAACTAACTAACTAACTAACTAACTAACTAACTAACTAACTAAGTAACTAACTAACTAACTAACTAACTAACTAACTAACTAACTAACTAACTAACTAACTAACTAACTAACTAACTAACAAGCTAGATGTATTTATACACAATTTTATTTCGTTAAGTCGCTATTAAAATGTGAACTGATTACACCTTTTTGTTGTGTTTTCATAAGCACAAATCACCGTGTTTTTTCTACGAGTTAAGCATTAATGTTGAGCTTGTTATTTTTCTCACAGTTCAAGCCCTTACACATTCCTTGTTTATTTTAACCTTTTTTTCTTTTATACGACAAAAGTGCTTCCGATTTCCGTGGATACTCTGATCATGCACGGTTTTTGACCAAACTTAGCTTGCGTAATATAAATGTTATTTTCAAAAGTGCATGACTACATGAAGCCTTGTATTTGAACTACGTCTGGTCGCTTATCCTAAACAACCAACAATCTTTGACAGTGCTCGTCGAAAGTAACTAATCCAGCATCATGCCAAACTTAACTATTATCGATTAAACGCACTCGGGCAAGCGTGCCGTGGAGCAACTCAACGCTTGAGTTTTGTCTACTCTCTATAGGATTTGAGTGTAAATGTTCTTCGAGCTATTTTACTTAGAAAAATTTCTAAATTTATAAACAATCTTCTGATTGCTGGTTAGAGTGTTAGACGCTATAACTATTGAGCTACTGCACTATACTGCTATAATAATATATGTTAATGTCGTAATCAGGTTGTTAAGGGAAGAAACAGATATGCTAGTTCGGATATGAGATGCATTACAAAATTAACACATATGATCATACATGATGATATGATGCACATAGTTTAATAATGACATATATGCATGTCATACATCGAACTCAATCTACGTTCAATTAAAGCATCTGATTGCCAGTACTGCGCAATGGCAATGGTTATAGCGTCTCACCGGCGATCAGAAAGTTGTGGGTTTGAGTTCGCTTGGGAATTCAGAAATTTTTCTCAGTGAAATAGCTAAAAGAACATTTAGGTCTGGACTGGCCAGGTTGACTGGGATGAGTTCTGAATTGAAGTGGATGCTTTCAGGACGAAATTCCCAATTATTAAGAATAAATAAGGGTAAAGTTACGTTAGTTTTACTTCAGTTTTGCACTTTAATTATTATTTATGTCGACGTAATCTTTTGTAAGCCCATCGTTAATAAAAAGATTGTTATAGTCTTAGCTAACCTCGCGAAGACTAATTAATTTATTAAGTCTTCGCTATGATCTCGAAACACTCGAACAAGTTTTGATGTTCTATGTCAGTTCTTTTCAGCACTATTTATTCACACAGTCAAGTAAACGAACGCGTATCGAAGCGAGTTCAACAGTTTTTCAGCCCGGGACGAAACGATTATACATGGACATTTTCATCCCGGCAAACCGGGCTAGTCCGCTTGCCATGTAACCGAAACGCGGGCCATAGCCAGGTTAACTGCATGGGCCAGCCCGGTCCATGTGTAATCACCCCCTTACACTCAATTCTCTCATACGAGCTAGCATATCTATCTCTTCTAACTAGGATTTGTTAACTACTCTACAACTGACTACTCTACACCTTCGTAATCGCACCTTTAAAATATGTTCAACGGTTATCAAAGGATATAGACGATATATTACCTTTTCTCCGTCTATTTTGTCCACAAGGTTGACAACGCTGACGGCAAGTCCATAAAATACAACAACAAGGGTTGTAAATCGATGTTGAGAAAGCATTTCAAGCTTGAGAGAAGCGTTAATCTTCTTGATCTTTAATCTTCGTTAATCTTCTAGTACTTCTTGCTTAATTTTTAGTCGTCGGAAAGGCGACGACTGACTGGTTTCTTAATTTTGTCATATTGACATTTGTATGTATTTTTTAATACGCATCGACAAAGGAATGCTCGACTCTGGGTTATCAAATGACATGCACTTGAAATCATTTTGAATTATATTTAAAATATACAAAAGCTAAGATAAACGAAATTGAAAAGAATTCAAAAGAAAACTTGAAAAGAATTTGGCGTCATATGATGAAAATTACGTATTCGAACTTTAATATTAAAAGGATCTATACCATACATAATTGATGTTAACATTATTAAAGGAAGGTGAAGCGTTTTCTGACTCATTCACTGACTAGTTAATTAACTCAAGTATACGTCTAAGGCCCTGTTTACATGAAGCGGATTGACGGTCCAATCGAATCGAAAAATGCGAGTGAAGTCAATCCAGGCACATGTTTACATGGATCTGATCTGCTTTTGCTTTTTGTAAGCAGTTTTTCAACACTATTTTCTGGGCTTTCTTCAATGTCCGCCATGTTTGCAACACGCACTTCACTTCACTCATGCGTATCAAGTCATTTTCAAGTCAAACCGTGTTTAGATGAATCAGATTGGAGACATTCAAGTCGATTCTTGCTTGAATCTCAAGTCAATCCACTCCACTGCGTGAATTGACTTCAGCCATTCATTTCGATCAGATCGAAAACTTTCAATCTTCTTCATGTACAACAAGGAGAAGCAACATGGGGGGGGGGGGAGGGAGGGGGGGGTTTGATTTGAAAACTCAATCCGCTTCATGTAAACAGGGCCGAACACTATAGTGGAGTCGTATACTTGAATGGGGATTCACGTATACGCTCCTCCCCCCATAAAAAAGTTATAAATATTACCGAACGGCGAACATTTCTCAAAACAGCACTTCTATATTAAATGAAACGGTGATATTTAATTTACCAACTTTTGTTGTTTGTGTTCATTCTCGTCCCTATATTCCTTTTATAAATCGGTGCTTTTATAAATATGATCTTTTTCGGTGCTCGCCGGGAGAAGCTGTGGGGACTAGTATGGTTTATGTTGGTTTAAAACGTTGAACTGCTTTGTACCCATGCAGGCCAGCAGCGCGATTAGAAACCGATGCACGCAAGAAGTGGTGGGATTGGAGCGCTTTGGGGAGCGCCTTGCAGATCCACAGGGAGCCCAACTCTGTCGCCTGTGATGGTCCTTCCTCTTTTTTTGTTTTATTATATTGAGCTTCTGACTGAAAACCGAGGCCGCTTAACAGTTGTGTAAGCTGGTTAAGAGTTGGTAATATATGGATATATATGCAACTTGCAGCGCGCGGTAATTTGAAACTCGAAACAGATGTTAGGCTTCTGTGCCACGTGAATGGCGCGTGACGCTCACTGAAAGCTGAGACGACTAAACACGCAGTGCGGGAAAATTGCGTGTTCTATCACACCGCGGGTGTTCCGCCAACGTCAATTTGTTCGAGCTCAAATTACTACGACAAAGACCGTTACAATGTGAGCGGAATGGAGCGTGGAACGCAGGCCTTATTGCACTGCGTGTTTAGTCGTCTCAGCTTTCAGCGGCCTCCGTTTTCAGTCAGAAGCTCAATATAACAAGACGCCTGCTCAGGCGTTCACTCGGGCTACTGATTTCTGAAAGCTTCGCGTAGCCTGTGCGTACTCTAGCAAGACTACATGGCAATGGCAATGCATTGCATATTTGTATAGATTTTCACAAACAGAATCTAGGAAGCGCCGAAGGTTTTCTAATGTAATATAAATGTAAACAAGGCCGTTTTACTGAAAATTAAACAACGGATCTAATATATTTAGCAGACAAAACCTATAGTGTCGGATTCGGCAGAATCAAGCGATCATTTTGATATAGAATTTATTTAAATTCGGACAAACAGAAAATATTTAAACATGTTTTGAAACACGCGTTTCCAAATGTAATACTACACGCGACACCTACGCGATATCTAGACATGCACTGAATAGTTCACATATTGATATCTTACCGGTATTTGCTCTATTCGGTGCTTATTATTATACTTGCATTTTGTAGTTGTCGGACTATATAAAGCAGCAAGGCCAGGGCCAACCTGTTTTGAAATAGCTCGTCATCTTTTACGTACTAGGTCTACCGCGATCGCCGGCGTGTGCAGTTGTAAACATTGTAAAGCCTTTGTAAGCATGTTTATGATGAAGACAATTGTCAGCCGCTTTAACTGATCAACTATAACTCGGTCACTTGCAAAAGGTAAAGCTATTCAAACAAGGAGAAAGCCGTTACTAGGTAAACAGCACGTATATGTTCTTTGATATACTGTGGCCCTTTCTTGTGTCTCTAGTCCTCAAGTCAAACTTCCTAGGTACTGATGTCAACACGGCATTTTTTCGTGTCTGTAATAAATTCGTCTATTCTGTCTTCATGGACAAACCTTGTCAACAACATTACTGATCAACTACTCGTGAATTCACCAATACCGCTGGAAAAGACCTCAACCCAACTCGATCAAAGGCAAAAGAACTCGAAAAAACCGAGCATGCAACATGCCTTTACAGTTTCGCAAGGCCTGACGGGATGATGCAATAATGCAATTTTGTGTGGCGAAAAAAACCCGGAGCCGAAACCTAGACTCGGCCTCAGGTAGCCCGAGTAATAAGTAGAGAAAAAGCAAGTGTAGCCAGTAGTTTTTAACTCTTTATTGGCCAGGTTTCCAACAGCTCTCCCCTAGACGAGTAAAATTAGTAAATTCGTCTGGCGGTAGCCAGAGTAAAATTAATAAGTAAACAAAAAGCAACTGTAGCCAGTAAAGGATTCAGTTAAGTAAGATTAAGAAGCACCCTCAACGACGATGTCCTTCAAACAAAATTAAATAATTTATATTTGCAAAGCAAAGGGAATGAAGAATTTTTAGTTGGAGTATTTTTAATATTGTGCTCGTTCTTTATACAAAACCACTTAGAGCATTTTCACGTCTTCAGGACAACATTAATTCGCCAAAAGATGAGAACTGATGCTTACGATTAACTTCAATATAGACACGACGATCATTTTAGCAATATACTTTAAGACGTTTTGAAAGTCGTTAAACTAACTTCAATTATAATAGTCAGTTTACCGTGACTTGTTTAAATTGTAAAATGAACGTTGTCTTCTAATCCTAGCATCTTAAAGTCCTTATTATTATACTATTTTATAACCTCGGCACCCAAACAACAAGAATAAATTATTGTTATTTCCAACATTTACAACGTAGAAATAATCGCTTATAAGTGTTTCGGGGAAAAAACATGCTTCTATAGAACTGAGTAGAGAAAGTTCACTAATATGTTTTAAGTCAATAAGAGTCGGGTATCGAATGCAAAAATTTGAACAACTTCTTTTTTGCCTTTGTCGTCCATATTTTCATCCATGGTATAATACAACGGTAAAGAGCTACCGAATATGAACGAGTTTTCTGATTGGTTATATAAGTAATCAATCACATTGTCAATTACCATTTCCAAGCTTTAATCTCGCCAACGCTCATACACTTTAAACTAACTTTCACTCATGTTTATCTGCATATGGTGAAAGACTATAATCGAAATACCACTCTTCAAAAATTTGGTGTAGTTCTATACTTCTCGAAATATTTGTGATTCCAAATGCAGTGAAGTACGCAGATAATTTTCAGACTGTAGAAAATGTAATTACATTTTCACAACAACGTTTTCTCCATCGCTCGGCTCAGGTGGCGTTAATTAGCAGTGATCAATGCTCCAATCTCATTGGTTCCTTGTACACAAAGAGAAAGGAATGTATCGCTCTGAAGAGCTCGCCGTAGAGTAGACGTTAGTGGGGAGGAATTACCAGAAATTTGGGACATTTTGCGGCCACGTTCGTAGCCAGTGGTTACTCCCATGATAATAATATACAGTAAATATTTTGCGAAAATGCAAACGGCTGCTAAGAACAAAGATCGCCTCTGCTTTCAAAGTAAACAAACATGGCTGCAGGCTGCTCGAAAGAGAAGAGATCTCCGTGGCTTCGTCGTTTGTCCTTCCCGCAGCTCAACTCCACGTTTAGACATAACGGCCTCCTGCTGATAGACGAAATCGGAGTTTCGACTGTGCATACAATCTGAGTCGGGATAAAACGTAGTTCGTTTATAACATGAGGCTGAAGCAGCCGCAGTAAACATAACATTTCTGATTTCAGAAACCTTTTAATGCTTAGGTATTCTATAAGGATAAAATTTGCTTCTCTATTATCCTTGACAATAATCCTAAACGTAGTGTCTAAAAATAATGAACTCAAAACATGAAAAAATAGTCCCAGCCTATGTTATCTTCCCGTTATGCTTTAATAGACACGATGTAATTTGCATAGGGGCCCAAATTGAAAAGGAAACTAATTTGCATGTGGGCCTAAATAAAACTACGATTTGGTGTAGTGCTCAAACACACTGTAAAACCAAGAAAGTTTAAAGGCTTTGGGAACCGCAATGTTGTTAGATACGGAGATATTTACGAGTTATATTAGCAGTTCGAACATTGCTAAATACATAGCAAGCTCCGCACTTTGCATCGTTCGCAAGAAAAGTGGTGTATTTGGCAGATTTGTATCGCATGTTTAGCAGGATTACTGTGGCTTACATAACAGAATGAGTCAAATAAGCAGCGTAAATAAATCGATGTTGGGAACCGGCTGTGTATTTCGGTAGGCGAACATTTTTTGTTATAACGTTTCCTTACTTAACTCTTAACAGGAATCGAGCTCCGCAACCGAGAAGTCTATGTCCCTAGTAGGATAAATTTTAAAATTTACGATTTTACTGTATTATTCCTTATACGATTTGATCGTCATGTTTAATGGCCTATATGCGCCCGCGCGACGCCATCTTGTCCCAAATTTCTGGTAATGCTAAAGAATTACGTCTGCAAAGGAGGCTAAGAAGAAAGGGGAAGTAGCAAAGGTTTTGTAACGAGGGTTCCAACCTTAATGTATGGCTATATATAATCTCTTTTCAGTTCAATATCCTTGTATACTTTAACTGTTGTTGTCAAACTGTTACGATCGATTTTCTTAACTCATTCCTATCCGAGGGCTTCCCCAGACGTGAATAAAATCGTCTGGCGTTAGCCAGAATAAAATACTAAAGACTAGAAAGAACAATTTAAATTAGTCTTTAATTAAAACCTGCCTTACCTTGGAAAAAGAACAACCAACCAATGACAAAAAGGTCAAGAAAATCTTGAAATACATTTTCCAATTATCTGAACACGAAGAAAAAGTGTTAATATATACGCTAACATTGAAAAGTCATATGTATATATATGACAACCCATTTAACAAATAACACAACACATGCCGCAGCATTAGCAAATACAACTGCTAAATGGCAAAGCTTGACAAAATGCTGCGAAACAACACGGACACCTCACCATATGCATGCAAACTACAATACATTTTTGGGCTTAAAACTTTACATGGTCTGCAACATTAAGTAAGTTTGTATTCATGATACTTCATGACATTATGTGTACAAAATACTATAGTAAATTTGCCCCTTACTATTAGGGATCTATCCAAAGGCGTCAGAAGTCTTTAAGATTTGAAGACTATATTTAATCACTGTGGTCACAATCACACTTGCTCACTGTCTCACTATCACTATCGACTCTATATAATAAAAGCTCATGTTACAGAAGATGACATGCACTTAAGACTCTGTAGTTAATCCCTATTTTTACTCCTTAAGTGGTGACGTATTACATTAGTTTCCGACACACTCCCCCCATATGTTTGCCTAAATGGCAACATATGTACAATAAAGTATCTTTATAGCTGTACTAAACGTTCCCCACGTATACGTAACAAGAACAAAACTAAACAAATTGAGTTATATTAAAGAGTTCCTTTCTGATTGACAACCGTTAAAAATGTCATTGTATTTGTTCTGATTGTCACTCGCCGTTTTCCACTTCCATGACTTGTTTCATCCTGAGATTCCCTGCTGCTGCAGCATCTCTTCTTGGGCGGAATTCTTGAGCTTCTGGGTTAAGTTTCGCTGTTTCCTTTTCTTCAATGTCGCATTGGAGTTCAAGTGGAAATAAATGTTGCACAGGTCTTTCCAAGTGTCCATTGGCGGTCTTCAGTTGCACGGCGCGAAAGATTCCATCCTTTCCTGGGTAGACTTGTTCCACAATGGCTAGGGTCCAAGTACCTCGATTTTTGTTGTCCGTTTTCACGATAACCACGTCTCCTCTCTTTGGTTGGAACTTACTCGTTTCGTGCATCATGTTGTGCCTCTCTCTCAGCGCTGTGAGGTATTCTCTCTTCCATCTGTTCCATAAGCTGTTCTTGCAATTTATAAGGTGCCTTGCTCGCTTCCGAAGATCATTATTTTTAATTCTCCACGACTCTTCCTCTGGTATCTGGTTTGAACGCTGGAATAAGAACGTGGCGAGAGTTAGCGTAGGTAACTGGATATCATCCTCCATGTAGCATAGCGGTCGTCGGTTGATCTGTGTTTCCACATCAAGCATCACCTCTTCCAGTTCGCCAAACGTCAGTGTAGCTCCTCCAATCACTTTGTAGAAAGCGGATTTCACGACTCCAACCAGCCGTTCAAATTGTCCACCCCACCATGGGGCGCGGCTCAAATTGAATTTCCAGGCGATCTCATGCTGCTCTAGTAACCCTTGGGCTCTTTCATCTTTTCGGATTTGTTTTAACCACTTGGCCGCCTTGACAAACGAGGCACCGTTATCAGAATAGATCACTCTGGGTCATCCTTTTCTGGCGATCAGACGTTTGAAACATTTCAAGAAGGTTGTCGTCTCCATATTTGGAACTACTTCCAAGTGTACAGCTCTCGACAAACTGCAGGAGAAGATAAGGAGGTACGCCTTTCCTTCGCTAGCTTTGGTTTTCTTGTAGCGTATTGGACCTGCGAAATCAGTCCCAATGACGTCGAAAGCTGTTCCCCCTTCGGTACGGTTGGTGGGCAGTTGTCCGGGAGGTGGTTTGGTGATCGGGAGAGCTCTGAAACGCTTGCATCCCTCGTATTCCGATAGGATAGACTTCACCATTTGTCTAAGGGTTGGGATCCAGTAATTTTCACGCACCGCTGCCATTGTCAAGGACACTCCCCCGTGTAAGGTTTCGGCGTAGATTCGCTGCACGAGCTTTCTGGAGAAAAGGCTCTTGGCTGGTAGGTAGACGGGGTGTTCTCCTTGTATCCTTCCTTGGCATTTAAGTATACCTTCTGCGTTGGGTACGAGGTTGAGGCTCTGGTGGGTTTGTGTAAAGTGATGTTTCTGCGAGTCTTGCTGTTGAACTCTCTTTATCCACCAGTTCCGTGCTTCGTTCAGGTCTTCGCTCGTGAGTGGGCCTTTGCGTTTTCTGTTCGTTGTGAACCGACGAGTCCAAGCTTGTATGCGTAACGTTTTGCGCAAATTGTGACGTTTGAGCAGATCGTCAAATCCGTCTTCGTTGGATTCCTCTGACTGCTGCTGTGCTAAGTTGAGCTGCTCTTTCACCAACTTTGCTTCAGCTTCTGAGGCTTGTGATTTCTCAATTACTGAGCATTTCAACCACTTTTTGGGGTCCTGGAGCCATTATGGTCCGTTCCACCAATGATCTGAATTTGCCACTTCGCCCCCTCGACTTGCAAGATCCGCTGGATTATCTTTCGTTGGCACATGTCTCCATATGATTTCGGAATGACTACATATCTTTTTCACTCGGTTCGCGACGAACTGTCTGTACTGTCCCTTCCCAAGAATCCAGTGAAGAGCTACAGTGCTATCCAGCTATCCATAGATTGTTGGTTTGGGTAGATATTTCAAGGCGTTGCTTGCGTTCATGACAAGGTTCGCTGCCATGTGGGCACTGACGAGCTCTAACCTGGGCACGGCTAGTCCTCTTTTGGCTAGCCTGGATTTTGCCGTCACCAGAGTCTGGGTCACTCTTCCTTGCTGTCGGATGGTAGAGTAGACTGCGGTGCCAACTCCCAGGGTAGAAGCGTCGCCAAATGCATGTAGCTCTAGGCTATCGACTGGCCGTTGGTAGGCTGTTAACGGTCTCGGAACGAAGACTTCTGCCGGTAATGACTGCTCCCACTTTTTCCAGCGTAGTTGGAGGCTTTGCGGGATTGGTGCATCCCATGGTACTTTAGACTCGCACACATCTCTGTAGATTAGCTTGCCTTGCAGTGAGGTGGGGGATACCAATCCTAGTGTGTCATAAATCTTCGCCAGTTTTCCTAGGACTTCACGTTTTGTCGATGTGGAACTTGTGGTTGGGAACTGTACTGCTAGGCTGTCTTCTGACTTGTCCCATTTAAGGCCCAACAGCTTCGATTCGCTTGGATGGACCAATAGATGTTGTTTAGCGTAGGACTGGTCGTCGCTGGGTTCAGGATTGGGTATATCTTCTAGCTCGGGATGATTCGAGTGCCACTTGTGCAACTCAAATTTTGCATCACTCATCACCTCTATCGCGATAGATTTGCAACGCTGGGCTTCTTCGACATTTCGGCCACCCGTTAAAAGGTCGTCTACGTAAAGGTTTCTTCGTATTCTCTCGGCTTCTTCAGGATATTTCTTTGCCCAGGCGTCCAGATGACACTCAAGGGCTCCTCCAAAGGAGAAGGGGGAGACCAAACGGTACTCGCGCAAAGCGGTAGGTGTCGATCTTGGCGTTGTCGTCTGGTTGCCAGTGGAAGCGAAGCGCGTCCCTTTCGCTTTCACGGATCCGAATTTGAAGGAACGACTTCTTTATATCACCAGATACTACGACTGGGTAGGCTCTTTGCTGAATTAGTACGCCCCATAACTTGTTTTGTAGGGCCGGACCAGCGTATAGACAATCGTTGAGCGACGGTGCGTTAGGAGTCTCTCTAGCGGAGGCGTCATACACAATCCTCATCTTTGTCGTTTCAGCGGACTTGCGGATCACGCTCTTGTGTGGGATGTAGAACTCTCGTGGTTGCGAGACAGGTGGTGCTCGTTCTATGATCCCTTCTTGTAACTGTTGCTGTATGATTGCATCGTATTCTTCTGTCAAGCCATCTCGTTGCAGCTTCTTTCTGAGGCTCTGAAGACGCTTGATGCTACCTTGCTCGTTTGTGGGTAGAATTGCATGTATCGGTTTCCAAGGCAAATCAGTTTCATACCAGCCTTCTTGGTTGCGCGTCAACTGTTCTTTGAATTCGTCAAAAACGGTTGACTGATCATGCTCCGGTTTGTCTTCTAATCCGAGGACGTCTAGTCTGCACAATCGTTCGTAGTCGCTCTGGCTTGTTTGTGTGAGAAGTACGGTATTATTGTCGAATTCTTTGCCTGGTGACATCAGAAACCATCCGAACTTGGTGAGCTCTGCAACGGGTGTGTTTCCAATTCTTGGCGTCGTTTCTGTCTTTATCCAGGCGTATTCTCCATTTCCAAGGACCATGTGGATTGGTAGAGACGCTTTGGTGTCGTTATCATAAACATATACGCCTTTCAGATGGGGGTGATTCTCTATGAGTTCGCTGTATCTTGGGTTTACTATTGCCAGGAGTTCTGTTTTGTTTACCTTGGTTGCCCTGACTGGTAAGGTGAATTGGTGGTCGACTGACTGAAGAGTTACTTCATAGACTTCAAGTTTGGCGGTTGTGGATGTCAACATCATATCAATGTTTTTCGTTTGTACTTCGGTTGGTTTTATTCGGAGAAGTTGGATTAGTTTTGACGAAATGTACGAACTGCCGGCTCCAGAGTCTATTAAAGCTCTGCATTTGATGCCATTTGCTTCGATGACTACGACAGGAAAAACACCTTCGTTTCTGTGGTTTGTTGTCATGCCAAGGATCTCTTTGACAGGGTCTTTCGTTGACTTCTCTACGGACTCGCAGATTGACGTGTGATGTCGTTTACCACAATGCTGGCACGACGTCTTACTCAGGCATTCGGATGCTTTGTGGTGCGCTGAAGTGCAATTAAAGCATAATCTTCTTTTCGATAATATTTGTTTCCGATCCGGAACTGTTGTGAATTTCAAACACTCGACGGCTTTGTGGTTGCTGTCATCACAATAAGTACACCCACGTGGTTTCTTGTCGCTATGACGGGCATGAAACAGCTTGTCTTTATCTCTGCGTTTGTTGCCTTGTTCGTCGTCTCGCTCTTCTTTGTTTTCTACTGGATTTCTTCTTATCCATTGCCTAAGTGCCTCAGCCAGTTTTGCGAAGTCCCATCTCTCCCAATCCGGATCTGTTTGGACGAAGGTCACCTCGTATGGCTGACAATTTGTCTAGGGTCATCGAAACCGCGCCGTTTATTTGATCGAGCTTTTCCATCGTTTGTAGAGCCACAACCGAGTGCATCAATTTGTCGCTGAAATCGTGAATCTTTCTAGGGTTAGCGCTTGAAATCGTTGGTAAGCTTAAGATTTCTTGAGTGTACGCCTTGAAAATTTCGGTTTCGTTTCCGTATTTATCTTAAGGAATACTTTTCGCGCGGTTGTATCCTTCCGCCGTGAAGGGGAGTGATTCTACCTCTCTTCTTACCTTAGGGTCAAGAAGTTCGCGAAGATATGTAAATTTCGTGATAGGTGCAGCCTTACTTTTCTCGACGTTCTCAGTGAACTGCCCCCAGAATCTTAGCCAGTCCATCGAACCGTCGAATTTCGTAATGACTAGTTTTGGCAGTTTACCTTGGGTTTCACTCATAGATACCACGTTCGGTGGAGTTTCTTTCCACGACGTCTCGCGTTGGGTTTGAAGCTTTAGTTTCGTCTCTAGGAGCTTCATCTCGAATTGTAATTTCTCCTTCGCGTTCGATAGTCTCTTGTTTTCTTTTATTTTCATCTAACCATTTCTTCGTCGTTCGGACGTGGCCATCTGCGTCGGCTAGCCTTTTGTTTATCTCGGCGTTCCATTCTGTCACTTCTTCTTTGGCCTCGATTTTCTTGGCCTCGATTTCTCGTCGCAGATTGTCGACTTCGTTTATAACCGCTCGGAGGGTGGCTTGTTGTCTTGTAATTGTTTCTTCATCAGAACTAGATATAATCTCGTTGGTTCGTTCTGTTGTGAGGTGCAATTGTGTTAACTTGGTTTCGATCGACGCCATCTGGATATTTGATGAATTACAGAAGATGACATGCACTTAAGACTCTGTAGTTAATCCCTATTTTTACTCCTTAAGTGGTGACGTATTACATTAGTTTCCGACAATACTACCAAACACGAAACAACTACACAATTGGCATGTACAAAGAAAATTTGAAATAAAATAAGTGACAGTCATGCTAAAACAGCTAAAGATTTATTAAATATATACTGTAAGTAAATTAGGGCGATAACATGACGTATCTCTCGATCGAGAAATGGCTCTCGCTCTTCCAGAACCTTACACTGGATATTTTTAATAGTTTTCCACATACTGGAGCAAAAATGTGGGAAGATATGCTAGAGAATGTAAGATGTAATAGAAATCTAAATAGCTTTAAACGATGATAAACGATCATCGCTTCCTCAATTAGACTATTTCATTGTAAATAGACTTGTACATATATATAAATGTATATCATTCGTCTTTCTTGCGTTAAGCATGCAGATTTATTTTTTTTAACTGAAGATTCTTCAAATTTAAATATCTCTCTCTTCCTCTCTATGTTACCTGTATCAAAGTATCTTGCAGATGTCTTCGTCTTCGCAACTTGGCTGTTTATGAAGCCCAAACACAACAACGCAAAGATTTATGTCAACATCAGATCAGCAATGACAATGAAACCCCAATTGAAATCTTTCACTTTAGTTGCGGAAAGTCAAAAGCTTCAGTCGGCCGTATTCAGCTATTGTTCTTCGTTTCAGCAGTACTTTGGGAAGTAAACAAATGACGCAGCAGTTGGTGACTGATCTTTTCATAAGTTGCAAAATTACCATAAGCTGTCTGAAACAACTTCCTTCTTTTTTCTTGGAGATACAGATATAAACAACAATATTCTAGGTGAGACAAATACGTTCCTTCAAAAAGGACTACATTTCTATAACCGGCAAATTGAACAAACTCTTTAAATGTACACGTTCGTTTGTATCATTATTTTACTCTGGTCTTCAGTTCCCAGCGGCATATATATTAATACTCAATTGATTTTCTCTCTGATTATCATTAAAATAAAGCCTTTCAAAATCAATTACAATGCAAATTCCTCCGATATTCTCGTTTATTTTAACCAATAGTCAGTAACTTTTCGCACAGATTTTGCCCATTTATTTTTACATCACTTTCTCTCCTGCATGCACATGTAACCACAAAGCTCAATGGTATACATTAATTTCATTTACTGATTTGTTAATTTCAAATTCAGTTCTTAAAATTTCGAGTTTGTTTCCCTCTGGCTATGCATAAGCAGAAATCAAATCTATAACTTAAAATCTAACATAAGCAGATTACACAGAGGGAATAATATAACGCCTGCACTAAACGTCGCACAATAGACAAATATAATTCAGACGAATTTAATTGTTTGAACTTTATCCGACGAAACTGCGGCGTATAACTCGATTAAATTCGACAATTCGTCTGGGCAGTTAAATTCGTCTGAGTCAGACGGATGATATATGCGACGATAATGCCTGTTCGAGTTACAGTGGCAGAGTCGAAGGCATATTAAAGCCAGCGCACTGGCAGCCGCCATATGACACACAGGTGTTGATTTTACGGAGGGACGAAAACCGGAGCACCCGGCGAAAAACCCTCGAAGCACAGAAGCGACCAAGTAAAGTCTACTCACATGAGCTCCAAGTACTAACCCGGTCTAACCGGGCTTAACTTTTGGTTAGAGGCAGCGCCCTAACAGCACACGCCACTGTGCTTTCTTTTCCGTATCATGCCGCATGCTCATGCATGTTCACGGCGTCAGCGAGACTTGTAGGAAAGTTACTTATTCTGACATCCAAGGAAGCCCTTTACATCCCAAATTAGTGACGACATTTGACTCATTATGTTAATGGGTCTCGGAATCGGTATTTTCCGATTGTGGCATGATTGGTCAATCACTATTTAAGGGTTTTTGGGAACAGATATTAGAGCACTGTCTAATACTAATTAAAATCAATGCCAGAAAAATATAAACAAATGGAGGTAGAACGACTCAACAAATTTGATTAGGCATATTTATTACTATTTAGTTTCGTACCACGAGATGTGGCACTATTATATATATATATATATATATATATATATATATATATATATATATATATATGGATATAGATAGATGATATATATATATATATATGCATAAACTAAAGTATGTAATATATAATTAAGAAATAGAAAACATTTTCCGTGTTTACATACAGTTATAGACTGGGAGAAGCCCGCAGGGTGAGTGTTTCCACGCCATTTCGAGTTCTCCCAAACTTTCACGAGTGTTTCTATAACTGTATGTAAACACGGAAAATGTTTTCTATTTCTTTTATAAAATAACACAGTGAAAACAAGAAAAACATTGAAATAAGATTCGTTTATTAAAATCATGAAAAGTTAAATTCTCCTTACTCGCACAAGATCAAGGTCATTGGCTGTTCACATGATCACAAATATTCCTCGAGCTCTCAACATGAGGTTTGAATAGACCATAGCCACTGGAAAGGGAGAGGGCTTTGAAACTCCGCTCTGAAACAATAGAACTTCCGATTTGATGTTGAAAATTGCACGCCTGAGCGTCACGTGATCTTGAACCGGCATGGCCAGTGTATTCTTTCATATGGCTTACATTAGATTATAACCTTGTTCTTCGTTAAACGGCACGATGTCGGTTATGGTGACTTCTAAAAATCCACAAGAAACATGATATTTACAAGTCCAAAGGAGTACCCTTGTATTTCGTTAACAAAATTCGGTAGGAATTCGGTTTTTGACGACCTACGGACTTAAGACAGCGACAGTGCTGTATAGTGTATACTGTAGTCAGTCATTTTTATGACAAATTTTATATTTTACATTGATTCTGCGTTAATTTTAGATATTAGTTTATTCAATAATATGATTGTGTGCACAAATAAATCACCTCAAAAAGATCGGATTGGTTTTAACAGGACCGTGAGAGTTTTTAAGTCGCGCATTTCTCAAATAAGACGTAAATAAATATATATTGCGGTGCATCGTTGTGTAGATGATCGGCGTTCGGTTTCATGATGGACTTTATCGTGACATTAAAATGATCATCCCTTGAACATTACACAATCGTATCAAGCGCTAACTCATGCATTGCTCCCTCAAATAATTCACACTCTGGCATTGTGAGCAAATTAGCCGTAGCGCGAACTATTTTCTCCCCGCCGGACTAATTATAAGATTTATAAGATTCTCAGCTACAAAAATCTGGGAAAATATTCCCAGTGATTTAAAAACCCTTTCTGTTTCAATGTAAAAATTATTAAGTCACCAAGGTTGATCTGAATTTCATTCTCGTATTATACAATGTCTATTTTGTTACTTCGACACGATCTTAATATTTCATCCTCTGCTGACCCCCAAACTTATTAATATGTAAATATAGGCAGTGGTTAAACTCGAAAGCTTTATACTTTAATTACACTCTCACATATGTATATTCTTTCATAAAATATTTTGTTTTATATCTAACTCTGATTTATTTATGTATCACTATGTAAACTTTGTATTTTTCATTGTAAGTATTAAAAATAGTGTGAATAAATTGAAATTATCATAAACTCGCCGCATGTCCACAAATTATTAATAAAAGAAAACCAAGGAACAACGCAGTCGAAAAGCATTTGTCGTCTCCGTGCCATTATTAAATCGGAGTTTTGCACTTTTGTTGCAGATGGCAATGTTTCTTATACTTTTTAGTTATTCTTTAATTATACGTGTACGTAAACTGATACGACAATTGCCAGTCCTCACCGTTGTTTATGAAACGCAATACACCAGACATTTAGTGCATTTAAAAAATGAAGGCAACTCAACTTACGACATATAATTTAGCACAACCATTCATATTAAGACAAAAGCGAATTTTATGGTTTTTAGTTGTACTGTTGGCAAAACAGTATTGTATCATTATTTTACCTCGGCTCTCACTGTGTTCGGTCCGACCATTGATCGTTTATTCGAATTTACTGCACTTTATTAAATATTCTTTGCAAATGGAGTTTTCATGAGGGACCATCTATATATGCATATAATGTCCAAATGAAGTGGAATTTATATCGAAACCATCACGGAAGAACTTTCGTTGTAGCACTTGTAGGTACGCGCCTCGCTGCTCTAATGTAAAATCTTGCTTTTTATTGCTCAATCATGCAGGTTCAACGTCACGTGATCTTGAATTTGGCGAACAATAACATAAATCTCAGTCACGCCCACTTTCACAGCCCTCTCCCTTTCCAGTGGCTATGAATAGACGAAAAGCTATTCGTACGCAACAAGCACACGTTTTTTGCTTGAAATACAACACAATTTAATGAAAAAGGACAAATAATGAAGTCTTCGGAAATTGTAGACGGAGAGAGAGTGGTTCATCGTCGTTACTTTACGGCATGGATTATTAACACAGACGTTTACGGTGCCAATCGAACAACCAGAAAACATGTTGGTGAAGCTGGATCCCCCGTAGAAGGAATTGGTCTGAGCCATCGAAGTTGCTTCTGAAGGTTGGCAGTTGAAGGTTCGAGAGATCTGGACAAGACATCGCTGCTTTGCTGAAGCTGCGCTGAGGAAGGACGAGCGTTGTAGCTCTTTAACTGTTCATTTCGATGACCAGATATAGCCATAAGATGCCGATTTTCCAGACCTGCATTGGACCACAGGGTAATTGCGGTGGCTCTCACACAATGGTTGGTGTATTTCATTGACAGCTGCGCTTCCTCGCTGATTTCTTTCATCATAACCGGCGCCAATTTGTTTACGCCAAGCGGGCGATTTCCGTACCAAATTGAGTCGTCTGGAGCCCACTTTCGCTTTGGAAACTGGTAGAATGCTGTACACATCGGGTTGAACTTAGATATGTACAACTATAAAGCGTTGAAGCCATCACTTGGGTCGTCGGATGCTTTATACATCCTGCCTTCCTTCTCAAAACATTCGACTCGCCAATTCCACCTGGATGATTCTTTGACGACTCGTCGTGGGTCATGGTCGCATACGGAAGCTTAAAACTGGAAGCTGTTAGGTTTCGTTGGCCTTCTCGCCTTCTTCGGCACCAGTATAGAGTTGTGTGGAACCAAACGTTTCTCAAAAGACCAAGAGGAGTCGAAGGGGAGATTACGGGATGGACTTTTAGCTTATGCAGATCTGGCGTCGTTATGCAAGGTTTGTGCTCTACGTTTTGTTTACCCTGTTGCTTTAAATTTCTAATTTTTGCGTCGAGCATCATGTTCGACTTCTTGAAAGCTGGGTTTTTAGGAAACTTTATTCCCCTGTTGTAAGGGGGGAAATTGAGGGGGCTCATGAAGCTCGTTTTCAATTTTTCTTTCTAGAGCCCATTCTGAAAGAAAAGTACTTTCAATTAAGAAACTGAACTCGTACCCTTGACAACCTTCAAAGTCAAAAACAAACTCGCCTTTGTAAGGCCACACCAATTTTATTTAGTGTTTTGCGGGCAGAAATCCTCTTTTTTTCAGGATTGGAGGAGGGGAAAAAATAAAATTATATTGATGATTCAGGAATGTTCAAATTTATCACAATAAATCTAGATATCACAAGAAAGGATTTATAAAGCAACATAGTACAATGTATTGATATAATAGATTAGCCATTGCCTAACTGATTCAGATCAATAAGACACAAGAGTTAGCAAGACAAATTTTGCAGTGTTTAGAGGATCTGTGCTAACAGAGAACCACGCACAATCTGGTAGGCCCGCCATCACGGCACATCCAAGATATTTACATAAAGAGCGAGCTGCAGCTTGAAAGCACACGTGAGAGCGTCTTGCGGATCGGCCATGTTTTGCGCATGCCCATAATTCCATATTAGAGGACTGGAGCCTAAAGATTTTCCTAAAGTCTGCCGGGTTCTGGTTCATGAATATTGCTCAAAACACGATCCAAACAATATTATTAAAACCAAAAGTGCAAAACCTCGGCAATTCAGCGTGTTTTGAAGTCATTTCAGCCATAAAAAGTGAGCTTCGGCAAGAACAAAACCATTGATTTTTATTATTTCGAATTCTTGACGTATTTATTCTTTTATTTTAAAAATAAAAGGATAAATTTTCAATTTTATTTTTATTCTGTTTTCCGAATTTTTAGCGTCGGCGGGCCCGTAAAACACAAAATAAAATTGGTGTGGCCTAAACCGATATCGCGTATACGGTGTTGTATTTCGTCCTTTTAGACTGTGCCAGTTCAAAATTGTACCAGTTCTTTACTACCTACTTTAGAACGTTTTAACTGAGTTAAAAAATAGAGTCGCTTCGATGCTTTCTTTACAATTTCGGTTACATGTTCGTTCCATTTCAAGTTACTTGACAGATTCAAACCCAAAATCTTGGCATGGTCTACGATCTCTAGAGTTTTGTCACTGTAATAGGTTCTAGTTATTTTTCAGATTTTGAAAAACTGATACGCATTTCTTTGCACTTAGCTTCGTTAAGCTGGAACTTGTCAGCTTCGGACTTGTTGGCTAGATCATCTACTGCTTCCTGCATATGGCTAACTTCATTTTTCTGTATGGTTTCCATGATGGTTGAGTCGTCAACGTACTTCCACATGTTTGCACCGGAGGTGTTAAGATCGTTGATCATGAAAACAAAAAGCCACGGCCCCAGTTTCGTCCCTTGTGGTACCCCTGATGGAATAGCACCCCACTCCGAGTAGCATTCTTGGCCAAGTTTTACTCTTTGCTCACGACAGGTCAAGAAATCTGTGATCTAGGCTACAATTCCATGTGGAATATCATACAACAAGAGCTTCTGAACCAATATTTGGTGGTCTATTAGATCGAATGCCTTTCTAAAGTCAAACAGTACAACCCTGACAGTTGCACCATTTCCATCAGTAGAACTGTTCCATGAATGCAACATACTAATTAGTGCATAGGTAGTATTTGAGCCAGGCACAGTTCCAAATTGCTGGGGGTCGACTTTCTTTAACACGGCTGGTTTAAGGAATTCTTCCACAAAGTAGTCTTCTGCAACTTTAGAAAGGATAGGTGTCAAAGAAATAGGTCGGAGATGTTTATTTACATCTTGTACTGGCTTTTGCTTGGGTATTGGGCTTCACAAAATGTACTGTTCATAATGGTCGTTATTGGACGTGCAAGAATGTCCGCGTTCTCCTTCAAAAGCCAACTCGGAATACTGTCGGGGCCCGTTTTCTTGCGGCCACAGACATCCCGCTAAGTTTCTTAACTTCTTTCCACCAAGTCGCCGGGCTGCAATTTTTCAAATGCTTCACCTTTGAATCGTAATACTTGGCGCGACATACTTTCCTCTCTCGATTTACATGGTTTCTAGGGAGTCGAAAAGTAACCATGTCTCCCCGAGCTAGTGCTTTCTGCCGAGCGCGAATCATCTTTTTCAAGGATTGGTTAACCCAAGGGGGCTCATTAACAACAATTGTTTTTGACATCATAGGATGAAGAATATCCATACCGGTGTTAACGACCTTTTCCAAAATATTCACTTGTTCTTCACACGAGCTTTTGCTGTTAACCAAGGCTTGGATATCAATTCTCTCCAAGTAAATACGCATCGCAAAACGCTTAGCTGCCCGCAAATCCCTCGTTTTTATCGACGTTTTTGACTTGGGAATTTCAGGTCTGGCTAGTGGTCGAACTTCAACAGTGGCGTGATCTGAAAGCCCAAAGGGAGGAAGCTTTATTGGGGTGTCATAATAGTCTTTAAGATTGGTAAGGATAAGATCTAAGGTGTTTTGCCCACGCGTTGGAAACTTGATGATCTGTTTAAGCTTAAAGTTATTTCTAAGCCTAGAAGTGTCTAACTTGTTGAAGTCGCCAAGCAGAATAACACCACTGTCAGCGAACTGGGCTTCGATTGATGACATACTTTTAAGGAGATATTCCAACATCAATTAGGAGGCGGTCGCCCCCCCCCCCAAATGGTCTCTGAAAAGTTTAAATCCATTGAGAAACTTGTAGGGGGCGGGGGGGGGGGTACATTGTTTTAAGGCTAGTAATGTGTTACATATTTAGCAGGCATGCGTATGCTATAAATTACAATACTAAGCTCCATACAAAATGCCTCCAACTTGTTTTTCATTTACGACTTGTTTATAAATATGAGTCTAAAGATATTCTGCCAGATGTGTACCATATTCTATGTTCTGGTTTGATTTCAACAAAATTATGTAATTTATGGCTTTCGGAGTACCTTTAAATACTTGCCTCAAAATGCAGGAAATAGTGTTTCAGAGACCCTAGAGTGCTCAAGTCCAAAATTTTCAGACAAATGTATATACCTTTAAGGGTTGCAAAGCATATTTCACCAACAATTACCACAACATGCATTTCCAACAAATATCAAATTCTATGAGGGGCTATAGCCCCTCCTACCCCTATCCCCCCTCCAGCCATGATGCTACTGCCTGTTGCAAACTTAAAGGAATGGGATATTTTTAGGTGTTATGCAATTGATGAAATTGATAACCAAGAGAAGTCCACATCAATTGATAACAATGTTGATTTCTATTTTCTAGTGTCTCTGAAACACTATTTCCTGCATTTTGAGGCAAGTATTTAAGAGTAATCTGAAAGCAATAAATTACATAATTTCGAGAGACTCTCAGGCCTCAAATTTGATAGTAGCTAAATAGCCAGTAAAGCGATGTACGGCTATGTAGCCAGTAGCGATCTACAGTTATAGCCATGTATTAGCCACATAGCCAATAGCAATGCACAGTAGACACATAGCCAGTAGCCATGTAGGCAGTTTCAACATAGTAGCAATTTACAGTAGCCAGTAGCATTGTACAGTAACCATGTAGCCAGTAGCAATGTACAGTAGCCACATAGCCAGTAGCAATGTACAGTAACCATGTAGCCAGTAGCCACATAGTCAGTAGCAACATAGCCAGTAGCAATGCACAATAGCCACATAGCCAGTAGCAATGTACAGTAGCCACATAGCCAGTAGCAATGTACCGTAACCATGTAGCCAGTAGCAATGTACAGTAGCTATGTAGCCAGTAGCAATGTACATTAGCTTTGTAGCCAGTAGCAATGTACAGTAGCCACATAGCCAGTAGCAATGTACAGTAGCCACATAGCCAGTAGCAATGTACAGTAGCCACATAGCCAGTAGCAATGTACAATAGCCACATAGCCAGTAGCAATGTACAGTAGCTACATAGCCAGTAGCAATGTACAGTAGCTATGTAGCCAGTAGCAATGTACAGTAGCCATGTAGCCAGTAGCAATGTACAGTAGCCATGTAGCTAGTAGCAATGCACAGTAGCCACATAGCCAGTAGCAATGCACAGTAGCCACATAGCCAGTAGCAATGTACAGTAGCCACATAGCCAGTAGCAATGTACAGTAGCTATGTAGCCAGTTTCCACACAGCCAGTAGCAATGTACAGTAGCTATGTAGCCAGTTTCTACACAGCCAGTAGCAATGGACAGTAGCCATGTAGCCAGTAGCAATGCACAGTAGCCTTGTAGCCAGTAGCCAATAGCCATGTACTGTAGCCAATAAGCCAGTAGCCATGTAGCCAGTAAGTTTACTGTCTCGTACTGACGTACTCCTAGCCAGTATATAGACCATTCTTACAGACTAACTAATTAGGGACACTATATAAAGTTAGTTTTAAGCCCTAATCAAACGAGAACGCAAGTCATCGCAAGTTGGCAGTCAGAATTTCTGTGGCGGTCGTTTGAACACCCAAATTAACAAAATAAAGGTTTCATGAGTGTTTTAAACAAGTTTTAACTTCGTCACGGTACATGATATTTTCGGCAAACTATTCAGAGCGGCTGGCTGAGATAGCGTGACTGCCAACTTGCGATGACTTGCGTTCTCGTTTGATTAGGGCTTTAGTGAGGATAGAAACTGAAGAACCAGGAGGAAAAACCCCAAGACACAGGAGAGAACCAACAAGTCAACAACTTTACTCACATGGAGCCTATCCAAGTACTAACTCTGTTCGACCGGGCTTAACTTCAGTGGTGAGAGGCAACGCGCTAGAAGCATTCACCACCCATGCCTCTCAAGTCTTAACATCGTATTCTACATCACTCAAGATTGTTGAACGATGTTGAATAATGTTGAAAGCACGAGTGACCAAATGAATTCAACATCGTTCAACATTCATGAATGACAATTAATTGAACGCGGGCTACCACAACAGCTGGAATCGAGCCTAGGCAGCAAAACTAGTTTGAATGAGAATGGAAAATGTATTTATAACAAAGAAGACGCTGTGTCGCAGTACTTGCCATCCTGGGGTTCCTTCGATTCTCGTTTTTCCTTTTCTTGATACTTTATTTCCATCTGCTTGGCGATTGTGTGATTTATCAACGTTTTCTACGGTTGGCACTTCCACTTTGGCCATTTTGTCGATTACGACTTACTTGACCCAGGCTCTCACCCTGACAATATCCCGCATGGCGCATGTCTCTGTTCAACAAAGTTGAATGAAACGTGAGAACAATAGAAATGTTGAACGCGAAATGTTCAACAACGTTCAACATCATTCAACAGGGGTGGCCAAACGCTTTCAACATGTTGAATTCAACAATGTTGAACGATGTTGAATGAAATGTTGAAAGCGTTTGGCCTGGCCTTGTATCTATTTTACCATAGTCAATCGAGAATTGGTGTGGAAACTGAACGAAAGTCTTTGTTCTATCGTCAGTTTTGTTCACGCGTTTATGCAAAATTACATGTGCACGGTGAGGACAATGTAGTTTTGGTATAATGAAGCAATTATCCAATAGCAGCGTTTGGGTTCAAGCACTCAACCGTGTTATTTAAATATGAATAAGCTGAAAACAAAAGAGTTGTGCATAGTGAAGGCCGTCTCAACATTAAACCACAGCTCATTCTAGGCGCTTTGAAGTTTACCGGGTTTCGAGACCATATCTCAGGAAGTGATTACTATGCATGGACCGGGCTGGACCGGTTAGCCGGGATGAGTTTAACCCGCAAAAGCATCTTCACGAAGACTATAATTAATCTATTAAGTCTTCGATGCGATTACGAAATACGTAAGCACAGTTTTGATGCTCTAATTCAGTTCCTTTCAGCCTTATTTGTTCACATAGGCAAGTAAACGAACGCGTATCGAAGCGTGTTAAACAGCTTTTCAGCCCGCTTTGCCGGGGCGAAACGATTACATGGACGTTTTTATCCCGGTTAACCAGGCTAGCCCTGTTGTGACAATCGGGATCCCGGCAAACCGGGCCATGTAATCAAAAAGCCTGGAAAAAAACATGCGTTTTATATACATAGGACGCGACCTAGCCAGGCTAACCGCGGGCTAGCCCGGTCCATGTAATCCGGCACCCCCTCAATTGACTATGATTTTACTCCGACTAACGCCAGACGATTTTAGTCGTTACAGGGAAAATCCATTGATGGGAAAGGGTTACAGTCAAAATACAAATACCTACCCACTTCTACTTCTGTAGTTTGTTGTGTTTTACTGTATTTCTGTAGTCGCTACTGAAGCGTATGAAATATTTTTGTCGAAAAATGTGAATAAAAAGTTTAATTTAGCTTTCATGGAATTTAAAGACATTGGCAACAAAAATTAAGTTTGTCTTATTTGAAAGAACTCATGAAATTGTAATAGAAGATCCTTTCCAATTTGTTGGTATCTTTCTTCGTTTTCAAGATATTTCAATTTGTTTAATATGTAAATGAATGGACGTCAGGAGCAGGATACAGTATTTTCACACGTAGCAAAATCAGTTATATCTCCAAGTTTGCTTAACGAAATAACTTGAAACTGTGCACATAAAACCGCCTTGTGACACTAAACATTTCATAAGTGATTTTGCTTTGTGCAAAAATACTGCACTTGCTCCTGACGTCAGAGCCCATCTCATTTACATATTAAACAAATTGAAATATCTTGCAAACGAAGAAAGACACGGAAAAGTTGTAAAATATCTTCTATTATAATTTCACGAGTTTTTTTCAAATTAAACAAACTTAATTTTTATTGTCAATACCCTTTACAGTTGATTTCTCGGAAGTTCGGAATTACGTTGCTAAGGTTGAAAATTATCCAATCAAATTGTGAGCTTTAGATCAAACCTCATTCTGATTGGACAATTTTTCAACCTTAGCAACGTAATTCCGAACTTCCGAACGAATATCTGAACTTCCCAACGATCTTCGCAACACACGGCGGTAAAGTAATGTGAAATCAACTGTAATCATAATATAACCAATGTTTCTCCCAAATCAATACCAACGAACAGATATATAGCGAATGTTATCGCTAGATTTTTCTCACGTTTCTGTAGCGGCTACATGCAGAAATACAGTAATACACATTACAAACTACAGAAGCAGAAGTGGCAAGGTATTTCCATTTTGACTGTAAAGGAGACGTCAGGCAATTTAGGCCGAAACAAACGTTTATTACTGATCAAAGTTAGGTATACATGAATACATCATAAGCAAAACCTATACGTACGATACATGTGCTATGTGCTTTTTAGTTCGTCATGCAAAAGTGGATGTTTGGAAAAAGTCTAGTAAGATTAACGCAAATAAAAAATTTCGATTTCGTCGGGTTTAAAACCGTTGTAAGTTCCAGCCAAGAGATCTTTGGTCTTCTGTTGACTGTATTTGTAGCCAGGAGGAGGTCTGTAGGTATGACCGAAGTTGGTGTAGGAACCGGTAGAAGTGTGACTGTTATCCTTGATGTGAAGATCATGGCCTCCTCCAAATGTTACGCCATAGCTGGGATTCTGATAGATCGCGTTGCCATGATTTTGGTAGACGGGAGCTTTAAACGGTTTGAGGTTGTCTCTGTTTCGGAGCGAGAACAGGAATGAGGTGGTACTCCGTTTGTAACCAGTCGTTCCTAGCAAAATAGAAACAAAAGCATGTTTTTCGTCTTTAATACTATACATCCAGTAATCTTGTGAAGAATATTATACAGTACCTATGACCGTAAAGCTTTTTTGACACTCGTGAAATAAGCACAAGTACAAGGATGTACGCAAGTGCAGTAAGGACTTCATAGTCTTTGTACTTTCCAAGTATCCTTACTAAAAAAATTGCGGTGCTATGACGAATTAGCTACGCAGCGCAGCAAGCTCTTGGGCAGCTTAATATTCTGCTAAACTAAATTAACTTGGTTACCCTATCAGTCATATTTAAACGTACGGTTCTCCCTATAGAGGTCTAGCAAGGGCCATCGCTCATCGGTCTAGTGTTACTACAGGAGGAAACCGGAGTGAGAAAATCTGTGGTGTTTGATCGAGTTAAGTCCATGTTCGATTGAAAATGTTGCGGGTTTTTCTTGGAACACCCGGTGTTACGGTGTGAGTTTAGCCGATTTGTTGGAAGGATATTCTATCTGATGGTAACCTAAAAAGTGATTTGTTAGCTTTGCTCCAATCTCGTTCCCAGTAGTCTTCCCAAGCGGTTGCGGGAGACGAGGAAGACTCTGGGGAAATCGAATTTTTAGATCTGATTTTGGATATCCGGTTGGATATGCGCATGCTCGTGTTGCTTAACTGTTGAGTGAAGAAGGCTCGTTTGACGGTTTGCCACGTACAAATTGCCATTGCCAAAATGCCATTACTCCGAATGATTTTGCATACTAAATTCGATTGCTAATTTATTACACCCAGTATTTCTGGGTGCTGTGACCAGCCGATGCCAGGGCCTTTTCCCGCCCTCCCAATTTCAAAAAGGCCCTGGGAATGAGGTTGACTATAGTAAAATCGTCTGGCGTTTGGCAGAGTAAAATAGTAAAGGTCGATGGTAGCAGCGAATGAATTATAATTGAGATGGGCTACGGTGGCCTTTAAGGGTATCTCCGAATAGGGAATACGGAGAGCGCTACACCCATAGAGATCATAATATAAGACTAGAAGGGGCATTGGGGGCAAGAATGCGAGGAAAATTGAACGCCGCCATTAGAGGGGCAAAAACGAGCTAAAATTCGTCTAAAACAAGCTTTTTACTAAATTTTCATCACGATTTTTAAGAAAATAAAACTTTTACAATTTTTGGTCTTCTTGTTATTATAAATTCTTACCTTACTTCTTTATTGAGGCCGTCTTTATCTTTATTTTTTCTTCCACTCCTTGATTATAAATTGTTGCCTCTATTTTGAAGTACTCGTTCGCGCGTATTGGACCTTCAAAGGGCATGGATACTAGTTTTGCCCCTCTAAGTACTCATTCGCGCGTATTGGCAAGTCTTCAAAGGGCATGGATACTAGTTTTGCCCCTCTAAGTACTCATTCGCACGTATTGGCAAGCTTTCAAAGGGCATGCATACTAGTTTTGCCCCTCTAATGGCGGCGTTCAGTTTTCCTCGCACATTTGACAGGACTCAACATAGGAATGCCCCCTCTAGTCTTATATTATGATCTCTATGGCTACACTGGTATTTCCGATCTTACCTCCCCAACTAACATCTGCGTATCCACCAAAGATGTAGTATCCTACACGAATAATGCTCACGGTGGGTCCTTTGTGATCGCATCTCGAGTGGAAGTCGCCAGATCTCCATCCATCTCTGGAAGCTCTGTAGCAGACACGCCATTGGTTGTCCGTACCCACCCAGTCTTCGAGCTGCTTCAGGTAGTCAGGTTTGTCTTTCAGTATAAGCGATTCGAAAAGACCATCTAAAATAGAAACGTCATACAATGCTTGCAACGTGTTGATGTCACTGATGTCAAGATATACCTACTAATAAGAGCTCCAAGAATTTGGAACGCGCTGCCTCAAGAAATCACCCGGGCTACCAAACTTTCAATTTTTAAAATCAAACTAAAGAATACTACCACTCTTCTATTCGCTCTACATACACTTGTAACTCTGTCCGTAGTCTATGTGTTTCTTTTATACTTGTTGTTTTTAGACCTCCTTCAGTTTCATTTTAAAAGTTTTTGCTTGTTATGTTTATATCATATTATGTATATAATAAAAAACATAATAGAATAAAATAGAATAAAAATATAAACAAAATATTATAAAATTAAATTAAATTAAAATAAGTTAAATTAGATAAGTAATAGATACAGCATGAGCAGCCGAGCTGTATCTGATTTACAAGGCGTACTACAAGTGAGCCGTAGTAAATCAGATGCAGCTCGGATACGAATGCATCTTAAAATACAAGTGCATCTAAGTAATCAAGTTCACCAACTATTTTGGGGATACGCTCTGTTTTAGCCGAGAAAATCGAAGCTAAAGTTTATGTAAATCAGGACGATGCTGTATCCGATTTACAACCACTGCTACGGTATTGATTTCTTTTGTGTTTTCGTCATGAATTATTAATGAGTATTTTAACATAACATAAAATAACCTAACCTAGCGTAGCGTAGTGTAACGTAAAAGGGCTCTGCTGGCAACCATTGCACGAGCGATGGACAAACAATAAAGCGACATTTATGTACAAAATTAAAGATAATTAGCGTCCAAAATGCATGACCAGCATGTTTACTGTTAGCAAAAACGCGAACTACAGCCTTCGTATAGCAATGACTTAGATTTCAAACTTAAATAATCTAACACAAATATGATGAAGAAAAGTATTAGTTATTCAGCTGCGAGTTTGTGGTATGAATTACCAATACCTGTTAAGCAACAGGATATTTCAATGACGAAATTTAAATATTTACTCCTGGACAACACATAAATTAGTAATAACAATTTGATGTAAGAATACATCTGAATATATTTAGTTAGATAGACAATATTTAAGTAGTTATCGATGGTAGTATGTATTTATTTATTAATAATATACATGAAAAAAATTATCCATTTTGATTGGCTAAGAGCAGTGTAGTTTTAAGGAAAAAAGAAATACAGTGCAAATTTTTGAAGCGAATAAGCCAATCAAAAACAATAAAAAACAGCCAATCACGTTCTACAACGGATTTTGACGCATGGCATTTTCCAACCTCGTGCTCAGGCTCTTTCTGGCAGTTTCTGCACAAAATAAACAAATATGGCGGCCAAGATTTGAAACGGAGGAGAACAATTTGTTAAAATTTGAAGCTAATTCTTTTTTATAGTTGTCAAGTAAAGTACCTGCAAGAATACTAGAAGATTCTTAATGCTTTTTGTAGTAAACTTTCTCGAGTAGTGCATGGTAGAAGAAGCAAAGCGTTTTTAAACAACCAAATATACGAGGAGCGGACACTGCCGAAAGGGAAATGTAATGTAAGCACAGTTGACGGACATTTTTTCATGTATATTATTAATAAGTAACAGCATGGTTTTTCGTGCATTTTGGAAAAACATGCCGTCGTGAGTTTTTCAAAAATTAGCACTCGTGCACTTTTTTCCAAATTTCTCTCAAAACCATGCTATTACCTATACAAATAGTTATACTTCCCCTATTTTTACTGTATTGTATTGTATTGTATTGTATTGTATTGTATTGTATTGTATATTGTATTGTATTGTATTGTATTGTATTGTATTGTATTGTATTGTATTGTATTGTATTGTATTGTATTTAGCTAAGCAAACGGCCCCTTGGAAATAAGATGCGTAAGAGCTCTGAATGGTTACCGTCTTTAAATAAGATTAAATAATAATAAATAAATAATAATAATAGCGTAGCGTAACGTAATGTAACGTAGAATAAAATAGAATACAATAGAATAAAATAAAATAGAATTACGCCATTATTTCCTAATTCGTTCAATTTTTCTTCTTCATGTTATTTTAATGAATTCAATACTTACTTTATCGTTATGACTTATTCACTTTAAGCAAAACAAGCAAGAAATGAAAAAACCGACAATTTTTACCTTTACTCTCGCACAGTAATCCTCTGTATCCGGACTTGCAGGCACACTTAAAATCGAAATCTTTCTTATTGACGCAAACGGCTCCGTTTTTACACGGAGAAACTTCGCAAGGCAGTACTGTAAGAAAAGAAAAACACCATAAATTAATGCTTGCATTTCCCTTGCTATTCGTTTGGCTTTCTTCGTTTCGCAAGTCCATGTTATCACACAAAATCTGCGCAGAATGTTCGTTCCTGCGAGACTTATAAGTCATACGCCGAGATACTGCCACATTACTCCAGTGTTGTATTCATTACATTGGCTTCCGGTCAGATTTAGAATTGATTTTAAGATATTGTTATTACTTTTAAAACAATTTTAGGCTTGCACCCATATACATTTGTGATTTAGTTACTATTAGGAAACAGTCCAATTATAGTCTTCGATCGAACTTAGGTCTTTTACTACAACCACCCAGTATACGAACTAAAAAGACTCTTGGTGATCGCGCTTTTTCAGTTGCTGCCACCAAACTTTGGAATGCTTTGCCAGTTGACATTCGTCAAGAAGACAACTTTATTAATTTCAAAGGATTGGTTAAGACACATCTTTTTAAGACTGCCTTTTATTAGTATATTTTATAAATTAGTTTGTTGTTAGTTGTTATCGGATTCAATAACGGTAATTTTATAATGCGCATTTGATCATAATCACATGTTAATTTGCGCAATAGAAATATTAAATCATTATCATTATTATTATCATTGTCGACTGACCACGTTAAAGCTATTGTCTATTACTTATCAAGGCCCTCATAACTCATTAGTGCATTTTTTAGGACTATTTAGTCCAAGTTTTGACGTGTGTGATATTCACCATAATTTTAATCATGTGAACTTGAATTTGTCCACGAAGTTTTTCAAGTTTGCGTCATGGCGACACTGTGCCATTAAGCAGTCTATCGAGCACGTGTGGCATGTGCTGTTAGCGCGCTGCCGCTGCTGCAGTCCAAAGTTAAGCCCGGTTAGACGGGGTTAGTACTTGGATGGGTGACCGTCTAGGAATGACTCCGTTGTCGAGCTTGGAACTCATGTGAGTATAGGGGTTTTCGCCGGGTTCTCCGGTTTTCCTCCCTCCGTAAAATCACCTGTTGTCCGTGGTCTGAACTGTGTCGTATGGCGAGTGCCTGGAGCGCTTTTTGATATGCCTTCGACACGGCCACCTTGATCTGCGTCCTTCGCAATTCATCCACCGGCTGCAAGTAAGGATGTTTAACCACCCATGCAGTCATTTCCATTCCTTTCCTATATTTATTCTAGAGGATTCTACAGGTTTACTCTTGCGATTAGTGTTACACGATATATCACTTTTTTTGCATGCTTATTCTTATAACTAAATTTTCTGTTCTTTTTTATCTGAACAACTCTGAATGAACAAATAATCTGAAGTGCACGCTTAGTCTCTATGCATTTTAAATTGTTTGTTCATGTAAGATAGCCGCCGCTCACTATAAATGCAAAGTTTATATATAGTCTATACATTTAAAGTGCTATATGAAACGAAAATTAAGTCTGTCTTATTTGAAAGAACGCTTAAAATGATAGAGTAACATCTTTTGCAATTTTTTGTTTTCTTGCTTCGTTGTTGAGATATTTTAGTTTGTTTGATATGCAAATTAAACATTTTGACGTCACACGTGCATAATGAGTTATCGAAAGAAGTTATATATCTTTGCTATTATCAAATATAATAATCACCTGAAGATCTACATGTTTGTGTTGTGAGCGAAACACACGCACATGCTTCCTTCGAATTATTTTGGTTTGATAATAGCAAAGATATATAACTTTTTTCGATAACTCATTGTGCACGTGTGACGTTAAAATGTTTAATTTGCATATCAAGGAAACAAAGAAAGCAAGGAAACTGCAAAATATGTTACTCTACCATTTTAAGTGTTCTTTCAAATAACTGAATAAGAGAAACTTGATTTTCGTTTCATGGGCACTTCAAAAAATTGCTAAATAGATATTACATAAATGAATAAGACAAATTATTGACTAATAATATATTGTAGTAACTAAAAAATATAAATATAGTTTATGATCTGTCAAATCAATAGTTATAATGATAGTTACTTCTGAGAGTGGTATAGAGTTTCGCAACTGAATACGAAAAAGATCTGTAGCTATATTTGAACGATTATTTTAACCAGATGAATGCACATTAGACCTGTTTCTCATGGTATTATAATGGTAATTTCGGTAAAGCGCTCTAAATTCATCAGAATTTGTGGCATAAAAATTAGATAGATATTGTTAGAAAGCTATTAATTTGTAGAATACAATGTTGTCTTTAATTTTGCGATAAATACAAACCAATAATAGTTGTGCATTTTTTAAGTAAAACAGTCAAGTCATATGTCAAGTTTTAATGATTTTATTGACGACCAAAGTTTAAAATGCTGTTTTTTGACCAACATGCATTCGGACGAAATAAGTCATAAAATTGAGACCAGGAAAAAAATTAAAAACGCTAACACCGTTTTGCTGGAAATTTATCTCCGTATCGAACTGCGCAAATTTTTTTTGATTAAAATAAAACGCTTTGTACTTGAATCACCCCGAGTGAAGCCCTCTGGTTTTATTTTAAAAAATCACCACTATTATTGGTTTGTGTTTATCCCAAAATCAAATACAACATTGTATTCTACAAATTAATAGCTTTCTAACGATATCGATTTTGTTTGTGTGGCATAAATTTTGATGGCTTGAAGCATTTTGCGAAATGACGCTGCAAAAGTTAACGCTTTAACAGGCAAGTTTCTGCATGAGGTACCCAGTTGACGAGTAAAATCGTCTGGCGTTAGCCAGAGTAAAATATATATACAGTAGGGACAAAAATGTCCAATTCCCTGTTAAAGGGTTAATGAAGACTAGTAACCAATTAGCAACAAACATGGGAACGAATTAGTTATTAATTTAGTATCTAAATTAAATTACCTTTTTTGGAACAATCAGATCCTTTGTAGCCATCCGGACAGGCGCACTTGAAACACTTCACACCATCGTCTGTACACTTTCCGCCATTTTTGCACGGGTGTCTATCGCATGGTGTCACTAAAAATACAAATTGAATCTTTAACATTAATTTTTAAACATGCGTGAACTTCCAGTACGGGTGTTCTATTTCTCTAATTGTTTTTTATCGGTCTTATGTATGTTGGTGTGCAAACGTTGTTTCGGTGTTTGAGATTTTCCACACAAATTTTATTTTTATTTAACTTCTTTAAACAATTACTTCTGCCAAGAGATTTGTTTGTTTGTCGGTCAGTTTGTGTGTCTTAATTTGTGTAGGGATGGGGGGGGGGGGGGGGGGCGAGTGTTTGTCCGGTTGGTTGGTTGGTTGTGTGTCTGTCTGTCTGTCTGTCTGCCTGCCTGCCTGCCTGTTTGTTTGTTTGTTTGTTTGTTTGTTTGTTTGTTTGTTTGTTTGTTTGTTTGTTTGTTTGTTTGTTTGTTGAGAAAACACATGGACTGATGGTAGTAATCTTACGTTCAGTTTGTCTAATTTCCAATTTTCGAATCCGTAATGTGTAGTGCACTGCAGTGCAGTCTCTCTCTCTCTCTCTCTCTCTCTCTCTCTCTCTCTCTCTCTCTCTCTCTCTCTCTCTCTCTCTCTCTTACCTCTTTATATGTTCACCTGATTTTACATATAATTATTACCTCTTTTCTCGCAAAGAATTCCTTCATAATTGTGTGGACATTTACACGAAAAAGTGCCATCTTCGCGCTCCACACATCTGCCATAGTTTCTGCAAGGTTCACCTTCACATGGGGTCACTAAATAGTTATCAAATACAAGAATATTATTATACCACCGTTACTATATCAAGCAAAGCTTTTTCAAATCAGTTGCTATTTTGAAAGTGGTCTATACGTCCAACTTTAATCAAATGATTGAATGAACTATTGTAACTGACATATTGAATGAACTATGTACGGATTATCTCATGAATTATTAATGAGTTTGATATGTATTCTTCTCAAACCCAATAATTCATGAATTATCGTAGCCAATCCATATACGTATACCACATCCAATGCATGAGTTTTGTTACCCAATGAAAACCTGTAGGAAACTTCCTACTGAATTGGATCACATTTCACAATTTGCATATTGAAATCGAAATGCGAATGCTCGTTTGAGATGCAAGATCAAACACTTGCTTATCGTGTTTCATCAGGGGACTCCAAACACTCGAAAACAGTAAAAACATCGGGGCTACGCCCTCGGCTTTCATTTCACTTCTCATGTTTGGAACCCCTGATGAAACACGATAAACTCGTGTTTGGTCTATTATTATGTGAAACTAAAATGCTGCATGATATCCCCAAAGTTTCTTACGTAATATATCATAGAGGAGAAGTCGTTTATTATTTGATTTGAAAACACCAAGAAGTGTGTTGAGAAACGAGGCGATAGCCGAGTTTTTTTAACTCACTTCGAGATGTCTTTAAATCAGATAATAAACGACTTTCGAGTGTATTGTATAGCTTCTCAAACAAATCAGTTTTTAAAGAGAAATTTGAGGTAAAATTTGTCTTAATTTATGGACGTTTATTACCACATTTCACAACAACGTCTCGGTAACTGATTCATTATGTTTTCCTCATGAATTATTAATGAGTTTGAGAAACGGTTTTCTATACCTATTTTCTAGCACTATATATCCACGACCTTGTAAAGAAAACTGCAACTGTTGTCACTTGCCTTTTTGATTACAATCGTATCCTTTATATCCGTCAGGACAGTGGCATTTCGGGTAATTACCGCCCGGTGACTTTCCTCCATTTTTACAAACTTCAGGTTTATTTGCTTCCAAAGATTTTGCTAAATTGAGAAGAATTAACAAAGGAAATCAGGTATGAAAGTAGCTAAAGTGAATTTACCCTTAAAGGCCCTGTTACACGGTGCAATGTTTCATGCTGCATGAACATATGCTGTGCAGTGGTCAAAATCGTTGTGAGACAAGTTGCAGCAATCGTTACACAAAGTAGAATCAGGTTCTACTTTCTGCAACGATTGCAGCAATTTGTTTCAGTGTTGCACCGTGTAGCACACCTTCAGCAACTTTTCTCGCAATATTTTGTTATGATTTGGCACTCAATCGAGTCTCTCCCTAGTCTACCCGCTTTTATCGGGATCCTAACCATTGGAAAATTGCATAAACGCGTTGCAGCGTGTAACACCCCCTGTCTTGCAACTGCAATGCTGCATGAGTCATCATTGCGGGACAAGTTGCATGAAAAATTGCACCGTGTAGCAGGGCCTTACACCTTTCCCGTCGGTGGATTTTTGTTGTGACGACCGAGTAAAATTGTTTGCCGTTAGTCAGAGTACATGACAAGACTTGAGTCGAGGTTAAAAGAGATGACCGAAAGGGACCGGCATCCAGTCCTTTCGCGGCTTCTCCAAAATATGTCGTCAAAGACTTTTTGGGGGAGGACGGGTGGCGTGTGCTGTTAGCGCGCTGCCTCTTACCAAAAGTTAAGCCCGGTTAGACGTGGTTAGTACTTGGATGGGTAACCGCTTGGGAATGACCCCGTTCTCGGGCTTGAAACTAATGTGCATGAGAAGAGTTGTAGTTGATCTCTCCTGTGCTTCGAGGGTTTTTCGCCGGGTTCTCCGGTTTTCCTCCCTCCGTAAAACCAACACTTACATCATGGTAGTCATGTTCAATTGGGGGCATTTCGCCCTGTTTGACGACCAGTTGCTATATAGGCAATAAAGTCATTAAATCTAAGAATGTACTGATGTAACCACAGCATGTTGTGGTTATAGGTTATGGAGAAGATTGCTAAAATCTTAAGACTCAGTGAAACTAGCCGACAAATTTGGAAAAACCTATTTGACGACATATTTTGGAAAGGCCGCGAAAGGACTGGACGGGCCCCTTTGAGTCGACCCTTTTAACCTCGACCACTTGAGAGTCGTATACAACACCGATGACAAACGTTTGCGCATGCGTGAGTTTGCAGGGGTAAACACTGCCAGAAATTCTGGAGATAGCCTTGGCAACAATAACCAGCCAGACAAGACTGAGCCAGAGCCAAATATTCATGACATTCTTGCAAAAAGGGGCATGAAAAATGGGGTATTTCAGAATATTTTACAATATTGACTATGAAGCCATGCACAAATTATCTACCTTAAATGCCTATGAAGGGAAAATTAAGTCTGTCTTATTTGAAAGAGCACTTAAAATGATAGAGTAACATTCTTCGGAGTTTTTCGTTTCCTTGCTTCTCTCTTGAGATATTTCATGCAATTTGTTTTGACGTCACATGTGCATAATGAGTTATCGAAAAAGTTTATTTATTATTGCTATTATCAAATCAAATCAACAGTTCGAAGGAAGTACGAATGTAAATGTGCTTCGCCCAGAACACTAAACATGTAGATTCAAGTGACGATATTTGATAATAGCAAAGATATATAACTTTTTTCGATAACTCATTATGCACGTGTGACGTAAAATGTTTAATCTGGATATCAAACAAACTGAAATATCTCAAAAACGAAGCAAGGAAACGAAAAACTGCAAAATATGTTACTCTATCATTTTAAGTGTTCTTTCAAATAAGACAGACTTAATTTTCGCTTTATAGGCACTTCAACGTTTTGGTGGCATGCTTATAATTTTAACTTTTGTGTGGGACTCTCGGATCAGTCTAAATATGTCAGTGATTTCCCGCACGAGTTTTCTGATTGGCTATATAAGAAATCAATCGCTTTAATTGTATATAATTATAAATTCGTTCACATGCTCATTATTAATTAGAGTTAGGGGGTATGGGTTGTTTCCGTTAGGTGATCTAAACCAATCAAAAACCTTCTTACTATTGCTACGTATAACACGTTTTTTTCTATCGCGGTGAATCTTTTTAGTTTTAATCTATCTGACGCTAGACAGAAGCAAACTTTTAGTAAGCAATGGTTTGAAAGCGTTTTCATGTAGTAATTTATCTCGAAATTATACAAGGATGCTAAACATTCTGACTTATGAAGGGTCTGTTAACAATGCTGATATTGTTGCCTAAAGTGAACAGCCGTTGCTAAGGGCGTTGCTATGAAGTTTTAAGGTTTTGACGTTCAGACAGATTTTATTCTGGAAATAGAAACCTCGGATAAGGGCCTGTTTATATGGAGGCGAGTTACCCGGCCAGCCGAGTTCCTCGGCACATGGCAAGTTCCCGGTCGGTAGAACAAGCACTGTTTTTCCCACCGCAGTGTTTATATGAGACAGGCGGGTAACTCGCCTTGGCGAGAACTCGGCACTGGCAGCCGGGATCTCGGCAAAGCGGGATAAACATTTCCCCATATAAACACTTTTCCCCGGGTAACTCAGCATAACGGGATGAATTTTCTATATTCGTTACTTCATGTCACTTTCGTTGATGAGAATCATCTCAAATATTACAACCCACCAGGTAACTCGCTCTCATATAATAAAGTTGTTATCATGCATCAGTTTAATCAACCCGAAGTTATACATGAATATCAAACATTTTGTGTCATACAGTATCCAGTCACAATCTAATAATCTTGCATAAAGGTAAATAATTGTTGCTAAGGGCGTTGCTGCGGACGATATATTAGACCAGTTTTGGCATTTGCACTGTTTAAAGGATCAAAGAGACGTTTTTGAGCGTTAACGAACTATTGGAAAAGAGTTAGGCTATCTAATTTTATCAGTTTTATAAATTTGAAAAATTTTACGAAAATCTACTTTTTCTAGTTTAATTACCATAAACCTTTATTTGCCAACTGGCCTTTTAAGTCTTTTTAGTTTCATTCTAAGTAACGCCAGACGATTGTATTTAGCAGAAGTAAATCTGTGGTATAATGGTTAAAAGCGTTTTCATACAGTAGTTAACCTCGAAATTATACAAAGATACAAAAAATGAAGAGTCAGTTGGAAATGTAATATTTTTTCCTAAGGTAAACAACCGTTGCCGATGGCGTTCAATTATTGGAATTTGCATAGCCAAAGGGTTAAAGAGGCGTTTTTAAGCGATAAAAAAGCTATCGACTAAGTTGCAAAAGATTTGCCCTATCAAATTTTATCTGTTAGCGATTTAATTCGAATTTTATAAGGATACAAAAAAATTCGAGTCATGCAGAGTACAGTTTACTACAGTAAACCTTTATTTATTAAAATGAATGTACGGTGCCATTTGAAGAAAATTCTTCTATTTTTGTCTTGGTTAACCTGGCTAAAAATTATTATAATAACAAAACATCGCCATGCAAAGTTTCAAATCACTTATAACGCAAATCCTTATTTGCCGACGGAAGTTTTGAGTCTATGTTGTTCTATTCTGACTACTCCGGAAGATTTTATTCAGCAGAGGGAACTCCTTGGTATAAGCAAAGAGTTAAAGGAGTTTCCATGCAGCAGCTTAACTCGAAATTACATACAAGGACTCTAAACATTTTGAGTCATGCAGAGTGAAGTCACAATCCAAGTATTCTTGCCTATACGTATTGTTTACTTATAGGCAAGAATATTGGATTGTAAAAAAGGGCGTTGCTGCGGCAGATGCGAAAGACCAGTTTTGGTATTTTCATGGTTTAAAGGGTTAAAGAGGCGTATAAACGATAAAAAACTATTGACTAAGTTGCAAAAGGGTTGGGCTATCTAATTTTATCTGTTAGCGATTTAATTCAAAATTATACAAGGATACTAAAAATTTCGAGCTATGCAGAGTCAGTTGGAAATGCAATATTCTTGTCTAAAGTAAATATTGTTTGCTAATGGCGTTGCTATGAAAGACCGTTTTGGAACTTGATGGATTTGACGTGTTTAAGCGATAAAAAGCTATTTATTAGGTTGCAAAAGAGTTAGAGTATCTTATTTTCCTAGTCTTGTAAATTTGAAACATTTTACGAAAATTCACTTTTTTGTGTATAAGACCATCGTATCCCTTCTTTGTCAAAGAACTTTTTAAGTCTTCCAAGCTATATTCTGGCTAACTCCGGAAGATTGTATTCAGTAGAGGGAACTCCCTGGTATATATATATAAGCAAAAGAAAGGCGTTTGCATGCAGCAGTTTAACCAGAAATTATAGAAGGGGTCCAAACAGTTTGAGTTGTGGAGAGTCAAGTCACAATTCTATCTTCTTACCTATAAGTAAACAATCGTTGTTAAGGGCGTTGTGTGGACGATGCAAAAGACCATTTTTTGCATTTACGCAGTTAAAGGATCAAACAGGCGTTTTTAAGCGATAAAAAAACTATTAACTAGATTGGAAAAGGATTAGGCTATCTAATTTTATCAGTTTTGTAAATTTGATAAATTTTACGAAAATTAACTTTTCCTTGGTTAGTTATCATAATCCTCTATTTGCCAACTACATATTTTAGTTTCTATACAATATAGTTTTATTAAGGGCTGATTAAATGAAGCAAATTGGCTCATAGGTTATTTAACTCGTCTGATTAGGATTGTACTGTGGTGTTTCAAAACTCACATAAACTAAATTTGCAAAGAAGAATTGGTTTAGTTGAGTTGAGTTGAGTTGAGTTGAGTTTGGTTTAGTTTAGATGTAAAGGAATCCTAACGATGATTCAAATATTTTCTTGCCGCCGAGGAAAGAATTTCGTGACACGCGAACTAGCCCAGTTATAGCCGGGGACAGCCCGGGCTAATGTAAATAGCTCCTTATTGTGGCTAGCACCAAACGATTCAATTCAGCAGAGGGAAACCCTTTTATATAGCTAAGTTTAACCCGAGTTGAAATCAGTTGACAATGCACTCCATATTCGCGCTTTGCCTAGATGATTATATTGTAAATTGTAATCGCGATGATACATGAGCTTAATACAGTCCATGGCAAAAGGTGATACACAGTTTTGAAGTTTTTAGATAAAAAATCAAATCAAATGTGAAATGTTTAAATACCTGAATAGAGAATGAGGATGGTACACAACACTGAAAATGTCTTCATCCTTGGTAAAGAGAAACGCAATTTAATAATTGAATTCAGTTCGGTTCAAATAGGCATTTCACTAAAAGTTTTAACAATTTTTTCAGAAAGAAAATTGTTCTAAACTTCTCAAAAATAACGGGTTTAAATTTTATAAAAACACAAAAGAGATACTAGAAACATGCACAGAAGTACGGATGGTCAAAATTAAAGCGAGATTGAAAGGGATTCTTGTTATCTGTTGGCCTGGCAGCAATCAAGTTTAGGCCAATTTGTGTAAAAACTTGCTCTTAAAGGTTGAAAAATCATCCACAGTTGTTATAGGTGACTGGTATATTTTATATAACAATTGAGGCTAAAACTAGCGTGACATAGCCCCTTTAAAGCGAAAGAGGAGTATAGGAACTACAGTATATATACACAAATATATGCGAGTCTTACCTTAGAAAATCCTGTTTGTCGCCAACTGCTTCTGTCGCTAAGAGGATCTGGGTTGTTCTGAACGTATGTTCTCCACCGCGTCTTTTATATAATAAGCCAGTATTCAGTTAAGTAGTTTTTCATTTAATTTCTGCTGTGCTAGTAAGCGTGATAATTAACGATTAATTGCCTATATCAACAATTGTTTCCAGCAAAATCGTTTTTTTAATAACGAGGAATTCCTGCATTCGAATTGAGTTTGCTTTGACCAAATTACTAAAGAAATTAAGGAATGCCTGCTTGTTGATACAGTAATCTGAATTGTTTTAATTGAAAATGAAATTGAAATGACACATAAAGATATTTTGCAAGCAATTAGAAATCAATGCTGTTGTAAGAAGCCACGCACATGCATGTATTGCTTTAACTGCAAAAATGTTCGGACTTATAACTTTCGGACGTGATACACTCGGACAAAAGAAACATTCTGACGATTTTTTGACAAATTTCGAACGTTTTTTCTTGAAGTTTCTGACGCTTTCAAAACACTGTGAGACGAGACAATGTGTAAATAGTTTTAAATTTATTGAACACAATTCCGTTGAGACACTACAGCTTAAACTTAACGCCTACAAACGCCTAACGTGGGTGTTTACAAAACAAATAAATTTCCAACGCAGCCAGGTGAAGAATCCGGTCAGTATCAGCTACCATACGACACAGTTCAGACCACGGATCACAGCTAAGATGTTGGGTGTTGTTTTTATGGAAGGAGGAAAACTGGAGAACCCGGCGAAAAACCCTCGAAGCACAGGAGAGATCTACAACTCTACTCACACGAATTCGACGGGGGTCATTCCCAAATACTTCGACCTACCAAAAATCATACACTATTCGGACAACAATAACATGGAACATACTACCAAAAACTATTAAAACAAAAAACATCACACTCTCAAACTTCAAGAAGTTACTATTCAACTACTACGTTAACGCACTTAACAACGCATATGACGTAGGCGCTCCACGAACATGGAAAAGCATATGTTTAAAATGCAACACAGCTCGAAGCCTTGGGAACACACTATCGTGTTGCTTTTAGTAGATATCGTAGTAAATTTAATGTATTTAATGTATATCGTTATGTATTTTCAAAGTAACTGTTAAATCGTACTTGTTTTGTGGGGCCGCAGTAATTGGCACTAGCTGTTGCGGTTACCCATGCAGCCTAATTGTCTTAATGTCTGTATTTATGTTTGTAATGTGTATGGCAAAGTTATTCAAATAAAATAAAATAAAATTAAATAAACAATTGACGTCAAAACGTGCATTCTTCCGTTGCTGACCCCCAAACCAGGGGCGACCAATTTTGAAACCAAAATATGTTTTCCACAAAGTTAGGCGGTCAACCAGATTTCTGACTAGGGTTAGAGGTTGCTCAGAAGACTTGTGGTTGGAGGTTATTCAGAAGATTGTCAAAATCTTGAGACTCACTGAAGCTTGACGACAAATTTTGAAAAACAAATCTGACGACATATTTTGGAAAAGCCTCGAAAAAAACTGGACGGGTCCTTTTGAGTTATCCTTTTCAGCCTCGATCAGGTCGAACACATAGTTTACCAGACCTAGTTTTAAATGGCATTGGCGTGCCTATTGAGTTGGCGGTTTTGCGCGAACCGAAGACCCGCTTACACAGGCTGCGATATCTATTCTTTTGACACATGCGATCAAATGGATAGACTTGTCAGTGTATTGGACTGTTTGGCAGAATTATGTATCCTGTCCAGTGTTCCTTGCTCTTATGGCATTGACCGCTGATCTTATTCTGCCCAATGTGTTTTATTTGACTGTGGGCTCAGCTGTTCAACCCTATTCAAAATAAGATGCACGGATTACGCATGCGTTATGTCAGTGTCGGAACTACACTCGCCGCGTACCTAATGCCGATCCGGTGTCGGAACTATAACCATTCACGGTGAAATCCATTGCAGCCATTTGCAAAATTTGTAAAGGAAGTTTGGCTATTATCTAGTGGAATGAGTGTCACTTAAATCTATTATTACTAAAAAAAGCAACTTGCTCTAACATTAAACCTAACCTCCAAGCTACCCTAACTTTAATCCTGACAATCCATTTGCCTATTATTTGTTATTACAATTAGACAAGTTAATTTTTCAATATCGGGACAATTATTTTTTATAACCTTCTTTGTTTCATTTCAGGCCTTTTTTTATTTATGGCAAATCTTAAATTCCATTGTTGCTCCCAGTAATTGGCTCTGATACTATAAGCTACTATAGGAGTGAATGACGTTTGGATTATAACTAGTGGAATAAGTGTCTCTGGGATTTATTAGTACTAAAGTTACCCGTACGTAGCTAATAACTTTAATCCTAACAATTATTTGTTATTAATTTATTATCGAGTCGGTTTTCTTTGTTCTTCCGAGGTCTTTATATCGCATAAAGACCTTGAATAATAATTAGATACGAAATGAAGAAAAAAACAAGGAAAATCTTTGTCCAAGGTGGAAAAAAATAGACAAAACTTTGTTGGAAAACCTCCTCGATAATAAATTAAGTCAGATTGCGCGTCCTCGGGTCTTTATATAGCATACATCCCTCGTTCTCGGGATTTATCTATTACTTACAATTAGACAAGTTTAGTTTTTAAATATCGGGAGAATATTAATGTTGTTTTTTTAACCTTCTGTGTGTTCTATTTGACACCTGTTTTTAATTAGCAGATCTGATGCAAAATCCTAAATTCCGCCGTTGCCTCTTTCCTCCAGCAATTATATACGCTTTGGCCTTAAATACAATTGGCATACCTGACGTTTAATTGGCTATTATCTAGTGGAATGAATGTCTCTACATGAATGTCTCTAATGTCTACATTTATTAATACTAAAAAAGCAACTTACTCTAACATTAAACCTAACCTCGAAGCTAATGCTAACTTACTTTAATCCTGACAATCTAGGTGTCTATTATTTGTCATTACTTTTAGACAAGTCAAGTTTTCAATATCAGAAAAATATTAATATCTCTTGTAACTCTTATTTGAGGCCTTTGTTTTAAAATATTGGATATTAATTAGATGACAGATTAAAAGCTCAAACAGAAGCAATTATTCTAATTTTAAGAAAAATTTGGATTTGTGTGTACTTTATGCGGTCTTTGTATTTATTTAGCCAAATTACGTCAAACCCTATTTAAAATTCCTTCGTTGCTGGTGTTTGATATAAGGACAAGTGACCAGTCTCCGCTGTAATAAGAGACTCTCGCCATAAGATGGCAGATACGGTCTTTTAAAGACTGCATGTTTGATGATTTTGCCCCTTGCATATTATGCATTACAGTCGAACTCCTATTAACACTTTGAAAGCTGACGACGAGTTTTTAGTAATTTGTTCTGGCTAACGCCAGAGTATTTTATTCTGGCTAACGCCAGACGATTTTATTCAGCAAAGGGAGATGTCCAGGCCTTAAAATGTTAAAACCTATCTCTTTAACACATTGAAGCCTGACGACGAGTCTTTAGTATTTTATTCTGATTCTGGCTAAGGCCAGACGATTTTATTCAGCACAGGGAGAGGTGAGCAGACACTTTGGGACCTCGTTGAGGTGTCCAGCTTAAAAGGGGTTGTACAGTAGGGGGTGCGCGTGTGGTGACCAAATGTTTGTGTTTGTATAGGTAGTTTGTTTTTACAATAATTCCATAAAACAATCAATACAGCACTGACTGACTTAAACAAGTTCACAATTCAAAGTGTTGGCCTCTCTCGGTTAATTTCAAGTGTTGATTATTACTTTTATTAAAAAAAACATTAATTTTGTATTGATTTGTCCGCTTAAAAGAGGTTAATTTGCTCACTGGAACCTAAGGGCCTGTTTATATGGAGCCGAGTTACCCGGCTAGGCGAGTTGAAAAAAGATGAGTGTTTAATATGAGACGAGTTACTCGGCAAAGCCGACCACGCATTATAATGGTTTCACATTCCATGAGTAGTTTCCGATTGTCTTCATAATTGGCGCGTGCGCTGTTGTGACGAATTCAACTCGGCTAGCCGAGTTACCCTCCTATCTCATATAAACACTCTGCCGGGATAGCATTGAATTTCTATACCGATCTATTTCCGAGTAACTCGGCTAGCCGGGTGACTCGGCTCCATATAAACAGGCCCTAAGATAGGTGTCCGTTTCCACTTAAGAGGTGTCCGCTTAAAAGGGGTTGTAACTATAGTGTTTTATTAAAGAAATGGCTGGGACCTCGCCTAGAGTCGGACTGGCTCTGTATTAGGGGCTGTGCCATTAGGGAGAGGGGCGCCTTCAGGGTTTCTTTCAGAATATTAAACAAGGGGGCAAAGCAGGCAATACTTACTACGTGTGGGGCAAGGAGCGCGACCAACTTCTAGGGGGTCCTGGGGCATGCTGCCCCGGAAAATTTTGAATTTTAGAGTCTCTGAAATAGCATTTCCTGCATTTTGAGGGGGGTTTGAAAGAGTTTTAAAGGATATAAAATACCAAACAAAATATTCAAATATACTCATTTTATATAGGATTACACCACAACATGCAAGGCATACATCATGACTGAGGAGATGTCAACTATTAATTAGGTGACTACTTCATGTCAGGCTGTCAGCTGCGTGAAGCGTACTAAAATATTATTTAATCGTAATATACTATTAGCTGTACCATACTCATTAAAACGTAAAACGACTATAAATCCAAAATCGGGTTTTGAAATAGGAATTGCACTATACATATCAAATATTATATTATACAACGGGAAAGGGGCGCAGTAACGGCATCCTAACGGGGCGCATGTTCCGTTGGCACAATGGCACATGGGGCCAGTCCGACTCTGTCGTTAATAGGGGTTCAACTGTATATTTGAGTTTGACGAACATGAACTAAACGTCTGTTACATTACACCGGGTTTAGCTCTCAAACGTGCCATAATATCAATTTAACTAGATCTCATATATGCAAATATTACTACTTAGGTGTACATATGACTATGAATTTGCAACCTTAGCCGCTCTATATCCGAGTCTCAATACCTCAATGGTTAGAGCATCTAACCGGTCATTGAAAAGTTATACTTATAGGTTCAATCCCTGTCTGGCCCAGCTCAGAAATATTTTCTGTGTATTTGAACTTGACATTATCACTGTAACGAACGGTTACCAAACTTCTGTTTGACTGTTACATTTCAGTGATTGCACCGAACGGAACGCTGCCACTTGTTAAGATCAGAGCACCAATGGCGTGTGCTGTTAGAGCGCTGCCTCTCACTATGCACCAATAGATCGTTTTCACTCACGTGATCATTTCTTATTTCTTCTGTTAATCTTTGGAATGATTTACCTAGTGACATTCGTTCTTGCTCATCTTTAAGTAGCTTCAAGATACACGTTTCTAGAAGGCGAGATACTGTATTTCCTAATTCTTTATATTATATTGGTGATCGTATTTCAGCTATCCTTCATACACGTTTAAGATTAGCAAATAGCACTTTAAATAACGATTTGTATTTAAATAATTGTGTATCTTCCCCTTCTTGTGCGTGTGGTATTCCGAAGGAAACCGCGGCTCATTTCTTTTTTGAATGTGACCGATATGCTGCTCCTCGTTTAGACTTGCTTGCCTCTGCTGCTCATTTAATTGGTTCAAGATGGCCTAATGCTTCGAAACGGACTCGTCTTTTTTGGCTCCTAAATGGTTTGCCACTTGATGCAGTTCCTTTTCACGTTAATACGCAGTTTGTATTAAGTGTCCAAAATTTTGTAATTGATTCGCATCGTTTTACTAATTAATTGCATTGGTCCATCTTTGCGCTTTGTTGTCATCTTGTCCGCTTGCTCTTGTTAAAAAATTGTAAAATGGGGAAAGCTCCCTCGATAAGCCATATAGCTTATGGAGCAATCGTCGTAATCAAAGTATCAACCTCGTCCCCAGGGCCATTTGTGGGGGCTGGGCCAAGATGGCGGCCAAAAACAAAATGGCGGGAACAAATGACCCTGGCGCAGCCTGCAAAAAATGAGCCATAGTTTGACTCATTTTTGACTCGGACCCAGTCTTCACTAAGTTTATCGCGCCTAGTCAGGCTCAATTTGTTCTGAATATTTAGTTCAGCTTGACTGACCCAAACTGAAAACAATCAAAACATTAATTTCCAAATACATGTACATTGTCGAATTATTAAAATAAATACACTTTTAATAAATATCTGTAAATGCTTATTATTTATCATTTGCTTCACCGTTGTACCAAATTCGCAAGAAACTGGATTGCCGTTGTCTGGCCGGGCCGCCTTGTTTTCGTGAGTTTTCGGTGGATTCAATTCAGCCTTTTGAGAAACATTTAGGCTTCGTTTAGTCGAGAATTCTTGTTTGAAAAAAGCCTGCTTCTCAATGGCCAAACACGTAAATTCTGCCCTGTGTTGTACTTTCCTTTCGCAGCCAAAATACTTTTTGACTTTGTTCACCAAGTCTTTCGTTCGCCCGATTTAGAAAACACTCTAAATTGCCGTCCCATGGACTTCGTTGTATGGCAGCCAGGGCACAGAGACGACACGACCCATCATTATCTATTCTTCCTCACATTTTCATTCATTTTGAAGCTGTTTTTAGCAGCCGGCAATTCTGGTATCACTTATTTTATATAATTTGAGCCTATAAACAAATGCCCGCGAGTTAGCCTGCCGCCCGCCTTGTTTCCACCAGTCAGAATACCTAAAACATCCAATGTTATCTCGACCAATCAGATGCGGTGATAGCTCAGCCTGTGCCAGGGCCATTTGTTCCTGGCCGCCATCTTGGCACAGCCCCCACAAATGGCCCTGGGGACGAGGTTGTCAAAATATTGTATACATTTTTTAAAAAATATGGCCGCCATTTCATTGTTTTGGTACACCAATATGGCCGCCGTGACGTCAGATGAAAACGATAGTTAAGCCCGGTTAGACGGGGTTAGTACTTGGATGGGTGACCGTCTGGGAATAACCCCGTTCTCGAGCTTGCGACTCATGTGAGTAGAGTTTAGTTGGTCTCTCCTGTGCTTCGAGGGTTTTTCGCCGGGTTCTTCGGTTTTCCTCCCTCCGTAAAAATCAACACCTACACCTTAATAACTACTTCATGTATTATAAATATATAACTCTACCTATTTCTCTATTCTGTTGTACTGTAATGCGCATTCGATCATTACGGCATGAAGAATGCGCAATAAAAATCACTAATAAATCACTAATTATCTATCACCTGTGACTATGAATTGCAAACTTGGCTATCTATCTTCAGTAGCTTCAGTAGCTCAATGGTCAGAGCGTCTAACTAGTCATTAGAAGATTGCAGGTTCGAACCCTGTTAGATGCTCTGGGCTACTGAGGCTTGGATGGATAGCTCTAGCCAAGATTGTAAATTCATACTAGCGTTTGCATATGAGATGTAGTTAAAGTGATCGATATTGTGACTTGTACGTATGCATGTGGTCTGTTTCCGAGCTTGGTGTAATGTAACAGATGTTTGGTTGAAGTTCGTCAAGCTCAATTACTCAGAAAAGATTTCTGAGCGCCAGACCGATGTTAGAAGGTTGAATGTTTGGCTATCCTTTGTCTATTCGGGTATTTACAGTCAAAATGGAAATACCTTCCCACCTCAGCTTCTGTAGTTTGTTGTGTATTACTGTATTTCTGTAGCCGCTACAGAAACGTGAGAAAAAAATCTAGCGATAAAAGTCGCTTATTCTTGATTTATATTCGTTTGTTGGTATCAATTTGGGAGAGACATTCGTTATATTATGATTAAATTCCATGAAAGCTAAATTATACTTTTTATTCACATTTTTCGACAAAAAATTCTCCTCACGCTTCAGTAGCGACTACAGAAATACTGTAATACATAACTAACTACAGAAGCGGAAGTGGGAAGGTATTTCCATTTTGACTGTAAGTTTGACGAACGGCTACCAAGGTCCTACTTTAATTACGTTTTATATGAAAACGCCACCGCATTAGCGGACATACGACTCGGTCACTAGTTCACTTGGTCTTAGCGTTTAACTGGTCATTAGGAGGTTGCTGGTAAATCATCTGCAGTGCGCGCGTCATCTTTTTCCTTGAGCGTCCGGTCGATATTTCTTTATTCGTTAAACTACAAATGTTTCGGAGCCTCATTTCTGTCAAATAATAAGGTTATCCCTGAAAAAAGAAGCAAATTTTCGATTTTGAATTGCGCCTTGAAATTCCTAGTCTATGAAATTCCTGGAAGGAGCCTTTAAATGTGGTCAATTACATTAAGCTTACATGACGTCTTTAACTCTTCAGATTCAAGATGGCAGCCGCGAAGTGTTTGTTTGTGTCAGTCGTTTGAAAGCAGTTTTTGTTGGCAGTATGTCCCTTGTTTCTTACGCTAATAGCGATGACAGTAGCGACAACGATTCCTATGACTCGAACGAACAAGCTAGAAGGTTAATAACAAAAGAAGTTCCCGATACGAACAAAACATCTCTGTCATTACCAGTTGCAAAGAATGAAGGACTTCCCGAAGGAAGTGGTCAGAGTGGCGAGACAACGAAACCGAAGTCTATTGGAAACCTATTTTCTTCTTTGCCTGCACCTTGGATGTGTTCTGTCTCTTGGGCAATCAAAAGTAAAACTGGAAAATTAGATGGAAAAGAGAAGAGAGCACACACAGTGAAAATTACGCTGCCAGTTGCTGAAGAGGTACAGTTTTTGTAACAATAAACAATTTGTATTAGAAGCGAGAAATTGTGGGAACACTACGTTTGTTATTTATCGCTTAAGGTGCTGTTACACGATGCGATTTTTCTTGCAACTTGCAACAAATAGCCTGAATGTTGCAGGTTGCAAAAAAATCGCACTGTACTGTAACACCTGCATCATCTTTGTGATTTTGTTATTTTTGCCGTGTTGCAAGTTGCAAGAAAAGTTGGATGGGTTCTACTTTTTGCTGCAACTTGCAACAAAGTTCGCAAGTTGCTGAACATGTAACACTCTTCCTGCAACTTGCGAGTTTTTTCCATGGGTAAATTTGTTGCAAGTTGCAAGAAAAATCACATCATGTAACAGCACCTTTACACGATCAGCAACTTGTGAACTTTGTTGCAAGTTGCACCCATCCACATTTTCTTGCAACTTGCAACATGGCAAAAATAACAAAATCGCAAGTTGCTACAGGGGGTTACACAGTGCAATTTCGTTTGCAAGCTACAACATTCAGGCTTTTTGTTGCAAGTTGCAAGAAAAATCTCATCGCATTACAGTAGCTTTAGCTTTCAACCTGTTGACTCAAGCCTACATTTGCTCTGATGAATGCCTGAGTCAACAGGTTGAAAGCTATAAAGCAATACAGTATAAGTAATAAACGGGGTGGTACCACAAATTGTCACTTCTACATTTATTACAATTTGTCACCATGCAGCCATTCAAAGAAATTAAAATAAACAATTTATAAAATACTGAGTGATACACAAGTTGTAATGCACCTATTAATGTTAAGTCCCAGGGTGGGGGAGGGGGGCAACCCACGGGGATATTGATCATCAAATTCCCCTGCAGTAGAATAGCCTTGTTGGTCAAAATACCCCACCCTGGGAAATATCAAGTGCTAAAATAGTATTAAGATCATTTTATGTGTCAAAAATCCCGTCCCTCGAGCTTGTCAAGAAAGTCAAACTTCCCTATGTTGGGATATGTTGATCAGTCAATATCCCGTGGGTTGCCTCCCCCCCCCCCACCACCCCCCCCCCCCCCCCCTGGGGCTTAACATTGATAGGTGCATAATTATATAGTCAGTTACATTGTTGTATGAGATTATATTGCCCACACATGCCAATATGCACACTGACTCTAGATCTTGTATTATTTTATGACTTTCTATTAAAACCTTCTCAAAACTACCCCAAAATGCTGGAGACAGCATTTCTGAAATTTATGGGGCCAATTATTTTGCCCTAGAAGTTTCTCACACCTCATACAAGTGACATTTGAAAGTAACAGTATACATGTGGGTGGTATTGTTTATGGTTGACAGGGTTTTTAAGTTAGTATATACGTATATATATATATATATATACACTATATGTGCATTAGATGTCTATACAGTAGTGTATAATTAGATGTTACTATACACAATAGAGAGAATAGACACTTGCAGTGTTCTTGTTTTTTTATGTATGTAAATATACAGTATACAGTATACAGTCAGCCAGTCAGGGCCATCGATAGCCGGGATGGGCCCTGGGTCAAACATTGGAGCCGGGCCCCCCACCAAAATCAATGTTTTAATACCATCTATATATTGAATTCTAAGAGTATTCTTACATCAGAAGTGTCAGTCAAGCTAAAATATTTACAATGGTCATATGCATACCACCTTTATAAATATATTAAAAGACAAAAACAGATGAAGTTTCTGTAGTTTAACTGTTTTGATGTTATAAATTTCTTTGACTAAAATGTTATGAATTGTTATGGGCCTCTATTTTCCCCAGGCTCCGGGGTAATTACCCCTAATTACCCCCCCCCCCCCTCGATGCTACTGTATACAGTATGTGTATTACACATCTATAGTGTATAATTAGATGGTAGTATACACAATAGACAGAGTAGACACTTGCACTCTTGTGTTTTTTTTAGTACATAGACAGTATAATATTATGTACAGTAAATATACACTATATGTGTATTAGAGGTCTAGAGTGAATTATAGTGAGTATATAGTATATAATTATACTTATAGTTGTTATAGAGAAATCAGAATAGTATAGTTAGACAGAATATACATGCACCAGCATTAGAGAAATGTACTGTTTGTAATTGTCTATTCTGTGTACAGTATTTGGTTAACCCTGTATAGTCCATTGGCCACTTTAAGAATTTTATTCTGGCTAACGGCAGACGATTTTATTCAGCATATGGGAAGGTCTTAAATAGACAGTGCTGTATACTGTAGTTAGACAGAATATACACTGTTTTTAGACAACTGTCTATTTTGTCTATTCTGCAATTCCGTGCGTTAGTGAAAATTCTGGATCTACCCCTGGTTGCAAAATTATTATTATTTAATATTATTATTATTATTATAAATTATTATTTCTGACAAGTTTAAATCAATCTCTGACTCGCTAGATCAATCTCAGACTCGTTTATTTGTTAATGCTCGAATGAGCATTGGAATTTTAGGTGAAGAAAAGTGTATAGAGCGTTTTCACTCACGGGGGCCCCATGGGGGTGGTGAAACAATACGAAATATTTGAATAAGAAAGAGCTAATTCCCATACTGTACACTAATATGGCCACCATTTCATTGTTTCCCTGGTAGAAATCCTGAACAGGATCCTAACAGGATCCTGACAGGATCCTAACAGGATCCTGACAGGATCCTGACAGGATCCTAACAGGATCCTAAATTTTCTTAAATCAGGATCCTGTCAGGATCCTATAGGATCCTGTAGGATCCTACAGGATCCTACTCAGGATCCTATAGGATCCTATAAGATCCTGTACAAGATCCTGTAGGATCCTGTAGGATCCTGTAGGATCCTACAGGATCTTACTCAGGATCCTACAGGATCTTGTACAGGATCTTATAGGATCCTATAGGATCCTGAGTAGGATCCTGTAGGATCTTATATGATCCTGTAGGATCCTGTAGGATCCTGTAGGATCCAACTCAGGATCCTGCAGGATCTGGTATTGGATCCCACAGGATTTGATAAAATCGTGTTAGGATCCTAGTAGGATCTTGTTAGGATCCTAGTAAGATCCTAAATTTTCTAGAATCTGGATCCTACTCAGGATCCTGCAAGATCTGGTATTGGATCCCACAGGATTTGATAGGATCCTGTTAGGATCAGGATCCTAGTAAGATCGTAAATTTTCCTAAATGAGGATCCTATTCAGGATCCTACATAATTATCTATAATTACTGGCTGACAATTTGTTGTGCTAAAATATTTTATTATTTTATCAAATCAGTATCAAATATTCTTGAAAAAATGTTCTTATCAAACTAAATATTGGTTACTCTCTATTTATTCCAAACTCACAAAATGTTGTGAGTTTGGAATAAATAAATAGGAACCAATAATTATTTAGTTTGATAAGAAGTAAAATATTTCAAGGTGTATACACAAAAAATGCACAGTACATAGTGTTCAGTATTCTGTTAAATTATAACGAGGCAGCATTGCCTGGATTGGCTGTTTTCCGCTTCCAAGCTTTGAGCTTGTCCAAACATTTTTGGTTTAGACTTGTGCGAATTTCACTCCAATATTTTTCCAAAGCCTTGTCTCCATATTTAATCGAAATACACCCTGTGAAGAAAAAAGGTCATATTTAATAGTCGAAATCACTGGCTCCGGCCGAAATATACACAAGTTACAAGTACACACCAACTTACTCTTAATCAAGTTAACTTTTGCTGGATCCAGAGCCTGTTTCGTATTGCAGCCATCTTTGGGCTCTACACAACCACTCCTCATTTCATCATCCGTGAAAAGATGAGAAAGAAGGGTGGTGGCGTAGAGATTTTGCTTCTTAGGCTTGGCTGGTACGTCCTGGATAAGGTTGACTCCTCTAATTATCTAAAATAGAAAGGTTTTTTTTTAAATTTGTTCATAAATTTCCCATTGTTCAGTTTTGTAGTTCAAGTTAGCTTCAGCGCTATATTCTAGTGCAGTGAGCATGTGTAATTGTCTATATATCCTAAATGTTTGAGATAATAAAATATATATTATATATTAATTTATGATAGAAAAGAGATTGTAGTGGTTTAGTATTTTGTCAATTCAACCATCTTGGATTTTGTGTTCAATGTGAACAGCTCAGCGAGATGCATAATTAATCGGCCTAATCAGTGAAATGAAACTGACATAGTCTTCGTGTTACCGATTTTGCGATTGCAGCATTTACTACTGCACATCGTTTTTGCAGATTTTGCCCAATCTATGCTGCTCTGCGTGATTCACTCATTGCCTCAGCTGCTGCCCTTTTAGGTTATAACAGGCCGGGTTGAAGCTACTGATTCTCAAACATTTGATATTCTGCTGATTTGTCTTCGAAACAATTCTGTGAATTTTCAAATTAAAAAGCATTTTTTTATTAGGGTTCAAAACTTTAATATTGATACATGTAGTGGTACCTGACCAGTGATATGGCTAGTGACAGATGCAAGTGGCGGAGTAGTGTTAGCCCGCAGGTAGCTGCTTAAGTCCAAACCCCAGGATTGGGGAAAAGAAGACTTTAAATCGTAGAGTAGTAGTAAGAGTAGTAGTAGTAGTAGTAGTAGTAGTAGTAGTAGTGGTGGTAGATTTACTTCTTCATCCTAGTTTAAATACTGTACCTTCAATATTATTGTAACTTATTTATTTACTTACTTTAATATTGACTGTTACAAGTTTGTTGTTTTTGGGGTTTTTTTTCTCAAATGTTCTACCTCGTGTATTCTGTAATTTTTTTGCGTGAGCCCCCTGGATGAGCTGATATTGCAGCTCTTGGGGCAAATGTCAATAAAATATATGTTTATATAAAAAAAAGTTCTAGTCCTAGTCAAGCACGAGTCAAGTTAAAAATCCTCAGTAATTTGGCATTTTTTTTTTGTTTTTTAACAGTTGCTATTTCTTTGCCTCTTAAAGTCTCAATAAATAGTGAAAATGTGTTCGATTGATCGTATTGTCGCATCAATGTGGCAATGCTATAATGGTAGTACTGTCAATTTTTGGTTTCCCTATATAGTTTTCCTCATATTCAATCATTGTCAAATTACTGAGGTTCTTTAACTTGACTCATACTTAACTTGATCGTGACTCTTGCTTGACTCGCACTCGTTGTTGACTTGATGACCTAGCTAATTCATAATCTTGACAGTTCACAACAATATATACACGAATACTTACAAAATCTTCCTGACTGCCTTCTGTTTGTATCGCAGCTATAATCTCCTCATTTCCCATAAGACAAGGGGATGTCTGTGTTCTCTGCAATAAAAGAATAATAAAATTGGTGAATAGGTCGACCATGTAACTTTATATTTGATGAAGAGTGATAAGTGAACAAGATCAATGTATGAAACACATGTCCAAAAGCTGACTTTTTGCTGTGATTAACAGCCCATTTTGTTTTACATTAATTTAAATGAAAGATACTTTTACTCAGGTGAAATGTTGCCATCCATATAATAGTTAACGTTTCTGCATGATTCTATCAGACAAGACATTGCATCAGACATTTGGAATGCAATTTTTTATTTGAGATTTACCTGTATTGTTCCATTTAAGGAATCTCCGGGTGAACTTAAATTTGATCCACATTTGAATTTCTTTTGTGGTGGTGTCATGGCTGCAGGTAGCAGTTGCGGACCACTCTGTCTCTTGTAACTCTCATTGACAAGCTGCTGCAGGAGTCCTTTTATGTCGTCCAACCTGGTGGTGACATCTTTGACGGCTGTCAAAAATTGACTTTTATCAGGGTTGGGCAATGTCTATAAAAAAATATATATATATATATAATAACTATTTGGGACTATTTGTGACCGTTAGCCAGATTTTGGTATTACTGATGTACCTGTTCTAATTTCCAGGAAAACCCATTTGGAATTCATGTACAACAAATGAATTCAACTGTAAATACAGTGTATATACAGTCCATCTATTGTCAGCTAAACCTTTTATAACAATTTCCCTACATCAAATAAATTACCTTTTCATGTGATGTTGATGCAGACATCTTCAATAGGCTACTGACCCTTTTGGCCTCTTTTGACAACTCCATTTCTAAACGAAAAGCTCACCATTATACAATTATTATATGAACTCGTTTTCTAGTCTGTGCGCAAAATCATGCACGCTGGTTGGCTGCCTGACTCTATAGCAGTGCAAATAAATTTTGCTTACAGACCGATTAGTTTTGGCGGGAACATTTCATGGCCGATATTCGACTGAGATAAACAAACAAGATCTAAAAGTAATCTATAAGTACTTTTTTTGAAAGAGTCTTATGACTTAAAATTAGACTTAATTAAAGTACCACTTCGCCGGCGACAAAATTACGTTAAAAACAACGAACAATGGCATAAAAAGATGTAACAATTTCTTTACTATATATAACCTCACATACCTCACTTATCTGTTCGAAACCCGTCTAGACCTGACACTTAATATTAATAGTGGCAAAACTGTCAGCCTCTCCATTCAATATTTGAATAAAGAATATATATATATTTATTATCATGCATTTAGGCATGGTGTTTTCATAATTTTATTAAATCATTTTTGAAGATAGATATGAAATCCCTGCGATTAGCAAACACTACCAGTTAGTCCATTTACCATTTGTGACTGTGATATCCACTTTGCCCACATCCTCGGCTTCGTCCTCGTCAGATGAGTCCAACATGTGAACATTTTTAGCGCGTTTATCTTTTGGTCTTTTCTTGCCTATTGTAAAAAAAAGAAATATATAAAATAAAGATTTTGTAATATTGACAAATTCAAAGCAACCGGTACAAATTCAATTCAAACTATGCTCATACCGTCCTACGTTTTCATGAGCAAAATGAGTAAGTTTGGATATCGGCACTGATCTGGATACAGGTCCGCCGCTCTACCTGTTAAGCTATCGGGCTACACATGCAGCCCAAGGATTAGATGGAAGTTTTATTTATCCAAATATAAGTGCATGCGATATTCCCGTGACAACTTTACGCTTATCTGTGAGTATTCGCATGCAGGGTTTCAATTCTACGGCATAATGAGAATCATCCTCAGGGAAACTTGTCATGCATTAAGAAAATATTACACAATTTTCTTTCCGGCTACGAAGTTAACAGAAAGATTTGTTGGCCTTGGCGACTCATCTTGATCATTAATTGTCTTGAGTATAAAATAAATATTTATAAACATTATGCCTAATAAAGGTTAGAGTTTAATACACAATACCTTTCCTAATATAGTAAGGTTTGATATACTGCCAAAACAGAGAACGTAGGTGTCTAACGTTTCGAGCGAAGGCCCTTCGTCAGAGAGAAACGTATGGCATTCGAGAGAAACGAATGGCCTTCGAGAGAAACGTTAGACTCCTACAGTCCTACGTTCTCTGTTTCAACAGTATATCAAACTTACTATATTTCGATTGTTGTTTCAACACTGCCTACGCAGCACGCTACTTTTATTTCACTGTTTGGAATACCTTTCTTGGACGATTTCTTTTCTTCTTCACGCCCATTGCCCCAATTGTCGTCGCCATTTTCGTCCAATGAGTCCATATCGATTGCTTCCCCATCTAATTGCCCGCACAAAATTTTTTCCAGTATCATCTGTTTATTCAGACACATTTCTTTATCCCCTAAAAAAAAAATATATATATATATATTTATTAAATATATTTATAAGGTATTACTCTAGTTTTAAATTTGTTTTCTATAAATTATGTATTATTGTTACATGATATACAATTACCATGTATACTATAATATTGTAATATAGTTTACTTTACTCTAATTTACCTATGGGAAATAATTTGTAGTTGCATGATTTAGCAAATACTCCGGATCCAATACGTAAAGGATATAGATTTAGAAACCACAAGACACGTAAACGGACATGAGTTGGCTGAGATGTGGTAGTTGGTGGTTTGATAAGAGACTTTAAAACTACTGAATCATTATAGTTTCACAATATCTTCCTCTACCAAGTATTATAAAAGCTTGAGCACAACTAAGCGAGTCATGCATTATTCATAAGGCATCAAGAGAAGTGCCTGAATAGCATCGCGCAAACTACCAGAAAGAAATGGATCATCGTTGGTAAAAAAAGTCAAGAAGAAATCGTTGAAGACTCACAGAGTTGCGCTCAAGCAGAGATTGAGAGATGAGTTTGAACTGTTAAGAACTAATTACCTATTTGTTAAAGTTATAAAGACGCTAATTACATAGTGTAGTTGAAGTAAATAAATAGTTTTAAGAAAGAGTAACTGGTTCACACTGTTTTTTGTTGCGAGTAAAATAGAATCAAAATATTTTAAGTCGGGACGCTCGTAACAATTATATTCATGAAAATCAAAATATTTGGCAAATCAAAATGCCAAATGTATGAGTAAAAGATGTTGGCATTTCAAATCAAAACCCCTTTGATGCAATTACCCAAGCCATGCAAATGCAGAGCTGTTAGCCCGCCATCATTTCGTTGAGTGAAAACGGAGTGTCTTGGCAATGTAGTTAAAACTGAGCAAAACTTGTGATATTATTAATTTCTGAGTATGTCGTTCACATGCAATCTTTCCCTTAATATAGTGGAGAACCACATACCCGCAAATGTGACTTTTCCCGTGAAAATTCCACCTTTACTGTCCTTCACTGTAACCACGTCTTGAATGCCTGGGTTTTCTGGACTGGTAACATTCTTACCTTCAACCAAAGAATACTTCATCTCGTCCGGAAAATAGACGAGAAAAGTCTCATCGTATTTCCCTTGAGAGCCTGAAAAAAACATTTGTTGTATTATTAGTAAGATAAGTGACAAGTTTCGGATATTAAAATTTCGGATGTTAAAACGCGCCAAGGTGTCGATGCAGTGCCGCCATATATCTTATTAGGATAAAACCGATAAGATTTAGGAATATACCGTACTCAAAAACAATTCGTAAGACCAAGAATCAAATCGAGCTTGTTTAGTTTAGCTTGTTGTTTTATCACTTATACGCGTTGCAAAGAAATTCGTTGCATTTACCTTATTTTCGACAAACGCCCTTTGGGCTTCGGCATACCAAATAAGACAGATTAAGATCTTTCCAACATTTGCGTCCTAATTATTCATGCAAGCAAGACATTGCTTTCAAACGTCTCAACATCTTCAAAAGTAATTGTCTGAAATTGTGAACTATAATAGCATACTTCCTTCAACTAGTAAATAGTGTATTTCATTATTACAGAAAGGGTATTGCGGGACTCGGTGCTTACCTATACGGCTGCATTTATTACGCGGTAGACGTATGATGCCTGTTGCACCATATGTACATGTATATATATAACTTTGCTGAAGTTCAATCAGTCATATACTTACCAAAGACAAAGTAATTCAAATGTTGCGTGAAGTCGAAATTGTGAGCCGTTAGAAATATTAGGAAACTTTCGCGTTGATTACGACTGCATGTTGCGAGATTTGTCATTGTACGCGCCATCTTCTTTTGCCATCTCGTACTGACGTGATAAACTCGTAGTCGCGGCTTTTTTCAGTAGGAATTTCGTCTCGATTTACAGCTCGAACTCAGATGAAAGGCTACTACGACTTTATCACGTAAATACGAGGTGGCGTGTTGAAACAAGATGGCGCGTACAATGTCTGCTGTGACTACCTTTTTGGTAAATGAGACAAAGCCAAAGGTACTGATGAACAAGAGATAAATTGTAAAGTCATGAACGCAAGTCTGAAAACCTTTGAATTCTCATTTCAAATAAGAGAACTAAGTACTGCTTTAGATAAAAAACAAACAATGGATGTAGAAATTACGACGATGCAGGCATGGCCTTCGCATGGTCATCTACGTGATTTATACTTGCAAGGTATGTGGCCATGATAAGCTTTAATATAGTATATATGTATACATGTATATACTGTTAACTATAATTGCCTTACTCACCTGGAAATTTATTTTTAAGAATCTTCTTCTGGACTCTCTCTGACATCGGAATCCTTTGGCTAGCCATGTGGATTAATGTAAACGATTTTCAAAAATTTGCGCGCAAATAATTTATCTTTGTAAGGCCGATACAGTTGTGCATCAAATGACGTATACTTTTGACAGTCACTCATAATATATGGTGGTTCGTAGCCGCTTGATTAGCCATGCACCAATCATTGCATATATTAAATCACAGCTAGCCAATCACAGCAATAGCCCTTAAGCCTTTAACTGCATGTGATTTAGCCCTTAACTGATTTACCGCGTAAGTGCACGCACGAAAATTTTGCTGTATTCTTTATTCAATGTCCAAGCGTCGAATAGACACAGAAGGGAGTGACGATAATATTTCGTGCGAAGGAGATTCCACTGACTCACAAAATAGAGATTCCACAGACTCACAAAATAGTTACAGTGATATCGAGTCGAAAAAAAGTTGCCTTGAATATATTAGATTGGCAAGTGGTGAATCAAGTGACCCGCGACAATCAAGTGGCGAGGAATCTACTGACTTACACGTAAATCAAGATAACACGGTACTCCTATGTGATGAGGAAGATGAATATTTGTCAACGTCGTCGAGTTCTCTTCAAGATTTTGGTAGTAGCAGTAGTCAAGCCAACAGCAATGATTTATATGTGGAAAGCGATGGAAACGATTCCGGTAAGTATTAAAACTGAATAAATTCCTGTTATCTAGCGAAATTACACATAAAACATGATGATTTTTCTATGTTCAAGAAGCCTCGTTTTAAGTCATACATTAATAAAAAAGTTAAACATAAAAATGTAGAAAGTCTAAACGTCTCCATTTGGCTTACAACATGTCCAGTTTACAAAATATTAAAACAAAAAGCCTCGAGGTTTATTACAGTGAAGTGATAATTCCTGAATTCCGCTTTCACGCTCCGTGTGATTAAAACGCAACAAATTTCCTGTTAGTGTCATTGCACGCGATGTATGAACATATTGCCAGGCTGACTGGCACGCTAATCAAATCTGAGTTTTAAAACGATGTCTGTATAAGACATCACCGACTCGGAAGTCTTTAATATCTTTCAACTAGTTTTAAGAAGTTAAAAAACTACCTGACATGTAAATTGTGGTCAGTGTGGCCGTTTAAGATTTAGTTTAGAATAGGCCAACCCGTGGCAGATTAATTGAACACGAGAAGATAAATTCCGTATCTTCCGTAGTGTCATGTACCATTTAGTTTATAAACATTTTTTTGTTCAAAGAAAATAAAAAAGCACAATTTTCATTGGATCATTAAACTGATATTTATATATACGTAAAAATATCGTATTTCTAAATACGATTTGAATATCTGGCCGAAAACACCGTATCACGCTAAAGTTTATTATTTTAATCTTAAAACTAAAAAATACCGAGGTATCCTACTTATTTTCGCAATAACGTATGTAGCTAGGGTAGGTCGAATTTCTTCCCCCCCCCCCTTTTTTTAATTTAGTGCCCAGCATGACAATAATATTCTTTCCAAATATCAATTATGGTAGCACATCTATTTATTTTTAAATTGTTGTTCTCTTTAAGATGGAATACTTGTTATGGAGGAAAGAGTTGATCCAGATAAAGATAATGATGGTGGTGGTGATGTTGAGTTTTGTGGTGGTGGTGATGACGGTTGCGGCAAGGACGGTAGTGATTATGGTGGTAGTAGTGCTAGTGGTGGTGATGCTGATGGTAATGGTGTTGATGGCAGTGGTGATGATCGTGACAATGATGATGATAATGGTGGCGATGGTGGTGATGGCAGTGGTGACGATGATGGTGATGATGGTGGTGGTGATGGTGATGGTGATGGTGACGATGATGGTGATGATGGTGGTGGTGATGGTGATGGTGATGGTGACGATGATGGTGATGGTGATGGTGACGATGACGATGACGGTGATGATGACGATGATGGTGATGATGATGATGATGATGATGATGATGATGATGATGATGATGATGACGACGACGGCGATGATGAACGATGCACAGAAATTCCACTTTATACTGGCTCTTCGGTTTCATGTGATGAATTTAGCAGCATTTTTTTGGCTTTACAACACAAGCACAACTTTTCATCAGCAGCCACCGACAGTATTTTGAAGCTGTTTCAAATGACTCTTCCTACTGGAAATAAATGTCCTCCTTCAAGCTACAGATTTGAGAAAGGCCTTAGTGGGCTTTCATATTCTTACACCAAAAACTTTACTTGTTCTAAATGTCAGTACATATTAGAAAACAATTCATGCTCAAATATTGCTTGTAGCCAATTCGGAGATGTTGGAATGAAAGAGGACTCCAGCATGTTTTACATAATTGACTTGGTTGAGGAGATCAAAGCATTCATTTCAGGTATGTAGAGTATAAATTACTTGTCAAAGTTTTTTTAGCCATTTCAAAATTGAGGAAGGGAGTAGGGTGGAGTTAATTAAACTAAACTGATTACGCTGCAGAACCCGCAGTAAATCATATAATGAGGAAAATAGATTAACACCAGACATAGTGCTAAAAAGTGACTCCCTGTTTGGCGTCAAAAAATGTAAGAATGAACGAACTAACAAACGAACTCACAGTCAGGATATAAAGCTGTCTGATAGCCTGCTCCGCTTGTGCATGTAGCTAACTTAACAATTTAATGATACGTATGCATGCATTTGTCCACAACCGACTACGTTCTTCCAGACGGAACATAGTAATTACTAACCAAACTTTTTTTTTTCCCTTTTTACCCCAATTATATAATATATATGTAATACTATTTTTAATATTATATAACTAATAACATTAGGAGTCTGATGTCAATTAGGGTGCTTTGCTCTGTTTCTTTCTTCTGTCGTTGTAAACTCTAATTTTTTGCGACAAACATAATAAATTCAAATTCAAGCTTGAAATTGATTGCCATTCCTGTGTATTTTGGAGATTTTTTTCATTCTCCGACATATGTGTAATTTTGATCCAATTTTGCTATTTTGGCAATTATACCAATTATGATGTATTCTCAATGATTTGATCTGTAACCCGGATTAATCTGTAACCTGGATTAGAGGGCAAATGAAAAATTGTATAATATTTACGGAACATAATCCATACTTGGAAGATGATGCCCATGATCACATGATGTAAAAAATAATGCAAATCAGTGTAAACGATGTATTTCCAATATCTGTTAACAATATTTTGAGGAGTTAAACTTTTCACAAATGAATTTACTTTGAAAGATCGCCTGCATTACTCTGATCTATTATTATATGGCTCTGTGACGCGCGAGCGGTCTGATTTTCAAGCAATTTGATTGGTTCCTGAGCTGTCTTTTCCAACCGGTAAAGACCGGTCTTCCAAAAGATGAAAAACAAAGTCAAGCTAAAATAGTGTTTAATATCATAAAAATGAATTAACCGCTAAAAAATTGAAATACGACAGTGTTTACAGTGACTGAAAGCTGTAAAGTCATCCCGCTCGGCCAATACGTTTATGGATACGTACTATATAGCAGCTGTATTTGATTTGGCAAAAAAAGTAAGCAATATCACAAAATAAGTGCATGGATTGATGGGATATAATTTATATTTTGGGTAATATATATATATATATATATGTATATATATGTATGTATACGGTACATCATGTAACTTGAATGCTAATATGTTGCTCATATGGTGCCTTTATATATTTTTATAAATAGAGAACTTTAGTCACATGAAAAATTATGTTGACAATTACGTTCACAATGAAGATGTGTATAGTGACCTATTGGATGGCGATGTATACCGAAAACAGAGTGAAGCTGTCAAAGCAGATGGAAGTTTTTGTTTCACCTTATATTGGCATCTTGACGGAGCACCAGCTTTAAAGTCAAAAAATATCTCCTTGTGGCCAATTCAGAGCTTTGTCGCAGAGATGCCACCTCATTTAAGGTACTCATTCAAGAACATTTTACTCTCTGGTTTATGGTATGGCAGAAAGAAGCCAGAAATGCATGTGTTCCAAAACCATTTTGTTGAGCAAGTAAAAATCCTTAAAGAAGGTTTTTGGCTAGAGGTAGATGGCACTCAAACAAAATTCAAACTTGTTATCGGTGGACAAGCAGCAGATTTGGTAGCAAAGGGACCATCAATTAACTGTAAGATTCACAACGGACGGTTTGGATGTAGTAAATGCCTGCATGCAGGGAGAAGGTTGCCTGGCCCTGGAAATAAGAGAGTGTATGAATATAGTTCAGATACTCCACCTAGAAGAAACCATGATGACTTTTTAAGTCATGCTAACCTTGCACAACAGAATGGAGAAGCTGTATACGGAGTTAAAGGCACATCACCTGTGCACGAGATTCTTCAAATACCGGACATGGTCTTGCTCGACTACATGCACCAAGTCCTTGAAGGGGAATACACCAGGAGGTTTTCAAAGTGGTTAAACGGAAGTTGCCCCAGTGGCGCAAGTCTGCGTGATGCAGCAACGAAAGAAACTCTATCCAAAAAACTTCTATCTACCTGCCTTCCACATGACTTTAAGAGAAAACTGAGAAAAGTTGAAGAATTCAAAAAGTGGAAAGCAAATGAAAAGCAAACACTGTTTCTTCACGTTGGTCTCCCACTCCTAAAGCAGCTTTTGCCATCTGAATTGTTTCACCATCATTGTCTGCTCATTACCGGTATCAGGCTTTTATGTGAAGACAATATAACTGAAACTCACATCAGCATAGCCGAGGCGATGCTTAAGAGTTATACAAGACTACTACCAATTTTATTTGATGTCACAGAGGCAACTTACAATTCACATTCCCTAACTCACCTATCTCAACAGGTGAGGAATCATGGGCCACTGATTCTTCATTCAGCATTTGTGTTCGAATCCATGTTAGCTCATTTAAAACGCCTGTTTCACGGCACCAGAGGTATTCCAGACCAAATAATTAGAAAATTGTCAGTGGCACAACATGCAACCGGTCATATTGTTAAAAATGTCCAGCACAATACACCTGTGAAAGAACTTGCTGAAAAGCTTTTAAAAACAGCAGATTCTAAAAGCAAGGTAGAACTTAACGATGGGATTAAATTTATCCCACCTTTACAACAGCAAGTTCCTGAGGTCCAATATCCAATCCAGAACTTCCCTGAAGATATTGACGGAATTGTGGTTGCTCAACGCATGATAAAAGATGGCCAAGTTTACCACAGTTCTCACTATTTGCGGAAGAAGAAATCTGTAAGCTTCTTGGTGCAGTTCAAAGACAGTGGACTGACATCTTTTGGAAAAGTCGAATACTTTGTGAAAAATGGGGCTGATGGATTTGCAGTTGTTAACCTATTTAGAAATCTCGGGTTTAATGTTTCTCAAAGAGGTATTTGTCAGCCTGAAGATCTTGTTTTGAAAGAGTTTTGGTCAGCTGGTTATCTTGCTTGCCATTTCATTGCTGTACAGAAAACTCAACAGTACAAGTATATCCATTGTTCAAGCATTGTTCACAGAATTGTATTTGTAGAAAGTGAAGATCAAGATGTAGATGGTTATGTTTCAACAGTTTTAAAGAGCTACCAACATGACTAGGTGACACCTTCCTCCGATCCGAAGAGATATTTGCATTTATTCCGACAAATGGCAGAATATTTTATACTTTTCACCAAAATGCTTGGAACGGTTCGTTCCGATAGGTTTGCAAGTTCATTACACACTACAAAGGTTCGTTTTGAATTACGCATTTGATTGGTTATTTGGTTCTAGTAGCCAATGAAATGCGTAGTTCAAAACGAATTTACATGCACAAACTTTTCAATAAACTTCAGAACGAACTTCCAAACATTTTTGTGAAAATTACATTGCGAATAATCTCTGTTTTCTGAATGCTAATTAGTATTCAATAATATTTAATATGAGCAATATGGTAAGGCATTTTTTTGTGTATACTGTATATGAGAAATATAACCAAGTAACCATTATACTAACTAGCAAATCATGATACTCAAATAATCGAGTGTATATATGCCTGACGTATCATTTAGCAAAATTGATATGCAAACAATGAAATTAAATCAAAAAAATTTTAATATTTGAAAAACAACAACATGATTATTAATTAATTGTCAGGATCCTAGACTTTCCTAGTAGGATCCTACTCAGGATCCTGCTACGAATTGTCAGGATCCTAGACTTTCCTAGTAGGATCCTACTCCAGATCCTGCTACGAATTGTCAGGATCCTAGACTTTCCTAGTAGGATCCTACTCAGGATCCTCCTATGAATTGTCAGGATCCTAGACTTTCCTACTAGGATCCTACTCAGGATCCTTCTGTGAATTGTCAGGATCCTAGTAGGATCCTACTCAGGATCCTGCTATGAATTGTTAGGATCCTAGTTTTTCCTAGTCAGGATCCTGCTAATTCAATTGTGATGGAGATGATCTATAATTAATATTCATATTGATTTCAAGCTGGATCATATCAATTATTCAATTCAAACTGTCCTAACCAACTTGTTACTTTTAGGAATCTGACCAGAATCTTGGTTAAGATTCTGTAAGTTTAGGATTCTGTCAGAATCTTCAGTTAAGATTCTGTTAAGTTTAGGATCCTGTCAGGATTTTGGTTAGGATCCTGTTAGGTTTAGGATCCTTGTTAGGATCCTGTTCGGTTTAGGATCCTAACAGGATCCTGGTTAGGATCCTGTTAGGTTTAGGATCCTGACAGGATCCTAGTTAGGATCTTGCCAGATTTAGGATCCTGACAGGATCCTGTAGGATCCTACAGGATCTTATAGGATCCTGTAGGATCCTGTTTAGGATTTCTACCAGGGTTTGGTTCACCAATATGGCCGCCGTGACGTCAGATGAAAACGCTCTATATGTACACTCTAAATTGTCATTTCACCAAAAATTCTCAGAGTATGACAAATATTTAACAATCAGGGAGTGTTGTATGAAGCCCAAAAAGCTTATCTGGTGGATAAATCTTAGCTAAAAAAACAGCACTAACTGTGCTTTGAACAACCTAATTTAAATTTTATCCACTGAATAGCCATTTATGTATCTGATAGTGCTGTTCAGTGGATAATTTAAGTTAAATTGGGTTGTTCAAAGCACAATTAGCACTCTTCTTTAGCTAAGACTTATCCAGTAATACTTATCCACCAGATAAGCTATCCAGGCTTCATACAACCAACCCCAGACAACGAGCCAGAGTTGTCAATGATATCATAGTTGGATGAGTTGTCTAATTATTTTAGTATAAACCAACTAGTCAGACAAACTATTATTTTAAAGAAACAAACGAAAACCTCAACAAAATGCGAGTTTTCTGGCATTATTTTGAATTTAAGACTTGACTTTTTCACTACTACAGTCATAGTGGTCTACACCAATAGACAGTGTCAGAGTAGCACAGCCAATCAGAATGCAGCATTAGTAATAGTCCACTAGTTGATTTATACTAACACCTGTGTTCTAAAAGCTCACTCACACTCAATGAGTGGCCCCTCACACTCAATAAGTGCAACTCAACACTCAATGAGTCTCCACTCACCCTCACTGAGTATGAGACTACACTCACTCTCCAACCATTTAAGGTGGCTCCATACAGTTTCTAGCAAAATGGAAAATACAATTTTGAGAGTCCAAAACACGTGCATAAACAATTCGGAAAAAGAATAAAACCAAATGTTATGCATAGTTAAACAGTTTGACAATCAAAAACTGTTACCAAATAAATAGCAACAGTTGTTGCTATGGCAACAATCACGTTTCAAAATGGCTGCCAATTAACCTTCAAACTAATTTAATTCGAAGAAAACTTGGTGACCCCCCATTTTTTCCCCATTAAAACTTTTCTTGAAGTATGAGTAATCAATAGGCCGATTTTAAAAACATTCTGCAGATACAAATTTTCAAAAAATTAACGTTTACGAAATTAACGAATTTTTTTAAAATCGGCCTATTGATTACTCGTACTTCAGGAAATATTTTAATGAAAAAAAAATTTGGCGTCACCAAAGTTTTTTTCGAATTAAATTAGTCACGATCGGAAATCGCATAGAAAATCAGCCACTCTCATGGGGCAGTTCGCAGGCCACGTGCGTGCTGGCTCAAGTGAGTTGTCGGCCGAGCTTGATGAAATTTTATACTAAATTCTAAAGACTCTAAACACACAAACACACACGCAAAGCAATAACAAGTGAACTGTCCATTTATAACCAAAAACAACATCAAGACAAAGAAACTGATCAATCGAAGTTATCTGATAGTTGAGATCTTTATTCACCCTCCATAGTTGATTGGGTTTGTTTTATGTCAACTCGTCAAGCATACTTTCCACGACTGATTCGAACTTTAAAACCGTTAAAGGCCAACTGGGTACACAAATCTGCCAACAAAACAACCCGACTTCCTTTGGGGGGTAGTTAACGGCCAACAAACAACAGATTTTAGTCATTTAACATGGAAGTTTACGATGCTAGATCGCACCTAGCAGATCGCACCTTGTTCTTCGTCTAATTTTTCTGCCATATTTGATTTCAAGTCAGCAAATGCTTGATATCCTACAATAACCCTAGTATCCTCTTCAATGGATCCATTATTTTCCTTTATCTTCACTAATTTTATCGTATGAACCCACATGTACCACAACGCTCCTTCGCTCCTGATTCATCTCGCGTCAGCCTCGCTTGGTCTCGCGTGTATTGATGATGTTTACACGCAAGATATTCGTTCTACGCATGCGTAGCTAAACCAGGTCGACCTGGATTAGATTCCCAGTTTTTGATTGTCAAACTGTTTAACTATGCATAACATTTAGTTTTATTCTTTTTCCGAATTGTTTATGCACGTATTTTGGACTCTCAAACTTGTATTTTCCATTTTTTAAGAAACTGTATGGAGCCACCTTATTGAACTCAGTGTGGGTGAGTGTAGCTTGCGTGCAGTCTCTACGCGGAAACTGTTTCAGTTTCTGCTTAGAGACTGCACGCAGGCTAGGGTGAGTGGAGACTCATTGAGTGTTGAGTTGCACTTATTAAGTGTGAGGGGCCACTCATTGAGTGTGAGTGAGCTTTTAGAATACAGGCGTAATACTTGTGACATACCTGTACAGTACTAGTCAGATAAGATGGTTTTTTACTCATTTATATATTTCTTTTTTGCAAATTGTTTCTATTCTAGTCTGATTCAGATGAGGAATCACCAGGCATAAAAGAACGGAAACCAATTTCTGGGGCACAGGTTAGTGTTACAATTTTGGCTGACTGGATGGTTGGCTGCATGCGTACGTGAGTGCGTACAGTACGTACGGGCATGATTTAGCGAGTGCGTGCCAAAGTGCGCGAGTAATTGCGTGCGTGAGTAGTTGCGTGCGTGCGTGTGTGAGTAATTGTGTTCGGGTGTGAGTAATTGAGTGCGTGAGTAATAGTGGTGTGCGTCGGATCGGATTGACCCCTTGTAATCCGAGGGTTTGCCAACACTGTCAATCCGAATCCGATCCGATCCGAAGCCAAAAAATCGTAGTCCGATCCGATCCGAAAACAGCTGCTCAAATCCGATCTGATCCGAGAAAATTAAAACACCGGATATATGTTGCAATAGTTGCGCAAACTTTCCGAAAAGAAAGCCAATGAACAAATAGATTTATGAAAACTACTATGCAATAATAATCTTATGTAATAATAGCCTTCATATATTGTGCAACGTGCATACAACTAGTGAATTTGTTAATTTTGTGACAAAAACAATGACAAAAGTGAATCTGATGCGGGTAAAAAAGTGCAAAATCCGATTCGATCCGATCTGAGGAAAAAATAACAAAATCCGAACCGATCCGAGAAAAAAATAACAAAATCCGATCCGATCCGAACGATAAAAGTTTAGCCCGAATCGGATCGGATCGGATTCGGATCCGGATCGGTTTCGCACACCTCTAGTGAGTAATCAGGTGAGTGAGTGCCTGCGTGTGTGTATGCGTTAGTGGGCGCGTGAGTGAGGCCTGCGCTAAACGTCGCACAATAGACGAATTTAATTCAGACGAATTTAATTCAGACGAATTTAATTCTTTCATTTTATTCGACGGAACTGCGACGTATAACTCGATTAAATTCGACACACGAATTAAATTCGTCTGAGTCAGACGGATAGTGCGACGATAATGCGTGTTCGAGTTACACGACGAATTATCCTCGCGTCGAATTAAATGTTTCGCTTCTGTCTGTGACAATTAGTGCCATGTTTTCAAGAAGGAGTTTTTAGGCTCCACGAATCCAAGTAAAAACAATTAAATTCGACTGAAATTCGACGTTTAACTCGATGTCGCATTTACGTCGCATTACCGACGAAGTTAATTCGAATTAAATTCGTCTGGATTAAATTCGTCTATTGTGCGACGTTTAGTGCAGGCCTGAGTGCGTGAGTAATTGACCGTACTGAAAAAGATGGCGACTTGTACATTTAACCACAATCCTTTGCTTGTTTCCTGTAGAATTATTCGAAGATATGGTTTTAAAACGATCAACTTTGGTAGGAATGAGGTTCTTGCTTACTTAATCCATCTAAGCATGATAAACAATGTTTAGTTGTTATTTGAGCTGATCTGAGGTCGCAAAGCATTGTGGTTAAATGTACCGCCGCCATATTTTTCGGTACCGTCAATTATGTGCGTGTGTGAGCTAGTGAGCCAGTATTAAAGCGAGTGCGTTCGTGGGCGCGTAACTGACGGAGTGCGTGTGTGAGTGAATATTAGGGAGCTTTAGATTTGACTACGAGTACGACTACGAGATTCGTCATTGCACGCGCCATCTTGTTTCGCCATGTCGTATTAACGTGATAAATTCGTAGTAGTCGCTTATTTCAGTACGAGATTTTCCTTGAAACTCGTACTCAGATGAAAGGCTACTACAAGTTTTACCACGTCAGTACGAGATGGCGAGAGAAGATGGCGCGTACAATGGCGAATCTCGTAGTCGTACCACTGATCTCAATAAAACTGAATAGGACATGGGGCCGAATTTAGCGTGCCAGCTGTATGATGACGTGGCTACTACCCAAGATGGTCGCCACTAAAGTTCATAAGCTTTCGTAGATTGAAAACAGACAAAAAGAGTTATTTTAAGAAAATTTAAACGAATGTAAGGACGCAAGAAGTACTCAATAAGGTTACTGAGCTGTGAAACCTTTAAATTTCGTCGTTTTTCTTCAGTGCCGACAACGAAGAAACTTCACGATATTAAATATAAACTGAAAAACAGACTATAAAATCTACGAAGAATTTAATTCCAAGTCTTAAATTTTACCTTTTATAGTAATCTTAATGCCTTAAAGGGTATTGGCAATAAGAATAAAATTTGTCCCATTTGAAAGAACTCGTCAAATGGTATAAGAAGACCTTTTGTAATTTTTCTGTATCTTTCTTGTGTTTTGTAATATTTCGACCAAAGACAGCGTGCTGTCCGCCATCTTGTTGTAACATCGGGTCTAATTAACTAGGAAATTGGTGACGTCACAAGCAGGGTAAACCTGATGAAACTACTCCGTGGATGACCAAATTTCCACGGAAGGCTTTTTAAATGATGTGGGTCAATTTAAAATAGAAATAGCGCAACAAAATCGAGTTTCTAGCTCATAATGTCATAAGGTCGACAAGATAAAAATTTCACTTTACCCTGCTTATGTCGTCACATGCATATCGAAAATAATTCCAAGATGGCGGACAGCACGCTGTCTTTGGTCGAAATATTTCCAAAACCAAAACAGATGCGAAAAAATTGTAAAAGGTCTTCTTATACCATTTGACGAGTTCTTTCAAATGAGACAAACTTAATTTTTATTGCCAATACCCTTTAACAATATCTCGTGTCGTATTGTTCCACTACGTAAGATAGCGGCGACTGGCACGAAATGTTTGTCTGCTGGCCATAGGGAATACCCTATCCAGTTTATATAGAGATCAGTGAGTCGTATTCGTAGTCGTAATCAAATCTAAAGCTCCCTAATGACTGAGTGCGTACTTTGGCGCGTGCGTGTCTGAGCGATTGCGTACACAAGCGCCTGAGCAAGTGCGTAAGTGAGTGAATAAATAAACAGCAAGACCGCATTTCCATTTTTGTACAATGAACATTTTCCATTCAATCTAATTTTTACCATGGACTTTGCCCATCAGATTGAAGGTTATTATTTTACATGTCTGTATAGAAGCCTTCTGGTTTGTCATCTCTACTTCCCAAACCAAAACACAGCGTTGTTGTGAAGGAGAATAATCCAAATCGACCAGTGGCAAAACTATCCAACCGACCACTAATTCCTGACAGCCTACGAAGGAAGCAAGCGAAGAAAGTCGAAACTCCACTTCAACGTAAGAAACAAGTGAAGAAACACGATAGTGATGATGATGACGAGGAGGAAGATCAGGAGGCCGTCAGCTTTTTCTCTTTGGAAGAAAAAGAAGGAAGTTTGTCCGTTGATAAGGACATATATGTCCTTATCAACGGACAAACTTCCTTAACAAGTGGAGACAACCCAGGTACAATACTAATTAAAGGATATTGGCAACAAAAATTAAGTTTGTCTAATTTGGAGGAACTCATAAAATTGTAATAGAAGATCTTTTACAACTTTTTCGTATCTTTCTTCGTTTTCAAGATATTTCAATTTGTTTAAGATGTAAATGAGATGGTCTCTGATGTCAGGAGCAGGGTAAAGTATTTTCACACGTAGCAAAATCAGTTATATCTCTAAATTTGTTCAACAAAATCACTTGAAACAGTGCACATAAAAACGCCTTGGACACTGAACATTTCATAACTGATTTTGCTTTGTGTAAAAATACTGTACCCTGCTCCTGACGACAGAGCCCATCTCATTTAAATATTAAACAAACTGGAATATATTGAAAACGAAGAAAGATACAAAAAAGTTGTAAAAGATCTTCTATTACAATTTTATGAGTTCTTTCAAATTAGACAAACTTAAATTTTATTGCCAATACCCTTTAAAGGTGGATTTCCAGTCCTCGCACGGAGCAGCTCGCTGCGAGTGTTTTAGCGCTCATGGCAGATAGTTTGAAATTTTGAACTATTTTTTACTCGCGGCAAGTACTCGAAGTAAATAAACCAATAAAAACAAATTATGTCAACAGTTCAACTTGTTAGTAATTCATGAGGAAAACTGCACAAAGGAAATCATTACCGTGTCGATAGTTGATTTGCATGGATATTGAAGGGGAAAATTACATATATTAATCGAACTTTCACCTCGATTTTCTCTTAAAATACCGACTTGTTTGAGGTGCTATATCTAATCAAACACTCAGAAGAGCGCTTCATCAGAATATCCAAACACCTCGAATTTTGTTCAAAAAACTCGGCTATCGCTTCATCAGCCGCGAGTTATCGCAACGAGCTGCGTTTGGTGGAAACACAGTGGAACTGCGAGTTGCTTCGTGCGAGGACTTGAAATCTGCTTTAAGACTATTTGTGGCGGGAGGAGGGGTTGTGTCACGTTTATCTCGAAGAAAGCGCTGACGCGTCAGCTAGAAAAGAGCGGGAAACACAGCGAGAATAATCAAACAACATATAGTCAAAATACTCAAACTTCACAGAAAAATGTCATCTTGGTTTACTCTAATTTAGTTTACTCCAAGTTTACACCACTCCAAGTCACTAAGTCAGTAGACTGAAGGCGGATTTCCAGTCCTTGCACGAAGCAACTCGCTGCGAGTACTCGCACGGTTTCCACTGTATTTCCACCAAACGCACCTCGGTGCGATAACTCGCGGCTGATGAAGGTATAGCCGAGTTTTTTAAACAAACTTCGAGGTGTTTGTATATCCTGATGAAGCACTCTTCTGATATGGCATCTCAAACAAATAGGTATTTTAAGAGAAAATCGAGGTGGAATTTAATTTATGTTAACGGGTGTCACGATCTTGCATTTTTGCACATTTTACTTCCGCTACTATTCATACTTCCTGTGAGTTGTTAGCCGTGTGACTGAGTGAGGCCGTGAGGCATGTTGTACGTTCTTTGCTCCTTTCGCTTTTGGAGTTGGACATTTGGGTGTTTTTCATTTTTTTTCATTTTTTTCATTTTTTTGGAGTTGGACATTTTGGGTGTTTTTGGAGTTGGACATTTGGGTGCTTTTCATCAAGGTGTTTAAGGTGTTCTTGCACGTTGTTGGTAGATTTTGAAAGTGACTGGCTGACTTTGTAGTTTAACAGCGATCAGATGTGGCTGACAACTGTTGTGATTGTAAATATGTTCACCAGTGTGAAGTATGCATCACATTCAGCCTTTGATTCAGACTCGGCGTACTTGGCAGTAGCCCGAGTGAACGCCTGACCCAGGCGTCTTGTTGTCTAAAAATTTCCAACAAACATGACTAATCCTCTGCTATACTGTCATTCAAATTATCTCAGAATATTTTCCGCTAAAAGTTTAAACTTAGCCGTCTGGAAAAAAGCGTATTTATCTTTCGCGGCACCCAGAAAGCCATTATGCTTATTTTCTGGTATTCTCATCAGTCATCAACCAATCAGCGTTTGCTATGACTTGAAAAGAAGCTAAGCCATCTAGAGAACTCGCGTTGGCCCTTACTTCTCTTCATGGAAGCCAATTAACGCGGGAATACCACAAGGAACGAAGCTCGGCCCTCTTCTGTTCTTAGTGATGGTTAACGATCTGAGAGTGTCTAAAGATGTCAAATTCGTCGATGATACCACTATATGGGAAGTTATTCCCCGAGAATCGACGTCAAGTCTACCATCTACAGAACTTGCTGAATGTTCCAATTGGGCATCACTCAATAACATGAAACTCAATCCAATTGTAATTGAAGGGCATGATGTTGATGTTGTTTCTCACGCCAAGTTACTATAGGTGTCGTGATCCAAAACAACTTAAAGTGAAATCTCCATGTGGATACAATCTGCAAGAAAGCCTCCAAGCGTTTGTATGCCCTTCGACTGCTGAAGAGAAGTGCAATACCCACTGATGCTCTTATTAACGGCTTATTAACCGAGTGCGAGGTCTGTATACGGGAAAGTATTTGCCCGAGGTTTTCGTACAAACCGAGTTAATAAGCCTTTTATTATATGGCTTTTGGTTTGTTTTCTTATCTGTTTTTAGTTCTACGTTTGTCTTCATCAGGTGTCGCTGTTCACCTTAGTTCTTACTTTTGAGCTTGTTCGTTTCGCTTCATGTTTACACCTGTTAGGCTTTTATTTTTCGCGCTTTTAAATAAGAAGTTTTTTATAAAAAGAAACACTGATGTTTCAGGACGTATTATTGTTCAAAATTTTCCAACGAATATATCTAATTCGCTTTTATTTTCATTCAAATCAACTCAGTAATTTTCCCGCCAAAACTTGCAGGTCATTAAAAAGGACGTAATGCCCTCTCACAGTGCAGAGAGGGCATTACGGCTTTTTCCGGACCTCTCAGCAACCAATCAGCGTGCGCCGTTAGGCGTAATGATCCGAAAACAAGCCCAGCCATATAATAAAACTGTATATTGCTCTAATATAAGACCTATACTTAATTTTCCTTTGAGGTGTGGCATTGTTGCCTCCCTCAATACTTGTCCGACCAGATCGAGTCGATCCAGCGTAAGGCAATGCACATCATATTTCCCAATAGCGAATATGATGAATCTATTGAGAAAGCCAAGCTTATATCTTTGTATGAGCGTAGATCCGATCTTTGTAAGCGCTTCTTTTCAAATATGATCAATCCAGCTCATAAGATCAATTGTTTAGTTCCCCCACGAAGAACACTTAAGTACAGTCTACGTAAATGTGGACTCTTTTCTAATCCGCAGTGCAGAACATCTCGTTTTGCGAACAGTTTTATTCCAGCAGCAACTCTTCGTTTTAACAAACCACCAACCCGCTGCGGTTCTGAATAATAGACATGCGTTATCGTTCTTGAAAAAAAAGTAGTCCTGGTTATTTTTTAGTTAATTCACTGCTTCCTGTTCCCTCGAACATATTGCAATGTTTACATCAATATTGGAAAATAGAAAAGGAAATTTCAAAAAAAAAAAATTCCATAATTTGCTAGCTGGTGTTTACAAATTACAATTAGTTAATCATATGCTCGATTTTACATTTAAAGTGCTTATAAACCTAAATATGATATTACTGCATATGGATTATATTTAATGTGTATATAATGTGTATATATTTAATGTATATATTTTTTATTTGAACCTTTATTTGTTGTTATATTGAGGTTTGTATTTCCAAAATACGGATGAGGATGACGTCTATGTAGGCATAATTTGCATACGAAGTGTTCCGTTACAGCAGAAATATTATGCCCAATTGACATGTTAATGGAATACTTGAATAGTATATTCTGTATTTTATTATCGGTTAATAAAAGAAAAAAAACACACGAATGCCTACATAGACGTCATGCTCATTACCATTTTGGAAATACAAACCTCAATATAACAACAAATAAAAGTTCAAATTAAAAAATATTTTGGCATTCAACTATTCACGTTATATAGAATCCATATCAGTAATATCTTATTTGAGTTTATAGGCACTTTAACTGAATGAAAAGTGATTAAATCGATTAAAGTTACATGATTTGTAACTGACTAACTCGGTAACTGACGTAGTTACCTCGGGTTCAGTAACTAACCAATACTTAAAGTGCATATAAACCCACATTTTTTATCATCTGAATACGTTCTACATAGAGCAAACAGTTGTTTAGTGAAATATTTTTTTGATTGGAGCTATTCTTCAATGTTTTTTGGCGATTCGCATTTCTAGTATAGTAATGAGATGACGTCTATGTAGGCATTTGGCTTTCTTTCTCTTTTTGGCAAGATAAACTACCTGAGAATGTTTGTGGAAAAACTCATACAATATGTAACATGTTGTTCAAATACACCATTAATGAAAGAATTGGGTCATGTCACACCTGCAAATAATTGTTGTATAGATAATGATGACTACTTTGGCGTTATCTCATTACCATTTTGAAAACAAAAATCTCTATTAAAGCAATAATGGTTGCTCCAATCTAAAAAATATTTCGTTGTTCAACTATTTGCCTAAGGTAATAATAATAATAATATTTTATTTATATAGCGCCTATCCAGGTCTGCTCTAGGCGCTTTACAAAAGCTCAAAACTAATTAAAGACAGACTTAAATAGATGTGTTTTGATTTTGGATTTAAAAATAGAAAGACTTGGGGAAGATCTGATGCTTCTAGGTAAAGTGTTCCAGAGTTCAGGAGCGGCAACGGAGAAGGATCGATGGCCATAAGAGAGTAGATTAAAATTGACACGGTTGAGAAGAATTTCGGATGAAGAGCGGAGAGTTTTTCGTGGAATGTAGCGTGTAATCAGGTCGGAGATGTAGACCGGAGCTTGGCCATTAAGAGATTTGAATGTAAGAATGAGGATTTTAAACTTGATACGTTCTGCAACCGGTAGCCAATGAAGATCCATAAGGATAGGAGTGATGTGATCATGTTTGCAGGAAAAAGTGATAAGACGGGCAGCAGCATTTTGTACAGATTGGAGTTTTTTTAGAAGATTTTTTGGAAGGCCGTATAGGAGAGAATTGCTGTGATCAATTTTGGATGTGACGAATGCATGGATTAAGGTTTTGGTGGTCTTTACAGATAGGAATTTCCTTATGCGAGCGATATTACGAAGATGGTAGAAGGCAGTTTTACAAACAGAGTTTACATGGGCATACATCGACATAGTGTTATCAAAAATAACGCCAATACTTCTTGCGGAATTAGATGGTTGAATGAGGTCGGGTCCAAATCGGAGTGGAGTAAAGGTCTTTTGGGGGCTATGCTTGGAATAGAAGTAGAGTAATTCAGTTTAAGGTAGAACGTATTCAGATAATAAAATTATGTTTGTACCAACCTCCACAGTAAGTAACGCTCGATCGCTGAACTTGGTTTCCACAATTTATTTTTCATCTCTGCTAAAGAAGCTTCGAGGGAAAAGAGGTCGTGGTGAAGAGAACATCAACATAATTGACGTGAATGCTGATGACCAGGTTGGTTCCTCGTCAGATTGGAAGTCGCGTTATAGACTAGAAGATGCTGAATACAGACCACAATCCAAGGTTCGTGGCATTAGTAGTTTAGTTATATTTTTGTGTACTTCTGCTTTCGTTGATCATTATTATCATCGTTGTAAGCATCATTATGATCATCATCATCATCATTATCATCATTATCATCATCATCATCATCATGAGCGTGATTATAATCATCGCGAGAATGATCATCATCATCATCATCATTATTAGCGTGATCATCATCGTAAGCGTGATTATCATGAGCATGCATCACCGTCAACATCATGATTATCATCATCATCACCACCATTATCATCATGAGTATGACTATCATCATGAGCATAAGTATCATCATGAGCATAAGTATCATCATGAGCATAATTATCATTAATATCAACATCATCCTTATTATCACCATCCCCATTATCATCATCGGTGATCATCTGTATTAATATCATCATATCATCATCGTTATATTATCATCATATTATATTATCATTATTATCATCATTATCATCATGAGCGTGATTATTTATTATATCATCATCAGTATCATTATACAAATTATCATCATCATTATCATGAGCGTGATTATATCTTTTATCATTTTATATATTAATTTATTTACAATCATTATTATTATCATCATCATTATCATTAGCGTGATTATCGTTATCTTTATTATCAATGGATTTATGAAATAAAAATAATTAACATCATGCGATGTGTATATGTTGTTGTTCCACAGGTCCCTTGGGGCTAGTGGATTTGATACCCCCAGTAGAACCCCTTGGCTAAGTTAATGTGCGTAGTGGCTCAGAGCTCATTCGTGTACTGACTGCCGTACGTGACGCTTCGCTACCAAAAGGCTGCTTGTCTAGCTGTTTCTCGAATTTCTCGGGTTCGGTCCAAGACTACCGTCAGCTATTTACCCGTCCACAGCGTTGTTGGCAGATAAGTGGGAAACGCTGCCATGAAACTAAGGTTTTCTTGCCCTTTGCTGGTCGTGCTTCGTCGCTTGATATGCTGCCGTAGACTTTGGCTCAACTGGCTCTTCACTCCGACCGGTTTATGCCGGTTGTATGGTTTGTACACTAGCTGTAGCTTAGCTTTCAGACGTTTTTAGCTGTGGCTCATTGCCACGTTTGTGCTTAAATTATCAGTTTTTGTCGCGTCTAATCGATTTGCTGCAATTTTTATATGCTGCTGTTTTGCCGCTAGCTTGCTTGTCTTCAGTTCCGTGGCGTGTTCAGTTGTTCGTTCTCTCCACAGTTATTACTGGAGAATTTTATTGTTCACAGACCGCTACTTGGTCCGTGGTGTTGTTTGCACTTCCCCTACCGCTTGTTCGTTGCGTTTTGAGCTATAGCCTTCTCGAAGGAGACTGTTTATTCTGGTCCTCGGCGCAGTTCAATCAGCTTGTGTTTCTGAGCTAAGCGTTTGTAGGTTTGACCGGCTCGTAGCATATGCTAGCTGTTCAGATCTCAGTACTGTTCCGCTCTGGCGTACAAGTTCGAAAGGCCATACGTTTTGTCAAGTCGTTGGACGCCCTAATTTGGGATAAATTACCAGGTGAGTCGAGTCGTTCGATTTTATCTAAATATTGCCTGGTCTGTTCTATACTGCCGTCTGCACTGGGGCTAGTTATTCTTCGCTGGCAATTTGCTGTACTATTAGTTGGTAAATCCTTTATAGGGCTTCCTTAGCGTTATCGTACTCTGCATGCTCTATTATGTTGTCTTTTCGATACCGTGTCTAACTTGTCTAGTATATGTTCGTATTAGTTAATACAGTTGGCTTTATACAGAAGGCCATATTTTCTGTGCTGTCTTTTGTGCGGTTTACTGCTTTAGCTCACAGCAACAAAGAATTATAGGTCGGTGATGTTATGTGCAAAATTTGTTTTGCTAATTATCTGTTATGTTTTGTTTTGTTTTATGGGCTTGACATCGTCCGACTGCAAATCCCACTGGAATATCTGTCCTTTGTTCCTAAACAATGCTGCCAAGTGGCCTCCTTATGGGGTGGGACAGGGATCATAACCACGTTATACCAGACGTCCAAGTGCATTTGTTTTTTCTTCGACGTTGCTTTTTTCACTGGTTGCTTATTTCAATGTTAATCTCCTCAACACCGCGGTCTTTGTAATTTTGTGTTACCTTTTATATTAAACTCTGTATTGTTTGCTCGTCACTTTAGGGCAGCTCTGTTTCTGGCTCGTTTTGCTGCTCGACTTGATATTGTAGAGTGCCCGATTGCCTGCCTACTATACTACCTGCATACTAGCGCTTTCTGCAAGAAGGCCTTGTTATGGCCTTGCTTTCAGGCTGTTTTTTGGGCCATTCAGGCGCCTTTTGTCTATTTGCCTTGGGGATTGCTTGCTTGTGGCGTCGGCCTTGTGTGCTAGGATTGTGCTGTTGTGCTATTATCTGCTTTCGTGGGCTAAGCGTCCTGGGTCGGGGTGTCATGCTGGGAAGTTGCTAATTCTCCCCTCCTGTTCTGGGCCTATCCGCATTATGAGCCCGCACGTGTTGTAGGCCTTCCCTCACTCTTGGGCTGCGAGTTGAGATGTTGGGCCATGCTAGCCCCTGTCCCACAGTGGGTGTTACACTGGGCTCACCCATTTCGTCTTTCAGCCTGCTAACTGTTGCATGGTTCCTACAGGGTCTGGAATTTGGCGGATCGTAATTGGTTTTGTCTAGATGCTGTACTGCTGCGGGGTTTACTACCAGCCTTTCTTCATGGCCAGATCAAAGATCATACACGGTTATGTCTTATGGGTTATGTCTTGTGGGTTAATTGGGTGCCACACCGGATGTGTTTCTGGTGCTTCCATTGCCCCCCCCCCCCTGTTTCTTGTTGCCAAGTCTTGCGCCTCGCCAGTCTCAGTCCCTGCTTGCCACCGTTCCCGGTGGTTCCAGATAGTATGTTTTGCTGCTGCACCTGATTTGTCTTAGGTTATCCCGCTGCACTTGCTGTTTTAGGTGGGTTCACTTACCCCACCACCACTGGGTCCATTGCTGCTGTTTGTTTTTCTGAAGCCACACTTGCTGCTGTGCGTACCTCAGGTTACCACGACAGCGGTCTTTCACATTGGTTGTGGTACTACTACCACACCCGCCGTGTCGGTCTTTACAATAGTTGCTCCGCTCACTTGTCTTCGGTTACTGTAGTTCTGCATGTGACGAACCTGTGGTTCCTAGAGCTGCTTCGCGTGTCATGTCTTAGGTTACCTGGATTGCGGCACGCGCCGGGTTTTAGCTTAAGAGTTACTTCCACTTTTTGCTAGAGGTGGCTCTTGAGGTGTTACATTGTTGGTCGTGCTGCTTTGTTGGGTCCACCTGCCGCTGTGTATGATGGGTCTTACGCTTGCGATGTTGATGCGCTTTGGGGGTCCATAGCTTCTGCATCTGCGGTTTGCCGCTGATCGTCTCGTAGGTTGCACGCTACTGCTGAGGCACGTACCGAGTTATTGGTTACCATTGTCACTCTACCTGGGTGTAGGTTAAGTTACCATGCCTGTGGGGGTGGCTTATAGGTTAGGATTGCTAGTGCTTGCGTGCTTTGCCATTCGGGCTGCTTGTATGTGGTCTAAGTGTTCAACGAGCTCTTGGCCCGTGCCACGTCGTGTCCCCCCCCCTTTTTTTTCTCCTGCTGCATCTCATGTGTCGTTGCTCATATATTTGTCGCGGTGCCGGCTGTATCTGACCCATGCTGTAGCGGGCTTCCCAGATAAGACTCTCTTGGTCCCACAGTGCCTCTCGTCGTTACATTCGCAGTTCTCCATGTGTTGCAGTTTCACCACGAGGTTATTGGGTTGTAGAAACGCCATTGGGCAGGGTTCGTGCCTCGAATCCCTTCTCCAGCATAGCTGGAGGGTGTCGTTGGAGAGGGTAATTCTCGGCAACATTGCTACAAGTTAGTTGGGAGTTTAGGCTTGCCTGGAGCTGCTCTACCTATAAGACCGCTCCCGTCTTGGTGGATCGCCTGTTCCTGTAAACTGTTCCTCAGCTATTAGGGCAAACCCTCTCCGACGGAGCTACACCCTCCAAAGGTCGTAGTTACATTACTGTATCCTTGTTAGGCTCGCTAGTGCGGGTACTGTAGTTATTGGTGTGGTTTCAAGCCCTATGCCAGACATTGCAGGATTGTTAAATGGATTTATGAAATAAAAATAATTAACATCATGCGATGTGTATATGTTGTTGTTCCACAGGTCCCTTGGGGCTAGTGGATTTGATACCCCCAGTAGAACCCCTTGGCTAAGTTAATGTGCGTAGTGGCTCAGAGCTCATTCGTGTACTGACTGCCGTACGTGACGCTTCGCTACCACCCACCCACCCACCCCGTGTTAAGGCGTCCAGGTGGTTGAGCCGTTGCCAGTCCTTGGCTTGAGCTCGCTCAGTCGTGCAAGTAGGATTTGTGTTGCTGCTGGTGACCCTTGTGCCTGCAATCGTTGCGGGGATGGTATTTGTGTTCCTTGCGGGGCTACAGTTGCGGGCCCCGGGTACTGCATTTGCACTACTTTGCAATCATACAGATGCTGGGTGGTTGCTTGTATGCTACTTTGCCTTCATATTGTTGCTGGTGGGCGGGGGGGGGGGGGGGGGGACTGCTTGTGCTAGTGTTCCTTGCTGTCTTACAGTTGCTAGGTGGTTACAGGTGTGCTACTTTGCTATCATATTGTTGCTGGGAGACTGCATTTAGGCTATTGTACCTGGCTATCGTACAGTGGCTTGGGGGTTGCCAGTGTGCTACTTTACTTTTATATTGTTGCTGGGGACTGCATTTGTACTTTGTACCTTGCTATCGTGCCTTTGCTAGGTGATCGCATGTTTGCTACCTTTGCTATCATATTGTTGCGGGGGGATTGCATTTGTGCTAATGTACCTTGCTGTCGTACAGTTGCTACATGGTTGCTTGTGCGCTACTTTGCTGTACTCTTCTTGCTGGTGGGGGGTCTGCATTTGTGCTAGTGCTCCTTGCTGTCTTACAGTTGCGGGGGGTTCCGCTTTGCGTTGGGGCTATTTAATACTATCCCTTAGTTGCAGAGGCCATGTTTGTCCTCCTCTTTCCTGGGTGACTGCCTTTGTCCTACGGTACCCTGGGTGACTGCCTTTGTCCTCCTGTACCATGGGTGTCTGCCTTTGTCCTACGGGGCCTCGCGGTCATACTGTTGCTGAGTATCTGCGTTGTGCTAAGTTGCTGTCAGCTGCAGTTGCGGGGAGCTCCTTGTGCTACTTTGCTATACTACAGTTGCGGGTGGCTGTAGGTGTGCTTTACTGCTGTCGTACAGTCGCTGGGGACTGTTTTGTGCTTTCTGCTGCCGTACTGTCTCTGGGGAAGTGTATTTGTGCTCCCCTGCCATTGCCCTGTTGTGTGGGGGTCTCTTTAACTGTTTGGGCGATGTCGTTGTGCGGGTCCGTACTGTGCAACTTTGCCATACATGACGTTGGGGGGTCTGTATTTGTGCCCCCTGCTGTTGCACAGTCGTGTGGGGGGTCTACTAGTTCAGCTGTGGCCTTCTGGCCTGCTGCTAGTGTGTGTGGGTCCGTACTGTGCAACTTTGCCATACATGACGTTGGGGGTCTGTATTTGTGCCCCCCGCTGTTGCACAGTCGTGTTGGGGGTCCTCGCGGTGCGCTTGTGTGTTTCGCGCCAGTACACCTGGTCTGTTCCCCGGCTACTCTGGGTGATAACTTAGTTTGTAGGGTGTGTTCTTGGCTACTCCGAGAAAATGTGCCGTAGTGTGCTGTGATGTGTTGTAGCTTGTGCTTTACGGTACCGGCTTATCCGGTTTTTGCGTTGTGTAATTTAGTCTATTGGGCTCTTCAGCTGCTCTTAAGTCCAGCTCGTTGCTTGCCATTGTTTGCTATGTACCTGTCTACCTGCTTTGGAAAGGGCCCGTTTGTTGCTTGTCTATGTTGCAGGCGTGGGCCTTTGCTTCTGGCTTTGCGTACAGGTTCCGGTCATTGATGGTCACCTGGATGTTGGTCGTTCAAATGCAGCTTTCGCCCTTTCTCTGTTGGTTGGCCCCTGGTGGCTTTCTTAGGTCCAGGTCGGTATGGTAATTTCGGAACCATTGATTATCATTTGGTAAGTTACTTCTCCACTTTATGTGTGACAGTAGTTCTGTTAGGAGAGGGTAATTCTCGGCAACATTGCTACAAGTTAGTTGGGAGTTTAGGCTTGCCTGGAGCTGCTCTACCTATAAGACCGCTCCCGTCTTGGTGGATCGCCTGTTCCTGTAAACTGTTCCTCAGCTATTAGGGCAAACCCTCTCCGACGGAGCTACACCCTCCAAAGGTCGTAGTTACATTACTGTATCCTTGTTAGGCTCGCTAGTGCGGGTACTGTAGTTATTGGTGTGGTTTCAAGCCCTATGCCAGACATTGCAGGATTGTTAATTATTATTATTATCATGATCATCATTATCACCATTGTCATCATCATCATCATGAGCGTGATCATTATCATCATTATCATCACCTTTATTGTATATCTTCATGTTCATAAACTATCGTCTTTGGTTTAGTGTTTTATTTATACATGCAGTTGTTTCAAGACTTGCCACAATTCTGCTTGCGCCCGATTTTGCTTCATCGCACCTTGTTTGCACATTACACCAATTTCAATCAATATTCACAGATGACGTGTATGCAATGTTGGCGAGGTTTCTCTATTGTTGTTTACTTTTGTAGAAAAAGGAAAATTTACCATCATCGCAAGAAAGGAGAAAACATCAGATAACGTACTTGGCATTCCAGGTAAATGCTTGGTTCATTCATTATTGTAGTTAGGTGGGATTTTTTTTAAGCAAAATCGATTGGTTTGTTGATTTTCGTGGTTAGACCCGACTGAGATGGTAGGTGTATAAATGTAAAATAGAGACGAGTATCAGATTAAAATTCTCAATAGCAAGACCATGACAATAAGAAAAGTTTGAACGAACGAACGAACGAACGAACGAACGGAGCGAACGAACGAACGAACGAACGAACGAACGAACGAACGAACAAACAAACAAACAAACAAACAAACAAAGTCCATATTTTACCAGGATAGCGCAAAATAGCGTAACGAAACCTACTGCGCTCAAACTGGATTCCAATTAGATTCATCTGAGCCTGTTAGCGTATAGTGTAGTGCATTATGGAGTGATGAGACACATTTTGACAACATTTTTTAACTTTAGTTTTTCTTCGTTGCAGTTTTTGATTAATTTTGCGTCTAGGTTCAGTCAAAAGTTAATAGTCAATTAGTGATTAATGTTATGACAAACTTCTTTTATCTTTTTTTATCTGTAGGCCAAGGAGGCAGAATGGGAACTTCGTAATCAATGGGCCGCTAACAGTCAAACTCGAAAACAGACGCAATCGAAATATGGATTTTAATCAATGTGAGATAATTAAGTGTTATGCGGAGTTCAAAAGAACGGAGTACTATATTATATTTTCGGTGAAATGCATTCATTCATTCATCCATATATTCATTCATTCATTCATTCATTCATTCATTCATTCATTCATTCATTCATTCATTCATTCATTCATTCATTCATTCATTCATTCATTCATTCATTCATTCATTCATTCATTCATTCATTCATTCATTCATTCATTCATTCATTCATTCATTCAAAAGTCTAGAACTATAATTATTTAATAGTTGAGTCGGTTTTCTTTGTTCTTTCTAGAGCTGTATCTACGATATATCCCAAGAGAACCGATAATTAACAATTCAAGGCGCTGTATATAGATATTGCCCTGGTCAACAGGACAATATCTAGATATTGCCCTGGTCAACAGGGCGATATATAGTAATTATATGTTTTTTCAAAAACCTCCTCAACTATTAAATACTGTAAGTAATAGATAAAGCCCGAGAACGAGGGCTTTATCTGACTTATTTCATGATTGAGGAGGTTTTCCAACAAAGTTTTGTCTATTTTTTCCACCTTGGACAAAGATTTTCCTAGTTTTTTCTTCATTTCTAGCTAATTAGTATTCATAGGGCTGTATGCTATATACAGCCCGCGGTACATCAAAGAAAACCGACTCAATCATGAAATAAAGGTTAGTTACCGAACCCGAGGTAACTACGTCAGTTATTTACCGAGGGCCGAACCTACTTCGTTCAAGATCACAGAGGTTGCCTAAGAAAACTGAGATACTGAGTTCGTTATCACAGAGTTTGCCTAAAAACACTTCGGTCGCGATGATAAATCCTTTATGACCTAATTTTTTGTTTTCTGTTTTAGAAATATTGACTGTGTGTTCATAGCTTGTGACAGTTGTCCACTGATCTCTATACAGTTGTCTCACAGGGACCAATGTGTTCGTGGTGACCGATATTCTGATCAAATGTTATCTGTGTAGTAAATTATCACATAACTCAAACTAAACAAACTTAACAAAGTTAAGTGTGTGTAGTATACTTTATATTGTGCATAATAAGTTGTACGTATACATGTAGTGCATGTGGTACGTTTAAGCTTGCAAATGTACTACATGCACTACATGTATACGTACAACTCATCAGATCATTTTAACTATTAACTACATCTCATGCAAACGCTACCACTTATGGCTATGAATTTACAACATTAGCTCTCCATCTGAGCCTCGGTGTCTCAATGGTTAGAGCATCTAACTAGTCATTAGATAGAAGGTTGCAGGTTCGAACCCTGTCTGGGGCTCAAAAATCTTTTCTGAGTAATTGAGCTTGATGAACGTCCACCAAATGTCTGTTATATATTGTGTAAGTATGTTGCATTACTGAGAAAAGTAAATAACATTGAGGAAAATCCTGGACCCATTGTTTATATAATTGACCGAGGTAAAAAATCTGCCAGTTTTAGTGAAGCCAAACAATCTGTGTCAGTTTTAGCTATGTTATTGACTGCAATGATGTGCAGACAAGATAGAACCAGTAGTATGTAACTTATTATGACAGTATTATTTCCGCATGTGTATACACATAGTAGAAAATTATCATGCTAAACTAGTCAAATATCAATAAACATTCTGAAAAGTTCTTAATATGTATTTTATCAAATTAAATTGACCATTTCCTGATTTGGTATATTGCTATGTCCTCCGTTATATTAATTACATATTTACACTGCCTGTCAGTGTCTTTGATGATTATTTCAAGCAAAGGCCCATTCACATGGTCTGATTAACTGGACTCAATTTTCCTCCTGGTGCATGTAATGTGGATTTACTTACTATACAGGTAGTAGCCAGTTATGTCTTATCGCAATTACTATACATGTAGTTGTTTTTATTAAATGATATGTATCATGAGGAAAATCAGATTATGTGAATAGATTGTTCCACATGACGTCACCATCGTATTGGTTGATTTTTTGCGTGGCAGACACTGTTGACACACCAGTCACTGTCATGTTTGTTTTAGCAAGGGTATTAGAAATTAACGGAAATCAACCAAGATGGCGTCCAATGTCACGTGATTGCAAACGGTGTATACTGTAGCCCTAAACGTAGACGCATGTACGCATTGCGTACCTATTTTTGCATTTGTTGGTATTATTAAGCAGTAACACCTATTATTATATGGCAGCAGCGCTGAGAGGTCCGAATACGGAAATCTTGTAATTTGATTGGTTCATAAGCGGTCGGATATTTCCCGTATCCGCCCGCTCAGAGCGGAATCTGCCGTTCGGGACCGTAAGTTTTATAAACAAAATGGCAGTCATGTCAGTATATGCAACAAGATGGATTATAATTTCAGAACTACTCATTGTTGTAGTATATCGTGCAAGTATGTTGTTAGAAATTTTATAAGCTTTCATTTGATGTATTGTTCGAGTTTCCACGTTTTGTGAAAGTTTTTATAATGTTCAAAACGTTCGTAACATTGTTCGTAATAATATAACATTTACTTCTCACAAGTATTAGAATTTCAGATGATTTTTTATTCAACTACTTAACGTACGATCTTGAGCAATATGTCAAACAAAAGCAATTGAAAAATACTATTTGGGATAGAAAGTTCAGGATTCTAGCTCAACGGAAAGTACTTTAAATGTCTGCCATTTTCGTTTATTTCGCAAGAAAGATGGGTCGAGTTTTCACAGATCGTTCACAACATTTATGGCCATATAATGAACTACTTATTGACCTCGCTTGTTCGATCTGTACTAGTGAAATATCTGACCTCTGTTTTTTGCACAGACCTCAACTCGCTGCGCTCGTCTCGGTCCGTACTAAAATATCGGTCCGATATTTCACTAGTACAGACTTCACGCTTGGTCAATAAGTAGTTATTATTTCGTAGTTTTTTACTCCGCCTGGAAATCGAAAAACTTACCTATATCACAAAACTCGTAAAAAACAATGAAATCAATGAATAACTTCATTATAAAACTATCTATATACCTTTGGTAGTAAAACATGGCTTTGCAAAGCCCTGACAATTTTGGACTGTATCTTTGTACAAATGTCCAATGCATTCGTAAGTTAGTCCATTCGATCGCATCAGTCAGGAGGAGAAAAGTCGCAGCAAAAATCGCCTGTGTAAACGAACCTTTAGAAAGGCGTTATAACTTTTGGAACTTTGCGGTACTTAGATATGCAGACGTTTTTGAAAAGCGTTAAAACTAATTTAAGAGTTAGTTGCACTTTAAACAAAGTGAATGGGAAGATTTTTTCCAGACAATGCAATGTAGTATTGTGCGAGTACTATTTTCAACCTTTAATCAACTTTACAAACATTTGTTTAATTAACAGAATGCATGTTTTACTTTAATTTTAGTAATTCTTTAAAGGAGGTTGACAGTTTAACCAAAGTAAAAGACTTCTACTTCAGATGGAGTGAAATAAAGACTGCCAGCCAAGAGAGCTCTGGTGTTGCTGCTGGTATAGCTATAGCCAGATGGAGGTTGGTATGTGCCACCAAAATCTGAGTGAGAGTTTGTTGACGAGTGAGCGTTGTTGACGATGTAGAAATCATGACCTCTTCCAAACGTGGGTCCATAACCAGAATTGTCGTAAATTGCTTTCTGACTGTTTCGGTAGACTGGAGCTTTAAATGGCTTCAAATTATCTTTATTTCGGAGGGAGAATAGAAACGCATTCGAACTTGATTTATAATTACCTGATCCTAAAAACGAAAGAAAATAACAAATAGTTGCAAAATGTTTTCAAATACTAAAATTAAAGACCTGGGGCTATGTCGCGCTATTTTTAGCCTCGATTGTCTTAGGTTGAAATTCTGAGCTGCAAACTTCAAAATTAAAGCTGCACAATAATTCGATTATGGCCTGGTCAAACGCTTTCAACATCGCATTCAACATCATTCAAGATTGTTGAACGATGTTGAATAATGTTGAAAGCTCGAGTGCCCAAATGAATTCAACATCGTTCGACATTCATGAATGACAATTAATATATTGAACGCGGGCTACTACAAAAGCTGGAATCGAGCCTAGGCGGCAAAACTAGTTTGAATGAACATGGAAAATGTATTTATATCAACGAAGACGCTGTGTCGCAGTGCTTGCCATCCTGGGGTTCCTTCGATTCAACCTCGTACCCAGGGCCCTCTCTGCTTTCAAAATGGCGCGAGGAGAAGACCCTGGCAAAGGCTGGTCACGTGACACCAATAATTTTGGAATAATTTTGATGATGACTCACACTGTACCGGGGGGCACGCTACATCACTGATAAACAGAGTATAGTTGGCTTGAGTATATAAAACTATTCAGCGAACTATTTAGGCACTCAAGAATAACCAAATCGCACAAATAACAAGACATTATGACCGTGTTTAGTAAGAAGCGTCTACACTACAACATATTTGCTTTATTATGCAAGCAAGAAGTGTTTATTAATATTTCGGTTTCTGGACTTTCCGAATCTAATTTTAAAAGTTTAGAAATATACAAAGTCAAAGTCTTCAGTGCTGATCTATATAAATGTTCGTCGATCGAAGAATTGTTGTTGATCGTATATTTGTATTAAAGTACAAGTACAACCTCAAAGTCAACGAGGACAGCAGATTCGATTCGAATATGCCGTTTGAGTATAAATCGACAGATACAACAATTAAGTTTCCACAAATCCAAAACGTGTGGACAAGAAACATAAATGTGCTATACTGGACGGTAAATATACTTCCAACAATCAACAGCATTCGAATATTTTTAGTGTATGTATCAGTACCTGTAACCGCAGACTCGCAGAGCGGGTTTCTGTTTATCAGTTCAGTATGTTCGTTCGTCGCCTTCGGCTTCATTTCTGGCGATTGACGGCAACAAATATGAATTATCCAGCAAATGTCGTAAATTTTGAAATATATCTATTAAATTTACCGCTCGAATTTAACGTTACCGGACTTGCAACAACCTTGACGTTTATAAGAACCGAATCAACCACTCCCCCCAGGACGGGCGAAGCTCAAATTATCCACGTGACCAAATACTCCAAGAATCTTGGAGTATTTTGGAATCGCGTGACCAGCCTTTGCCAGGGTCTTCTCCTCGCGCCATTTTGAAAGCAGAGAGGGCCCTGGGTACGAGGTTGCCTTCGATTCTCGTTTTTAGTGCAAAATTCACACGATATACAGCGAGTAAACATTACGGGGGGGGGGCGGTTTATCGGTTTTGCGACGGAATTTAATACTTGTTTGTGATGAGACGATATATAGTGTAAACTTTCACTAGAGACACTAGTATTAGTCTTTCATATACGACAAATATTTATGTCGCTTAAAGCTCCTAAGCCCTAAAGAGTGATAACAGACAGGTCTGTATCTTATCTATGGGTATTTCTTGAATGCATAATAATTTATATCTTAATAATATATGGAGAATGAAAGAACTTTCCCCCTGGAATAGATTAGAATAGCACTGCGCACGCGTGGTTTTGTTTGCAACTGGTGAATACAACAATGGCGGAGAAACACAAAGGAGCGATCAATCTTCTTCTCGAAACAACGACTATCTAGACTTAGCTGCATGGCTAATTGAATATGGTCTGGACGAAAGGATTTATTGTCTGCCTAGCAAAAGGCGTGAATTAATATTAAAAGCTTCACATTCAACTTTAATATGGCCTGGCATGTTGACGATGTTGTGAAATCGGACCAGTATACAGATTTTGTTATTAAGCTACTGCTCGAGCGGCACTCGTGTAAAATATATTAAATAAACACGAACCAACAACACTCTACTCACCGGTTAATGATATTTTAACAATCCGGAGTCAACTCTATTTTGTATTTCTCAAACAAGTAATAATGCTATCGTCTCGACAGTCTTCTATACATTAGACCACTAAAAAATTGCTCAACTGGTTTGATTTTAGTTCGGGCGACGTGACGCTGCCTGATATCCACTATAAACTTTCAAATCCGCCGTCTGTTGCTTGTCATGCAGACACTCAGACTGTTATAACTTCCAAACTATGCATTGTTGAACGCTATCTTGTACGTATGTTGTTATAAATTTCATAAGCTTCCCTTTGATGTATGGCTTATGTTTCTGGGTTATATGGAACTTTTTCAAATCCAAAATGTTCACTCAATAATAAATAAATATTTATTTCCTTAACGTCTCACATGAAGTCGGTTTACTCGGTTATAGAATTTCAGATACGCAGGAACTTGAACGATTTGAACTACACTTCAAATGAAAGCTTATAGATTTCTAACAACATACTTACAGGATATATTTCAACGATGCTATCTTGTTGTTTGTTATATATATTTTCAATGACGAAGACGTCTCGTCGCTGAATGAAGCTAAAGTATTAAAGAGGTAGTCGCTTTGATGCTCGTTGAGCTCATAACGAGTCAAGACTTTCCCACGCAATCAAAAAAATCCTCGCGAGAGAGCAAAAGCATTCCAAAAAAAGTGTAAGTTGTATATCAACGTGAAGCGAAAGTATTACTAGTATTCTCTCTCTGTTTTGGAGCCTAATATATATACAAGGAAATGACTGCTGATGACTGCATCTTCTAGACGATGTTACTCATGTTATTAATAGAGATGTGCGATAGCCAATGAAACTTATTGTTAAAAAATTATCCTTCGCTTGACCAATCAACGTCTTACGTCCAGATTTTGGAACGTAACCTTTACATTGGTTCGGCGGGATCAGAGAAACGGCTCGGTGTTCCAGAGGTTCTTCCCGCTCGCCTTGCGATTTTACCGCCTGGCGTCCTCCCGTATCCCCATTGTCCCTACGAGCGTGAAAGAACCTCTGGTACGTTTTCTACGGCTAGCACTTCTACTTTGGCCATTTTGTCGAGTACAACTTACTTGCCCCAGGCTCTCACCCTGACAATATCCCGCATGGCGCATGCCTCTGTTTAACAAAGTTGAATGAAATGTGGCCAAATGCGTTCAACACCTTTCAACATTTTGAGAACAATAGAAATGTAGAACGCGTGTTGAACGAAAATTTGAACACCATTCAACAACGTTCAACATCATTCAACAAGGGTGGCCAAACGCTTTCAACATGTTGAATTCAACAATTTTGAATGAAATGTTGAAAGCCTTTGGCCTAACCCGTTAACAACTATGGAAGATTTTTGAATCTTTAACTTTTTACACAAATTAGTCTAAACTTGATTACTCCCAAGCCAACAGAAATCAAGATGTTACATTTGCAATACCCTTCAATCTCGCCTTAATTTTGATTACCTGTACTTCTATGCAGGTTTCTAGTATCTATTTTATGTTTTATATATTATATATATCCGTTATTACAAAATTTTGTGCAATTTTAGGTTTCTGTAAGAATTGCTAAAAATAGGGCGAGCCCCTTTAGATTATTGAAATATTTTTACAAACCAAACGTTGAACAATAGTACTCTCATACCAATTATGAACTACTTAACGGAGAGCGAGGTCATTACGGTACAATATCAAACTAATGTCTTGTTTTCTAGAGTGAGCGATAGCGAGGTTAAAACGTTCAAGGCCGAGGTTTAATACTTTACAGTAAAGACAAAACGGTCGAGGTTATTAAGTAGTTTATTATATGGCACTTCTTACTCAAAAATCAATCTTGTATTTTCTGGTCTCCGCTTCCTTTAACTTCGTCAAAATGCAGAACTAGGGTTCTGCTGTTTATTTTCGTCTCAATATTAAAATTTACTTTTAAAATGTTAGTAGTCATCCATTTCAGATATTTTTATTGTTTTGAGGTAATAAAAGTTTAAGCTGTGCTTTTCTTAGAATTTTGTTGTTTGTTTTCAAACGTAAGGCATTACCAATTCCCGTCAGCAACCAATCACAGCGCACGATTTCACTGGAAGTAACCTTTGTCATATAATCACTGATCTCTGCACTAACTGGATGGGCGGTCTAGAACAAATCGCCTTTCGAGGTTTGACCCCACCGGCAGCCATGTTGATACACCCAAAAGATCCTCTCAGCCAATCCAAATGCAGTAATTTTATCATGCATATTATAAATATAATTATTGTCAGTTTAATACAAGATGGAAGCCAGGTCAGGAGTTCGGGGTGTGAAATGGCCGAAATCTCTAATTCACTCAGGATTTTAAGCACCAGAAATTGCATAATCATTGCAAAACCAAATTTGAAACTCGAGCTAGCTATCTGGACCAACCTGGTGATTATTGCAGTCTTTGATCGAAGCAAATTAATTTTATTTAGTTCATGTTGTTTTCGTTCTTTTGGGTGAACCAACACGGCCGCCGGTGGGGTCAATTGGTAGATCGTTCCCGCCTATCCAGTTAGTATAGATATCCTTCTTTAATATCCTTTATCATTTTATCAAACAACACTCGCGTCTTAAGGTAGCCATTATCTCTGTAAGGTTTTTAGATCATTGTGATCTTTGGAGCATCTCGAGAAAGAAATACAATGATTTACTAGTTATTGACAGAGCGTGTGATCTGTACTAGTGCAATATTGCACGGAGGATTTTATAGTATAAGAATAGCTATCCGTTCTTCTTTGTCTGGAAAAAACTAATTGGCTTTCGCTGCGGAATTTACTTATTTAAGACAGAAACTGAGCATTGACGTTTAAACCAATCAGCAGCTTCGTCCTGATTCAGGACGAACTCTACGTCATCAGTACGGAATGTTTACTCTCATAATGCAGACGTCTCTCTCGAGAGGCCCCGATGTGAGGCGGCTGTATTCCCAGGCTATCTTATTATCAAACTGCATTCAGTTTGAAATAACATTAACTCTTTTTACTCAAAAAGGCATAACATGCAAAACAGTGTTACTCCTACCTGTCCAAGAGAGGTCATTATAACCTCCAAAGATGTATTGACCCACACGAACAATGGTAACGGTGGCTCCTTTATAGTTACATCTTGAGTGAAATGTAGCTGCTAGCCATCCATCTCGAGAAGTGCGCCAACAAAGATGCCAACGAGCCGTGACAGAAAGCCACTGTTCAATGAGTTGACGAAAGTAGGGTCTACCAACTAGGATAACCGATGGAAAATTATCTAAATAACGTTGTAAGGCAAAACAATGTTAATTAGGATATTAATAATTTGGTGGGAAAACGTAACAATAACGCTTGTATTTTCTGCTTGGCTAACACGTTCGGAATGAAGCAAAGTGGAAGGGAAACTTTAACTGAATTGAACCAAAATAAGTGGTAAAAAATGCGTTAACAAGGGATGATATAGATTTTCTATAGACTTGTGTTACTACAACAATTTAAGAATTTTGGGAATGTATAATCGCAGAAAAACTAACCCGGTACCCCAGTTTTTCTGTTCCAAAAATAATCATAATACAAACAAATTATAAATAAGGCAAAGTTAGACTGTTAAAATAAACTTTTTTCGTATGTTTTTGCTGTATATACGACTTGGTTGAAAATACGTAACAATAACGTTTGCTTCTATTTTTCTGCTTGACTATAGCATGTACATGTTCGGAATGAAAAAAGAGAAAAAATGGAAGATAGAATATAACTAAATTGGGACAAACAAATTATAAAAAGGCAAAGTTAGACTGTTAAAATAAACTTTTTTTGTATGTTTTTGCTGTGTATAAGACTTGGTTAAAAATACGTAACAATAACGTTTGCTTCTATTTTTCTGCTTGACTATAGCATGTACACGTTCGGAATGAAAAAAGAGAGAAAATAGAAGATAGAATATAACTAAATTGGACTAAGATGACATTTTTGGAACTAAAGTTATGCTAAAGAGTAATATGCTAAAACAGTCATACACCAAATAGTCTTTGTTGTATTAGGAACGCAAAAGCCAGTGTTTAAAAGAAGTGTAGATACAGATTAGGAAAAAGAAAACGTTAGAAGCTACCTTAATACAAGGTAAAACCAAAACGTCAGTATTTCGTTCTCTGAAGTCTCGACAGCTCACCACCTTTAAGATTTTTTAGACATCGTAACACACTGCCTACACAGCACTCTACTAGTCTACTTTCATGTTACTCCAAGATTTACTCTGATGAAGGACTTTGACTTGAAACGTTAGTATTTCATTCTCTAAAATCTCAACAGTTCACCACCTTTAAGATTTTCTATACATCGTAACACACTGCCTACACAGCACTCTACTTTTATATTACTCCATGATTTACTCTGATAAATACTAACCTGACATTGCGTTTATGACTTGACGCAAAGTTTGATTCAGGTTTCTCAGCTTTGTCTCAACTCGAGATAAATGATTGTCCAACCGCGTCTCAAGTCGACTAAGACTTGTGTTTAATATGTTAACCACCTTTGAAGACAAAACAGAATTTGAGAAATTTATATGGCTGAAGAAAATGGTTATCAGTTATACCAACAACGACCTCAAACACGTTTCACGCTGTCTTTTAAAACAAATATGAATTCACCTTTTGATTTTGATTCTCAAGCTTTTTTTTAATTGTTTGTTTAGATTGAGCGCAAGGGCGGTGGCACATGGCACAGGGGGCTATGGGAGTTATAGCCCCTCCAATATTTCTAGCAAGGGAGCTAACCCCCCCCCCCCCCGAATAAAAAATACAAAAAAGGAAAACCAAAAGAAGAAAGTAAATTAATCTCTTAAGGTGTGGCTAAGAAAGAGCTAAAATTTGCTGGGGAAGGAAAAATACACTCTATCATTCTATATTGTAACTGACGAATAGGATTACAAATAGGAAATCTCGTGCATGCGCATTGTATTAAAAACGCACTATTTAGAGTTAATAAATAGAGTACCTTGTCCTCTTCAGCAACTACATTCCAAGTTTTATTTGCTCTTACATAAAGTTTCTTGTTATCTTTACGATATTCCAAAAGTCCAGGAACGGATGGTATCTTTTTGGCTGCAACGCTATCGGGGACAACGGCAATCTAGCAAAAAAAAGTTGTCCGTTCTTTTTTCATAAGAAAACACTATATACAATGCGCTACCGGCTACGCAGCACTCTACCTTTGAACAACCAGCTATAGTAAATTATTCCAAATTAGTCCATTGTATTAATTGTCTTTCCATTAACGGATACTTAAAAGTTATTAAGCAGAGTCAATCAAAATATTGTTTGGAAACCCGAAAAACTTCAAAGCGTCTATAATAAGCTGTGATTTTATGTTGAGATGGTCCTCACCGTGCACAAACCTTTTGGTTTTCGCTTATTAAGATTTAAATGTCACGGTTGAGCAATTGAACCTAAACGCTGCTACTGAGTAAGTGCTTCATTATGCCAATAAACGTGAACAGAAAGATAGAACAAAGACTTTCGCTGAGTTTCCAGACCATCATAGACTGTCAGTAAAGTGGCTAAATCTCTTCAATTGTGAATGCAATCGAATTTAGATTAATCGATAATCTGCAGTAGATTTATTAAATAGAGAATAATACATGAAAGCTTGGAAATATGAAATTTATTTCTCGTGTGGACTAAGATATCGCACTCGTTCGCGAAGTTCTGTTTATTATATAAAAAATAGTCCCATTTCCCCACAAAAATAAAGCAGTAAATTCTAAAACGTTTCACGATAATCGACACATCAACCTCGTACCCAGGGCCCTCTCTGCTTTCAAAATGGCGCGAGGAGAAGACCCTGGCAAAGGCTGGTCACGTGATTCCAAAATACTCCAAGATTCTTGGAGTATTTGGTCACGTGGATAATTTGAGCTTCGCCCGTCCCGGGGGGAGCGGTTGATTCGGTTCTTATAAACGTAGAAGGTTGTTGTAAATCCTGTAACGTTATTAAATAGATATATTTCAAAATTTACGACATTTGCTGGATAATTCATATTTGTTGCCGTCAATCGCCAGAAATGAAGCCGAAGGCCACGAACGATCATAAACTGATAAACAGAAATCCGCTTTCAATAGAACTACTGTGGTTTATACAGGTACTGCTACATACACTTAAAATATTCGAATGCTGTTGATTGTTGGAAGTTTATTTACCGTCCAGTAGCTATAGTACATTTATGTTTCTTGTCTACGTTTGGGATTTGTGGAAATTTAATTGTTGTATCTGTCGATTTATACTCAAACGGCATATTCGAAATCGAATCTGCTGTCCTCGTTGACTTTGAGGTTCTACTTTAATACAAATATTCGATCAACAACAATACGATCGACGAACATTATGATCAGCACTGAAGACTTTGACTTTGTATATTTCTAAACTTTTAAAATTAGATTCGGAATGTCCACAAAGCGAAATAAACACTTCTTGCTTGCATAATAAAGCAAATATGTTGTAGTGCAGACGCTTCTTACTAAACACGGCCATTAACTGATTTGATAAACTTGTTAAGAGAATGTCTTGTTATTTGTACGGTTTGGTTATTCTTGAGTGCCTAAATAGTTCGCTGAATAGTTTTACATACGCAAGCCAACTATACTCTGTTTATCAGTGACTGTACCGTGCCCCCCGGTACAGTGTGAGTCACTCATCAAAATATTCCAAAATTATTGGTGTCACGTGACCAGCCTTTGCCAGGGTCTTCTCCTCGCGCCATTTTCAAAGCAGAGAGGGCCCTGGGTACGAGGTTGTCGACACATGTGAGATTATCGTTCTTATTAGTGGCGGAAACGTCAATAAAACACTCTATTTTATATAATAAAAGATAATTCAGTGTATTCCGTTTCAAACACTTACTCCATCATTCAGAAGTACTTCGTTTTTGGAACAACGACCCTAAATAACAAAAGTATTATAAATATAGTATTAGACCTGTCTGATCGATAAAATATACTTATTTAAATACTCATTAATAATTCATGAAGAAAACACTAAAGTAATGTTACTGTCTTAATTTGTATGCTGTATATCGGATACATCATCGTCCTAGTTTGCAAAAACCTCTTCCTTGATGTACTCAGTTAAGTGGCTTGGAGATACATTCGCAGCCGAACTGTATGGGATTTACTAACGTTTGCCTTAGCATATCTATTGCTTATTAGATTAAAAAAAGTTAAGTTTGTTTCAAATATACACTTAAAAAAGTACGTAACTAAAAAGAAAATATGGACAATTATTGACTTAAGAACTAGTAGATGTAATATTCTCAAAAGTGCTTATATTCTATAACATGTCTTGCTACTACAAAGGATGGTTAATGTCTGTCTCTCGAGTATTTCATAATACTAAGGGTAGTATGAGGATTGCGTCAGTGTTACATACGTCATTATAGTATATGATTAATTATTATCTATCACTAGGTTACTACATCACTCTCTTTTTTGTGTGTGTGTTTTTCTTTGTTTTTCTATATGTCTATGATTAATGATTATTTGGTTAATGAGGATGGAAGTTCCTGTCCGTATCGTTCTGGTCTTCTGGTATTTCTTTCTGATCTTCTAAGTGGTACGTTGTTGTCGCCGCTGTCTCTTGTATTGTCTTCCGGGGTAGATTTATCATAGTTATCTTCGTAGTCGGTATCGGAGTCGATGTCTTGTTTCTTTATTCGCTTGAAGTGTGATATGTTGCGAGTGATGCTATGCCCTGCTTTGCTAGGTGCTGTTATAGTGTTGTAGTTTCGAGAGATGACAACGTACGGCGTGTTGTTGAAGTTGGCTGTGAGTTTATTACGCTTCGGTTGTTGTACCAGAACGTGGTCACCGATCTTTATTGGGCTTTCTTTTACCTTACGCTTCTCATCAGCATATTGCTTGTTATATTGTTGCCTCTCCCCTTCTTTCTTGCGAGCATCTTTGTGTCGATTTACAAAGTTTCGCCGGTGTACAACTGGAAGTTTCCCTTGGATTGTTCGGTTAAACAACAGTTCTGCTGGTGCAATACTGGTTGCACAATGAGGGGTGGTACGGTATTGTAGCAGAAAACGACTCAGTTCTTGTTGCCAGGGGCGGCCGTCAAGTTTTGCCGCTTTGAGAGCTTTCCCTAATGGTTGCATGAACCGTTCAGCTTCGGCGTTGCCTTGTGGCCATTTTGGTGTGGAGAAGAGACCCTTTATCCCGAGGGCTGTCAGATAGCGTTGATATTCTTCGCCGTTGAAAGGTGGACCGTTGTCACTTTTTAGTAGCGTGGGAATGCCATGGACCGCGAAGATTTTGTCAAGCTTTGGTATCACCGCCGCTGCTCGAGTTGAATGGACAATTTCAACCTCAGGAAACTGGGAATAGCGATCTACAACGACAAGAAGATATTCTCCCGTAGGTAGGGGGCCGTAGAAGTCGATGTGGAGAGTTTCCCAAGGTCTGGCAGGCATGGTGGTGGTGATGATTGGCTCTGGTGGGCATGGTCGTCCGAGTGCTTGGCAGGTTAGACATTTGTCGATAGTCGTTTTGACCATGGCGTCGATATGGGGAAACCAAACTTTTCCACGAATCATTGCTTTTGTTTTGGTTAAACCTTGGTGGGACTCGTGGGCAATGTCTGTCACGCGTTGTTCCTCGTAGTATAATGCCGTTGGTGGTGGTAGTTAGCTCATCTTTGACGTGTTTGAAAGGCTCCGCGGTGGTCGTATCCCACTTGTTCGTCCGTATACAGTTCTTGAGGTCGGTCAGGGTTCCATCTGCCTCTGTGGCTGCAGTGATTTCTTCGAGTGTCATGGCTCGTGGTATGCTGTTCTGCATTCCAGGAAATTGACATATTCGCAACATCATCAACAATGACCGACGTGCTTTTCCTAGTGTTGAAGTACGCCATGCAAGGTGCAGATGTGAGCGCAGTTTTCAGGTTATCGAATGCCTGCTGATGGATGGCCTTCCATGCGAAGTGCGTGTTTTTCTTTGTCAAGTTGCGCAGCGGAGTAGTGATGGTGGCGAAGTTGGCGATATACTTGCTGCTGTAATTGGCCATGCCAAGGAGGCTCCGAACTTCTTGGATGTTTGTCGGTGTTGAAGCATTTTGAAGATCGATAATACGTTTCGGGTCGGGCCGTGTGCCGTCTGGTGAGAAGATCTGGCCGAAGAATTCTAACGTGGGAGTCAGGGGCGGCGCGGAGCGTAAATTTTTTGGTATTAGTTGTGGTGTACAATGTAGGGGGGGTCTGGGGGTATCCCCCCCAGAAAATTTTAAAATCTAGAAGCTCTGAAATGCAATTTCCAGCATTCTACAGAAGATATTCTTTGAAAAAATCAAGCGAGATGAAGATCTAAATGCTAAGTATTTTACGCAGTTCGATGACTTCACGACCAAATTAACGGAAACATCCATTGAATTATATCTGTCTGAGACTGTGATGTGATTAATAATATTGTAGTGGTAGAAACATAATGGCAATGTATAACAAACTTGTTCACTGTTCTCTTACTTAGTTTTTAAGTTTACACTTTACAGTTGTGACTCGATAGTGAAGAAGAAAGATTTGAAACATCACAGCGATGGCCACACGCCTCGCCACCGCAAGCCATCTTGGCGATGCTGATGCGCTGCACTTGTGAATAGCTTGCGTGATGCGCCGACAATACATATGATCAGCGCAACGTCTGGCGGTCAAGATATTAATACCTTGTAGGATTGCGTTGTTAGATATACAAATACTCGCATCGTTCTTACCTTTGAAGGAGGACGTATGCCTTTATTGTGTTAAATATGGATTCAAGAAGGTTTTCCTTTCGTCAGATAAGTTCTAGTCGCCATATCAAAGCTTCAAAATTGTTATAAATAATTGCTCTTCGTTTCCATATTATTGAAGTACATTGAACTCCAGTGTTGGGAGCTTTTCCTTGTGAAATAGGCGATACAGCCGATACTACATGGATGATTTATATATTGAGATGTTATATATTGTTAATGTAATGAAGTGAAAAGAATTGCAGACTTCTGGCTGCGAAATAAAAGCAGTTTTAAATCGAAATAGTAAAGCGTCTGACTTTAAAATATAAATATTGTACCACCTGTGGTGAAATTTAACACCGAAAATCTGCGTTTCTTGTCAAGTCAAGGTATAATTTTGAGATTCTAATACCTTGACGTCTAAGCCTTTCAAACACTCGCCGCTAACCGCCAGCTACGCAGGCTATCGCTAAGGATGATGCGCGCGTCAGCAAGGACGGTACGGTACTGCGGAATACTAAACTCTTTAGTGGTTAGCTACTAGATAATTGAAATCAAACAATCAATAACAAAGATGTTGTTTTCTTCCATTCCGTCTTTGTTCTATAAGAATAAGTACTTTCTGATGGAATAATTATATTATTTTACAATTCATTTCAATCTGGAGAAAAAAAGGTATTAGACTAATACCTTTAATACCTTAGCGCGCCGCCCCTGGTGGGAGTTAAGAAATGGCATTTGCTGGCGTTGAGCTTCAGTCCTCTGTGGGCTAGGCGTTGGAGGCACTTGTCGAGGTTCTCATCGTGTTCTGCGCGTGTTTTTCCATAGATAATGATATCGTCAGCAATGTTCTTGACACCAGTTAAGCCTTGTAACTGCGTCTGAAGTGTGTATTGAAATATTTCGGCAGCTGCGTTGGTTCCATAGTTCAAACGTTTATAGCGGTACAGCCCGACATGGGTACTAAAGGTAGTGATGTAGCGGCTTTGCGGATCAAGTTCGAGTTGATGGTAAGCTTGTGAGAGATCCAATTTAGAAAAGTGTTTCGCGCCATTCAGTTCAAAACTAACGTCATCAACTGTGGGTATCGGGTGTCGAACTCGTTTAATTGCCTCGTTGGCTTGTCGCATATCCACACAAAGTCGCACGTTGCCATCTTTTTTTGGTACTGCGACGACAGGCGAAACCCAGGGGGTTGGTTCATTTTCTGGTACTCGTTCGATGACATCGTCCTGTTCGAGCTGTCGGATGGCTGTGTGGACTTTGTCTCTGATGTGGTAAGGAATGCGCCTCTGTGGTTGTGCTTTGGGGATAGCGTCAGGATCAATGTTAAGCTGAACAGTTTGATCTTTCAGTTTTCCCAATCCCTGAAATACTTGGGCATGTTCTGTGAGGATGCGATTAATGTTAGGATCATTGGTTTGATTGTTTGTCAAGGTTTGGGAGACGGTGTTGAGGTGTAAGCTGACAAGATTCAGATCTTGCGCTGTTTGTGATGACAACAGGTTTCCGCTGCATGAACCTTTCGCCACGTAAAGGTTGCGACGGCTATTTTCTTCTTCGTTTCAACAGTAGCGGTGAATTTGCCAATGAATGGAACTGGCGTGGTAGAATTGTAGGCAAAAGCTTTTATCTTGGCCTTTTCAAGTTTGACGGCTTGCAAATTAGCATAGGTGTTTTCATCGATCACGTTGATAGTGGCACCAGTGTCAACGATGGCGTTGAACGAATACCCACACACGGTGACGTTCGTTCTTGGGCTCTTGATGCGATTATGCATTCCGTAGAGATAATCCTCCTCGGACTCACTTTCGGTATTATGCTCGAGGGGCCGTATCGGATTCCGTTCGCTGTTGTTGGTTTGGAATGTAGTCTGGTTTGAGCGAGTTTGCACGACTGCTCTGCTTCGACAAACGCTCTGGAAATGATTGAGTTTGCCACAGTTTCTACACTGCTTTCCTTTCGCAGGACAAGCACCTTTGTGTGGGAACGACCCGCCACAGTTCCGACATTTCGGTTGTTGATAAAAAGCATCAATTTGGTCTTGTTCGGTCTGCTCGGAAAAGACTGGCGTGTGTTCGGTCGTTTCGATGTCTCTGGCTTGAAACGTGCTTTGTTCATCTCTGCGTCCCTCCAAAAGCATCGCAGCTAAGTTAAAACTGGGGTCACGCAGAGCTCTCCGACGGATTTTCGAAGATGACCCACCGATGATAATCTGCTCTTCGATTTCAAATTCCTGGTCCGCGAACTCACATGTTTGGGCTAGCGTTCTGAGACGTGTATGAAATTGGTCAAGAGTTTCTTTTGGTTCTTGAACAGCTTTTCGAAAGCAATATACCTCGTATCGTCGATTTTTCTGAGGTTCAAAATAGGTCTTCAGTTTGGCTTTAGCGGTGTCATAGTCACTCGAGTCTCCGGTCTCGGGAAGTTGCTTAAAAATCTCGCGCACTCTGGGTCCGGCTTGGTAAAGAAGTAGTGCGCGTTGTCGTTTGGGATCCGTAATACCACTGGCCAAGAGAAACATATCAAAGTCTGATATCCAGTTGTTCCAACGGGTAGCGACGCTCGCTCCGACTTCGGCATCTGGGTTAATTTCAGGCATTGGACGAATGGCTACTGACTGTGCCATTATGTTTGGTGTGTTTTCCGTTTGGACTGGGGCTCCGACAGGTTGGTGTTCAACAAGTTGTTCAGGCTCGCCGCTTTCCATAAAATTTTACTCCTCGTCGCCAATGTAATATTCTCAAAAGTGCTTATATTCTAAACATGTCTTGCTACTACAAAGGATGGTTAATGTCTGTCTCTCGAGTATTTCATAATCCCCTTAGTATGAGGATTGCGTCAGTGTTACATACGTCATTATAGTATATGATTAATTATTATCTATCACTAGGTTACTACAGTAGCATTTATGCCATAAAGTTAGCCTAACCTTTTTTGGTACTCCACTTCCATCTTTTAACTTGTACCATATAATATCTCCATTATCTGCCGTAACCTGGTACTCCATGCATTTGCTCCAGACTCTTTTCGGAAGAGTAGATCTCACCCAAAACCATGTATACACATTTTTTGTAACGGTTCCTCCAGCTTTAGGTTGACAATCATCACCACAGTAATTTCCCACACCACCCAATGGACCATAACAAGCACAACACTAAAAATGTTAATGTTTAAAATAACTAAAATTGTAAAGAAAATTATAGGTCTACTATACATGTCAATTATTAGTTATAGAAAACACTTACCTTATTGTCACAACCGACAAACGCTGTTGAATCATGGTGAATCCCAGAAACATTTCCAGTAACACTGTAACTGTTCCAAGAAAACAACTTTTAACTTCATCGTCAGTTCCTGTCTTTGTTTGATGTTATAACATGTTTAAGTCGGTTCTTTTTAATGTACTGCAATTTACATACATGTTATAAACCTTCCAACCTTATGGAAACTCGCAACAACAATAGAGCCATTCCTTTTGTGTAACTACTAATTTAAATACTGTATATTATGTACGTTAAGCTTGTCGCCACAAGCAATTTTCATATTGAATTCTTAAGAAAACCTCCTTGGTCATACATGTTTTAAATAGGTTTTGCCCTCAGGATTCTATATTGCAAATAAACTTCAAGTTAGGTGCTTAAAATACATTTATTATTATTTTTTGCTTTCTTGTATGCCAGTACTTGTCTCGAAAATCTTGTAAAATTATAACTAGATTACCTGAAGGCTCCCGAAGTGTCAGTCTGCCACTTAATGGTAGGGTGATCATAAAAAGCAAAACCATTGGAACATGGTTTTTGTAAGCAGGAGTTCATCATAGACTGTAGTAAAATATAATTTTAAACACAATTCAAAAACTCATTAATAATTCATGAGGAAAATTCAAAAGAAATTAAAGTTTAATCAGTGTCTTTATATGTGATAAAGATACCTCCTGATTTACATAAACTTTAGCTTTGATTTTCTCGGCTTAGACAAGGTTATTTTTCAAACTTACTACGCCAATGAACTTACCAAGTGGTTCGTTTTTGAAGCCGTTCAATAAACTCGCAGTTCGTGTTTTATCAGATATAAAAACACTCGGCTTCGCCTCGTGTCTTTATATCTGATAAAACACTCCTGCTCGTTTATTAAACAGTACTTCTCAAACTCAATAATTCATGAACCAAAAACAAAAGAAATTAATGTTTAATCCGTGCTTTGAAATCGGGGGAAAAGTACTAGTACTTTGAAATAAGGCAAATTATATTACATTTCAGAGGTATCTTCGGAGTTTTGAGTTTGAGAAGTCAGTTCAAATACTCGACGTCGGACTTTACCGGGATTACAAAGCCCTCGTGCATTAAAAAGGCTCGCCTTTTCAAAAAGCACTCGGACTTTGAAATCCCGGTAAAGTCCTCCGTCTCGTATTTGAACTATTACTTAAAATATTTATAAAACAATTGAAAAAAAATCGACCACAAATTATATAAGAGGTACAAATATCCGAGAATGAAAGAAATGTATAATTATATTAGAATAGTTCAGGATAACAAAATAACGTCATGCCAATCAAATTTGTTTCCACTTTATAATAATAAAGAACACACTGATAAAATAGCTTACCCATCCAAACTTTAATGATGGCTGATGGGCAAAGCCAAATTTTGAACATTGGAAATTTGTAGTGACAATACTTTCTGTCTGCAAATCTTTCACATATGCAATGTTTCCAATCCCTGCTGAACTTTTGTCACATCCTCCTTTGCCAATTACCAAAAGATTCTTTAATGGACGTTTTGCTTTTAGTCTAAAAGACCTTAAGAATAAAAAGAAATCGGTTGTTGATCCTGTTGTTGATGCTGTTGTTGCTATTGTTGTTGGTGTTGGTGGTGGTGGTTGTTGTTGTTGTGTAGGTGGGTTTAATTTTATTTGTGTCGACTAATTAACAGCAAAATAATAGCATTAAGTAGTCAGAAACAATAGCAACAAATGGTGGACTGTTTGTAGCACGGTACAACCCCGAACAAAAACCCCAATCCTAATCAGTAAGCGAGTTTAACAATTTAATCTGTTTTTCCTAACGCTTTCGACCGAATTTATTTTCTTTGTGTGTCCGTCTTAAGATCGTATAGGGAATAAATTTCATTTGGGAAGCAAACGTTTCTCTTCCAAATTCCCTGCTGTTATTAATTGCACTGCTCCTGGTAACAGCATTGTCGCAATTTAAATGCTAAAAATAGGAAAAGTCCGAGTATAATTGTCTGGTGGCACGTGTTAGTCAGGGTAATTAAAATAGTCTGGTGTTTAGAGTAGAATATTAAACAAAGTAATAATGCGTTATAAATATCTTAATAAAAGGTTTAAAATGTTTGTCACAAACCAATGAGCTTTTGTGTCTGAAAAGCTTTCTTTTGTTGCCATCTGCACTCTGAAATCCAAAATTGGCGCATCACCAAAAGCACTTGTCCAATGAGGAGATCCAAAAGGCGTAACTGTTTCATCGTTTGAAGGAACTGACCACATGGATGCGTTTCGTTTTCGTCCAATAAGCATGTATCCTCCTCCGTCGGTAGTCGTGTCACACCATACCTTTAAAATGTAAAAGATAATAAACAAAGTATTCTTTGTAATTTAAAAACAAAACTAAAAATTTTTTCTGAACAGTTCTAACATGAACAAAAATACGTAGGTTTTGAGAGGGAATTTCTTTGTATATTACATTCTTTAGTTTAAGCATACATATATACGTTGTAAACTGTACGCTTGGCTATATACTGTAGTATGTAATACTAATAAGAGTTAAATTGTATATTTTTGTTGTACAAGCTGTCGTAAGTTAAACTCAGAGAAAAACTCTGAGCTCCAGACGGGACTCGAACCCACAACCTTCCGAATGCTAGCCACTCTCACCATTGAGCCACTGGAACTCAGATGGTAGACCGATATTTATACGCCTGGGAACTAGTCAATCCGTACGTGTGTCACAAGTACTTGTTGGGCTACAAGTCGCATTGTGTCAGTTTATTTTCAGTGAATGTTTTTTTTTGTACGTTATTAGTGTTTTCAGCTTGAGTTGGTAAAGTTTTTTCGTATGTTTTTGCTGTACAAGCTGTCGTAAGTTAAACTGAGTTCCAGTGAGTTCCATCTGAGTTCCAGTGGCTCAATGGTGAGAACGGTCACATCGCTAAAGGGTCAGGTTAGTGTTATAAGCTGGACTGTGAACACGCTTGTAAGTCAGCTTAGTGTGATAAGCTAGAAGGTAAAGCCACTTACTGATTAGGGTTAGGGTTTTTGTTAGAGCTAAACGACCTGTGTAATTAACTTACAATCTAACATTGAATATTGAACAATTATCAATTTTTCTAATTTTAAGCAAAAATTAATTTGGGATGCGATATGTATAATTATTAGTATATGTTGTTTTATCAATGCATATATTGGATCAAATAAGGGGACAATATTTCATGGGGAGCAAAATATCACAGTTGTAGTTATGCGATTTTGTTGATATGGGTTGTAACATTGACTTTCGAAAATAAATAATATTTAATTTTTCATTAGATATATTTTTAAATCAGATATAAATTGTATTTTTAGTTAGCTAAAAAATCCCACCTTTCTTGGCTTGTTAACAATCCCAAAGTTTATCCAATAAAATCCATCTCTAGCATCATTGACGTTGTTGAGAACATCAGAGCAGTCGTAGGCAAGATCGAAAAATTCTCCTCGTGACTGGGATCCTGTAATGTACAATGTCCTAATTTAGGATGGAATGTTCTTAAACTTAAACGTGTAAACACTAAACAGCGTATTTATAATAATCTGTCCGATATTTCCCACAAGGTTTTTAAAGAACGTTGGCACAAAAAGTCATGATACATTAACAGGACTTTGATAGTAAAATAGTTTGGTGTTAGGAGGAGTAAACTAGGCTGGTGTTACAATAAAATAGTCTGGTGTTAGAGTAAAATAGGTTGCTGTCAGACAGAGTAAAATAGTCTTGTGTTAAACAGAGTAAAATAGTCTGGTGTTAGACAAAGTAAAATAGTCTGGAGTTAGACAGACTAAAATAGTCTGGTGTCAGACAGAGTAAAATAGTCTGGCGTTAGACAGAGTAAAATAGTCTGGTGTTAGACAGAGTAAAATAGTCTGGTGTTAGACGGAGTAAAATAGTTTGGTGTTAGGGAAAAGTAAAATAGTCTGGTGTCAGACAGTAAAATAGTCTGGCGTTAGACAGAGTAAAACAGTCTGGTGTTAGACAGAGTAAAATAGTCTGGTGTTAGAGTAAACTAGTGTAGTGTTAGAGTAAAATAGTCTGTTGTTAGACAGAGTGTAATAATATGGCGTTAGAGTAAGGGTAAAGACATGCACTCGTGCTACCTGTATATTGTTTATTAAAGGAAACAATTTCACCATGCAGTTATTTTTTTTTATTAAAAATAGTAACGCATTTGAATTAGCCCAGCCTGATAACCCGGACGAGGAGTTGTTTCGAAGACGTATTTCTAACATAATTAGCTATTACTGTCAAATTTAACGTACCATCAACTGCTTTCCAGCCGTAAAAACCATTGTCGACGGTACAAAATAGAAGTTTGTCTTTGGATTGTCGGTCTTTAAACAACTTAATCTTGCCATGGTTGGTTTTGTTACAAGGTTGTGGGTTAAAACCTTTATCGCCTTCAATAGTCTTTGAAAAGGAATAAAGATACAGTAGAAGTAAATAATAATGCACAGTTTTCAGGAGTGGAGATCTGAAAATGTTCTCGCTTTCATAGGTTTTTCAATCTTCAAAAAAAATTAACTTTTAGAAGGTTTCCACCACGCCTTTTTTTTTAAATATTGCCACACCTAAATCATAGTTAATAGAACATATGGTTTGGAAGCTCTATTGTCTCCTTATATGGAAGTAAATTCTATGAACACGTGACGACTAAGCACCACAACACGTGACGATGAAGGATCAAAAAAATTTAACTTTTAGAAGGTTTCCATCCACCACGCCTTTTTTTTAAGTATTGCCACGCCTAAATTTTATTTTATTCAAGCTGGCTTAAACTTTTGTCCTTTTCTGTTGTTGTGCGCTTAAATTCATTAATATTAGGAAGCTATATAGGATCACTCGACGCGGTTGTCTAGGATCACATATTATTATACTATTCTATAGCTTCTCACCTGAAACAAAGAGAATGAATAACTCTTATTTCTTGGAGTATTCTCAAAACGAATTTCGTCTATTTGCTACGCAACTGCATGAGAGCATTTCGACGTTTTCTTGAGAACATTTCAATTTACAACGTAAAAGACTTAGATAACCATCTAGCTATAGTGATTACAACGAATTTACTGTTATCAATTGGAGCTCCGCTGAACACTATACCGCTTGAAAAATAGCATATCTTTAATATCTTTAAGGATATCGATCTCAGACACGGACAAACAGTTAAATTAATCGGGAGAACACTACCAAACGAAGTCTGCATGTGCTCCCCGGCCTCTCCGCTTATATAGTTAAACCGCTTAAGCCATCAAAGAAAATTGCATTATACCTTAACTCATTCCTGACCGAGGGCTTCCCCAGAGGTGAATAAAATTGTCTGGCGTTAGCCAGAATAAAATACTAAAGACCAATTCGGACAGGAAAGAGTTAAGCCCCGCACAGACGATGGTCATGCCAGCTTTTGAACAAGGAAGGAAGTTTGTTCGTGTGTATATAGTCGTCAAGGAAAACTTGACAACTCATCTCCGAAGCTTATTACACGATCATTACTGTCAAGGAAAACTTGTCCAACCGTACACACGAGCAATTATAACTTGTCAAGGAAAATTGTTTGAAAAAAAACGTGTTCACCGTACACGCGAGCAAGGAAAGTTACCAAGGAACTTGTCAAGAAAAACTTGGTCGTCTGTGCAGGGCTTAAAGCATGAAACCGAATCTATTGTGAAATTGGAGCCTCGGTTATTTTAGATAACCAATATTAGGGAAAGAGAAGTTTATATAAAACCGACTAAAACGTTCATTAATTAATTAAGATTTAAAAGTCAGGTTGAAAATGCAAACATTTAAACTTTTTTTCGCTATTGACATTCTAATTTTTATTCATGGTAATACAATTGTAAGACTTTCAAGATCTTTAAAGATGGAGCGGAAAGTGAAGTACCGGTAACTTTAGAATTTATTATTTAAAATTTAGAATTTATCTTTAAAAATAGAAAGAACAACCTTGTCCTTGAATAGACGAGTTCAAGGTTACGGACGCCATATTGAAAAGTGGGCAAAGAGTCTGGGGCGACTCGGTCAAAGGGGTCAAACGCCATATATTTTCATATGTTAAACTTCACGATTTTTGATCAGTAGGTGAATGGTTTACGCTTCTTTTGAACGATTTCGGGTCCGTATCGTTTTGTAATTTTTGTAATACTTCAAGGAAACATAGAAAAAGCTTTGTATGTTATTTTGGAAGGCTTGGAGGATTCTAAAAGAAATCGCGATGGTTTGTTGAGGAATTGTATGTACACGCGCCTATTGATACAGAGCGAGGAGCGATGAACAAGCCAATTTACGAGCGGGTATTCTAAATGTTAGTGATAGATTGCACTTTTAAGGACGTGAACTGAACCTAGAGAGTCTAGAATAATATTTTCATGACCAAATCAGTGAAGCGCTCGCATACAATTCCTCAACAAACCATCGCGATTTCTTTTAGAATCCTCCAAGCCTTCCAAAATAACATACAAAACTTTCCATACGTTTCCTTGAAGTATTACAGAAATTACAAAACGATACGGACCCGAAATCGTTCAAAACAAGCGTAAACCATTCACCCACTGATCAAAAATCGTGAAGTTTACATATGAAAATATAAGGCGTTTGCCCCCTTTGAACGCGCTCGCCCCAGACTCTTTGCCCTCTTTTCAATATGGCGTCTGTAACCTTGAACTCGTCTATTTGCGTAACGATTTGACTTTCGGCGGAGAAAAGGAGAGGAATTTTAAGCAAAGGTTCCAACCTCCGCGAAGGTTTTGTAATGCGGGTTAATATTTAGTTTTCGTTGAGTTCCACCCATAATGTATGGCTACATGCACATATAGTTTCTTTACAGTTCAATATCTTTGTGTATTTCAAGTTACTATCGTGTTGTGCGTGTGTGTTAACTTTTTTGTGTAACCACTGACCTGTAGTGTGTGCTGTTGTGTAACTATAACCAATGCGCGACGATTACATCAGGGCCAATCAAAGCTCAGAATTTTTTGGTGTCACCTACGAGCTGTCAGTTTGAACGATGGAAACAAGTATTTTTAATCCGATCGTGTTTACAATATTTCGTCCGCCATATCACGAAGTCCTCCGAAGCGACAAAGTTTTGGATTAAAATACTACGATTTTCAGGGTTCTATTCTATACGATTTTTTCAAATACACATATCTTGTACATAATTTAACGTTCTATCTAACTGTACGAATTTCGTGAATGCCACAAGCCTACAGACGATTCGGGGATACTTTAAAATGATTGCGTTTGACCGTACGCCAAGTGATAGCATAATAATGCAATTTGATATTTGCGCTCATCTCAGTTCAAATAGATTTTTCTCCGTTGCTATTCTATACGATTTGTTCTAATTTACATACGTTGTACAGAATTTAACGCTCTATCTAACTGTGTAAGTTTCCCAAATGGCACAAACCTACAGACGATTCAGGGATTTACTTTAAATATGACCGCGTTTGACCGTGCGCCAAAGTAAATAACCTAATAATGCAATTTGATATTTGCGCTCATGTCAGTTCAAATAGCCTTTTCTCCGTTGCTATTCTATACCATGTTTTCTAATTCACATATGTTGTACATAAGTTAACGCTCTATCTACCTGTAGAAGTTTCGTGAATGGCACAAACTTACAGACGATTCAGGGGTATACTTTAAACACGCGGTATCCGGTGGCTCAACTGCAGTGAAGATATATCGCAATACAGCAGTTAAATTCTATATTTCCGACAAAGTTTTTGACTAAAACACTATGATTTTTCAGGGTTCTTTCTATACGATTTTTTCTAATTCACATTTGTTGTCCAGAATTAACGCTCTATCTAACGGTATAAGTTTCCAAAATGGCACAAACCTACAGACGATTCAGGGGTATACTTTAGACCCGCAGTGTCCGGCTCAACAGCCGTATTGGGATATATCTTCATGCAGTTAGCCATTAAATTCTATATTTCCGACAAAGCTTTGCACTAAAACATTTCGGAGACAGGGGATATTGCTGATAAAACTGGTAAGTATTTTTAACGTGACTTGTAGTAAACTTTTGAGTGTGATCTACCACAGTTTTTGTGAGTCATGATAAAAAATTATTTTGGTCAGAGAACGTGTACTTTCTCTGATCTTTAATTATCTTATAAGATCTCGCTAAAATCTTATAAGATCTACGTGTAAAAATCTTATAAGATTTTTCTTAAAATCTTACAAGATTTTCCAAGATCACACAAGATCTTCACAAGTGATTCTCACAGGGTGGGTTTGGCGCAGATACATGTACGCATAGCAGCGGACCTTTTGTTAATTAAAGCATGCCTTACCTTGGAAATAGAACAACCAACCAATGACAAACAGATCAAGAAAATCTTGAAATACATTTTATAGTTGTCTGAACGCGAAAGAAAAGTATGATAACATAGAGCCCGAAGATATTAAAACACAAAACAAGGAATTAACATATAAAGAAAATTCAAAAAGAAATTAATCAGCCAAACAAACTAAAACAGCTAAACATTTCAGATCAAATAATGTAACAAAATGTAGGCCGACATGCCAGGATACAAGAGTTAAAAGTGTACATATATGAATAGGTTTGTTTTACCTGTATTTTACCTTAAAGTAGATGTCTTCGTCTTCGTGACTTGGGTGTTTATGAAGCCAAGCACGACAAGCCAACGTTTTTATGTGTCAACATCTGATTAGTAATGACAATGTGAAATCCCACTGAAAGCTTTCATTTTAATGGGGTTATGAAATAACCAAGGTTGAACCAAAGGAGACATGCTGCGCTGCACGCAACACATGACAGACAAGGTATGCAACGTAAGCGAAAACCGATAGCGCGCAATCTCATAGTATACGCAATAGCGGTGCAGACAGCGTAAGGAGCACAACGAAACGCTATTGAAATTCGCACCCACCGTCCCACCTCTTAAACAAAATTACGTAATTCCATCAGTTATCTAAACTGATGTTTGAAGGGTACAGGTAAACTCCGACTGGTGAGCGGATCAGGATCAACAGGACCAGTCAACCTGATCCTTCTCCAAGCACCAAGGCACAACAAGCAGGAACCAGTCGGGGGACCTGTTACCCAACCTTCCAAACGCGTAAGTATAAAGAAGATCCTTCTGGCAACCGACCGACAGATATAGTCGAGGTATGGTTTAAATTGTATATGTCAAGAACGAGCGAGTGTTTTTTTGGCCTCGTGAACCCAGATGAAACATGAACCACGAGTTATTAATTGCTTCAGTTAACTTACTCTTTTTGAACAACCAATAGGAAATATGATTGTCAATCAAACACCAATCAAATTTAAGCAGGAAGATTTTCACTACGACAGTATAATTGCTTGAGTTCAATCACTTTTCAGGATCACTTTTCGTAGGACGGGATTACCAAGGTGTGAAAAATTTATTCACACCGACGTTATTTGTCTTAGTGAGGCGTTTAGTAAAACACGGAACACTGGACAGCAGAACACGGAACAGCGGAACACCGGAACAGCAAAAAAATTGAACACCTAAATAATAATAACAACTCTGATCTGGCTGTGGCGATCGAATATTGAACTGCTGGACAGAAATTAAGCTGACCCGGGCTTTGTTTGTTTCATGCATTAACTCTAACCATCATATAAATGGATGTTTGAAATGGTAAAGTCTATGGCCTTAACGAAAACATATAATTTTACCGAATTTAAAAGCTTCGCCAGGTTTATTGCGTGGGTTTTCGAAAGTCTCCGTTTTCGATTATCACGATCAACTCATTTGATTGTCAGTTTTTTTTTAGAAATTTGAATGCAAATTTCTAATTAACAGTATTTCTAATAAACACTAAATTTCTAATAAACACTAAATTTGAATGCAAATTTATAATAATAAACACAAATGTTTGCTGTGGTTTAAATTCATGTGCGGCACTCATAAAAGACGTTTGCAAGGCTCTCAGCGTGCGCAATAAATAAACATGGCCAAGCAAATGCGGTAAGATGATACGTTCCTGTTAAGGTTTATAGACTTTACCCCGTTTCAAACATCCATTTCATGATGGTTTGAATTAATGCATGAAACAAATAAAGCCAGGGTCAGCTTAATTTCCGTAATATATAGGTGTTCAATTTTTTTGCTGTTCCGTGTTCCGTGTCCCGGTGTTCCGCTGTTCCGTGTTTTACTAAACGCCTCTTAGTGAAGATCCAAGACCAATTAGCCGCACTTTTTCGTGTTGAGTTTTTCGTGAAAAATCGACAAATTCTTTCGATATTTCGAGATACACGTACATAAATAACTTTGAGATGCATTCAGTCAAGGTCATGAATTTGAAAGTTAAAACCAGAAAACAAGAAACAAAATACTTTAATTTGATAGTGCATGGTGTGACTTTAGCGCAGCGATGACTGCACGCTAGGATTAAGGAAAGGACATGTGTAACAGCGCTAACGACCATAAGAAAATATTCCCTCTGGTTCCAAAGTGTTTTGTTTTAGGGCACTATATGTACTAACTTACTATGTAACTTTCTTCGCGTTTAAAGACCAGACTCCTAAGCTTTTGAGATCGCGTGTTGTCTGTCTATCAATATAAGTGTCAATGCTGCGGAGCATTGTATTTTGGGCAAACGCGCAGTCATTTACACACGCGCATTTCATCGGCTTTAACTGGTAAGAAGTTATCCTTCACCTTCAAGCATTCTTTGTCACTCTAACAAAATTTGCCACCCTATTTTTCTGACGACTTTTCTGTTCTGTCTTCGTGTAATTCAACCTTTGAATTGCATCAGAGAAATTCTGCTTATTTCTAAATTTAAACCTACAAAACATCAGTTCAGTTCCGCTTTCCTTGTTTTGACCCCCCCCCCCCCTTGTTTTTCTATCACCTCCCCTTCTTTGATTGGCTTATCTATCAACATCTTAAAATATTGTTTTTGTAACAACTTGTAATCACTTTGAGAATGTTGCGCGTTGGCAACGAAACGTCAGTAAAATATCTTTAAAATATATTTGTTGTGTTTTTCCATTTTCTTACGAGATGGCCCTTATTAGAATTATATGTCGGGCTCTTATATTTATTATTCGATTAAGATTTCCGCCCGGTAAATCTCTGACAACTATATGTACTAACTATATGTTCTTATTACGGCAAAAATATATCAAATGTTTACTGGCGAAGATGGTCTCAGAATCATTTTCAAAATGTGAAAATTCTGATTAATTATGGAATGTTAGGACTAAAGTAATTTGGTTGATCGAAACTTGTCCCAAAGGTGGTTTGATTTGTTATCAAAATCACGTGGTTCTTTATTGGGTGTCAAGTCTCAAAATCTGACTTAAAAATGTGTGGTTAATTTTTATTCGCTAATGATCTCATGAATCATTAATGATGTTTGAGAAGTGATCATGTCAAGAACGAATGTGACGGTTTTTGACCTCGTGCTTTAATTATTTTAGTTTCTCGTGTTAGGAAATCCCAGTGAAACAGAAACCACGAGTTCTTGACATGGCTTCTCTACCGATCACGGTTTTACTGTTGTGACAATAGAAATGTCCTTAAAATATTGTTGCAATTCAGTTTCAGATGCTATCTAATTCATTTGTTGAAAATTTTCTGTTTTAAATTTGATTGATTTCTGACTTTTAAACAATCAATAGGAGATATGATTGCAAGTCAAACACCAATTAAATTTAAGCAGAAAGTTGTTCAACAAATTTTATCAAATAAATTGGTCAGATCGGAAAACTGAATTGCAACAAAATTTTCGAGATTATTAAGTGCGTTCGAGATTATTAAGTAGTTTATTGGCCATTTTCCAAAGAGTTGAAGACTGGCAAATAGCATTGAGCGTTCATAAACATCACATAATCATTTCGATAATTCTCGTCGTGTTGAAGCCTTATCCCTTGGCAGTACTATTATCAATGAGCTGCTTCTCATGATATGAACGTTAACTCTGTTACATGATATTGCAGAATCCCAGGTGCTGTGATTCATATGCCATGTGCTTTGCTATCTTCTTCAAGCGAGGCCATTCGTTCAGCAGTTCAGTTAGGGGAATTTCATCTCTCTCACGCTTCATTCTTCTCATAAACATACATCAAACCGCAGGCATATTTTACGACCTATCAACGTGAAACGTAGCTGCTGTGGTCAAACGTAAAGTATTAGGCTTTAAAATGAGCGGAAAAAACTGGCAAATTTATGAAACATACCACTAATAACAGTGCGCGTTGTCGCCGCCGTGCAGGGACGTAGCGAAGGCTTGGAAGTTGGGGGGGTGTATGCGCTTATTTACCTGATTTGAAAAATATTTTTGAAATTTACCTGAATATTTAGCTACAATCTTGGACAATAATAGTTGTAACAGTCAACCCCTCCCCCTGATTCAATGTTGTTATATGAAACTCCAGTCCAACATTGTCTCATTTCGGTCAACATTGAATCGGGGGGAGGGGGTGTTACAACATTATTGTCCAAGATTGTCCTTGACTGATTTTTCTTAATATTGTATAAAATACAGCTAAAATATGATTTCAATCTGTAAATTAAAGTCAATAAACAAATTGTAAAATTTGAGACTGTTTCGTGCAATTAGTAGAGAGATATTTACATTTAAAAATGTATAGATTGCGCTTTACTACGAGGCCCTTTCTTTGTTACTCAATAATATCTACGTCACTAGAACAGTATTGCGAGAGAAAGTGCATTCTGTCGATGGAAAAAAATGTAGGTTTTGATACTTGGATAACTGTTGAAAGAAGATGTATTTATAATGTTACTATTGTTTAGATATGACGCTCATATTTCAGCCGTTGGTTGATATCTGAGCCCGCTTTAACTGAATCTATATCTGACGTTATGACGATTAGGAAAAACAAGCACGGTGTATTTCATTTCATAATAGAACATTTTATTTAAGTTTAAAAATTATTTCCCCAGCTAATACCATCAATGAATTGTTAATGGGAGCATAATTGTTTTTATATTAAGATTAATAACTTCAAAAACTACAGAAGACCCCCGCTACCTTGTCGTTGGAAATTTGAGAAATTAACATATTGTGGCACGCGTTTTAGACGAAGCGAAATCTGGAAGAGGTTGAAATCATTCAATAAATAAATGTAAAGGTTAAGCCTCTTTTATAGAATGCTTGTAAAGCCACATTTATTCATATGTAGTTGGTTTAATTTCCCCTGTGCAATTATATACCGCCTTATGCAACGGTCTACCACGGTCTACCACTACAATATAACAAAATTAATATACATGTAATTCCCTTTGAAACCCATGGTAGACCGTGGTAGACCGTGGTAGACCGTTGGATAAGGCGCTATAATTGCGCAGGGGAAATTAAACCAACTGCATATGAATAAATGTGGCTTTACAAGCATTCTATAAAAGAGGCTTAAGCTTTACATTTATTTATTGAATGATTTCAACCTCTTCCAGATTTCGCTTCGTCTAAGACGCGTGCCGCAATACGTTAATTTCTCAAATTTCCAAAGACAAGGTAGCGGGTCTTCTGTAGTTTTTGAAGCTATTAATCTTAATATAAAATTAATTATGCTCCCATTGACAATGCATTGATAGTATTAGCTGGGGAAATAATTTGTAAACTTAAATAAAATGTTCTATTATGAAATGAATTGAAATACACCGTGCTTGTTTTTCCCCAATCATCATAATGTCAGATATAGATTCAGTTAAAGCGGGCTCAGATATCAATCACCCAACGGGAAATATGAGCGTAATATCTAAACAATAGTAATATTATAAATACATCTCTCTTTCAACAGTTATCCAAGTATCGAAACCTACATTTTTTCCACGGACAGAATGCACTTTCTCTCGTAATACTGTTCTAGTGACGTATAGATATTATTGAGTAACAAAGAAAGGGCCTCGTAGTAGAGCGCAATCTATACATTTTTAAACGCAAATATCTCTCTACTAATTGCACGAAACAGTCTCAAATTTCCCAATTTGTTTATTGACTTTAACTTACAAATTGAAATCATATTTTAGCTGTATTTTATACAATATTAAGAAAAATCAGTCAAGGACAGTCCTTGACTGATTTTTCTTAATATTGTATAAAATACAGCTAAAATATGATTTCAATCTGTAAATTAAAGTCAATAAACAAATTGTAAAATTTGAGACTGTTTCGTGCAATTAGTAGAGAGATATTTACATTTAAAAATGTATAGATTGCGCTTTACTACGAGGCCCTTTCTTTGTTACTCAATAATATCTACGTCACTAGAACAGTATTGCGAGAGAAAGTGCATTCTGTCGATGGAAAAAAATGTAGGTTTTGATACTTGGATAACTGTTGAAAGAAGATGTATTTATAATGTTACTATTGTTTAGATATGACGCTCATATTTCAGCCGTTGGTTGATATCTGAGCCCGCTTTAACTGAATCTATATCTGACGTTATGACGATTAGGAAAAACAAGCACGGTGTATTTCATTTCATAATAGAACATTTTATTTAAGTTTAAAAATTATTTCCCCAGCTAATACCATCAATGAATTGTTAATGGGAGCATAATTGTTTTTATATTAAGATTAATAACTTCAAAAACTACAGAAGACCCCCGCTACCTTGTCGTTGGAAATTTGAGAAATTAACATATTGTGGCACGCGTTTTAGACGAAGCGAAATCTGGAAGAGGTTGAAATCATTCAATAAATAAATGTAAAGGTTAAGCCTCTTTTATAGAATGCTTGTAAAGCCACATTTATTCATATGTAGTTGGTTTAATTTCCCCTGTGCAATTATATACCGCCTTATGCAACGGTCTACCACGGTCTACCACTACAATATAACAAAATTAATATACATGTAATTCCCTTTGAAACCCATGGTAGACCGTGGTAGACCGTGGTAGACCGTTGGATAAGGCGCTATAATTGCGCAGGGGAAATTAAACCAACTGCATATGAATAAATGTGGCTTTACAAGCATTCTATAAAAGAGGCTTAAGCTTTACATTTATTTATTGAATGATTTCAACCTCTTCCAGATTTCGCTTCGTCTAAGACGCGTGCCGCAATACGTTAATTTCTCAAATTTCCAAAGACAAGGTAGCGGGTCTTCTGTAGTTTTTGAAGCTATTAATCTTAATATAAAATTAATTATGCTCCCATTGACAATGCATTGATAGTATTAGCTGGGGAAATAATTTGTAAACTTAAATAAAATGTTCTATTATGAAATGAATTGAAATACACCGTGCTTGTTTTTCCCCAATCATCATAATGTCAGATATAGATTCAGTTAAAGCGGGCTCAGATATCAATCACCCAACGGGAAATATGAGCGTAATATCTAAACAATAGTAATATTATAAATACATCTCTCTTTCAACAGTTATCCAAGTATCGAAACCTACATTTTTTCCACGGACAGAATGCACTTTCTCTCGTAATACTGTTCTAGTGACGTATAGATATTATTGAGTAACAAAGAAAGGGCCTCGTAGTAGAGCGCAATCTATACATTTTTAAACGCAAATATCTCTCTACTAATTGCACGAAACAGTCTCAAATTTCCCAATTTGTTTATTGACTTTAACTTACAAATTGAAATCATATTTTAGCTGTATTTTATACAATATTAAGAAAAATCAGTCAAGGACAATCTTGGACAATAATAGTTGTAACAGTCAACCCCTCCCCCTGATTCAATGTTGTTATATGAAACTCCAGTCCAACATTGTCTCATTTCGGTCAACATTGAATCGGGGGGAGGGGGTGTTACAACATTATTGTCCAAGATTGTAGGTACTCCTAGTCTCCCACGCGTCCCCAACACATTATTTCCCATTCCCACCAAGTGCTTTTAACACTGTTACAAAAGCAATGTGAACACGGAACTCCCCACGGCCCACAGTTCTGAACCTGTATGTATTTATGTATCCAAAAACATGTATACCAACAAAAATCTACATTATGCATACATTGAGCTGATCAAGACGTTCTAATATTTACAAGTTCACAATTCTCAAGTCCTAAAGGCTAAAAGTTCAAAGCCTCAAAGGGTTGATAAAACTAACGAATATAGTAATTTTAATTGGTGAATATATAGTATATTTAAATATATATATATATATATATATATATATATATATATATATATATATATATATATATATATATATATATATATATATATATATATATATATATATATATATTCTGATGAACTTATGCATTATAGGTAGTATTGGTATGTTTTAAAAATTAGTTAAAAGCTTCCTCATTCGATTAACAGTCGTCGGTTTTTCAAGATTGACCATTTTTTTGCCAGCTTATTAACATCGACGGCGTCAGTGATATCCTTTTCTGCAGCAAGGATCATGCAATCATTCAAACGTTCTTCTGATATCTTGTTTCGTGAATAGCTTTTCACAATCTTCAATAGACTGAATGATCGCTCGTTCGTAACAACTGCCGGGGCGGCTGTTAGAAATAACTTGTAAACCTTGGCAGCTAACCTGTAGAGTCCATGATTCCGGGCTGTTTGAAGAGCGATGTTTGCAGCAATTGTGTATGTCATCGGTTTTGCTTCCAAACCTTCCGACTGGCGTTTATCTTGTTCTCGTTTATGTTCCTTTGTTGCGTACTCAAAGAAAACAGCCAATTCGCTGTGAATTGCTGCACTTGAATCCTGTGATAACACTAACGGGAACATAGCTACCAATGTTCGCATGTCCTCGACTGTTCCTGGACTTTCTGGATGCAGCACTTTCAGGAAAGGTTGAAATGTGTCTTTGAGAGAATTCCCTTTCTCCATCAACGTGGTACACAATTGGTCGATTAACTTGAAAAATTCGGTGCGATAAAAGGTAGGGATGCTTGTCAACTCCATAGCTGTTGATTCTGGTTGATTGTCTAGTCGTGTAGAAGGCCTCCTTATTCGATGTAACCTGGAAAAATCTGCAACTGGGTCAGCGCCGATGTTTCGAGCAACTGCCATTGCGGCTTGTACTTGGTCGTCGACTGCTTTATCATCTACTCGCATTTTCTGTAGACAATCTTGTGTCGACTCTATCGCAATGATGGCACCGGCAATATCAACTGTCTCTCCTTGAAGGAAGTCGGCGAGTAGTTTTGTTTTGTACATGACGTTCTTCAGAAACATTATTCCGCAGATGAAGTCGATGTTGACAATGTTGTTGATCAGTGCCAGCGCTTTGGTCTTGGACTCTTTGTCACATGATCTTGAATCTTTAATTGAATCGAGAGCAGACAGAATAGCTTCTAGACTTCTCCAAACAGCTTCAACAGATTCGGGACGGGCTGTCCATCTTGTCTTGGAAAGGTTTCGCAACTGCAGGTAGTTTTCAACTTCATGGGATTTCTGTTGCAATTCTTCATGCCTTTTTGTGCTGCTGGTGAAAAATACGAAAATCTGCTCCAAGACCATGAACACCTTACCAATTAATGGTGAGGCTGTACAACCGTGCTCTACTACCAGATTTACACCATGCGGAGTGCACTTTGTGTAAGGGATCTTTCGCTCTAAACAATTCACTAAGCTTCTGTTGGGCGCCATTGAATTTTCCAGACATGCTTGCAGTTGAATCGTAGGTTTGGAACATAACAGTAGACAATGGGATGTCAGATTGTTTCAAACATTTCACAATATCTTCTGCTTGTCCAGCTCCAGTCTTGTCTTTAGTTACTGCGATCCTCACTAAACGCTCTTTTGGCATGCAGGATTCAGTATCGACATAACGGACTGCAACAGAGAGCTGATCACTGTGACTCACGTCTGGTGTGGTGTCTGCCATAACTGAGCAGAAACCAGCATTTTTCACACAAGTGCTTATTCTGCTTCTCACCTCCTCGCTCAGTAGGCTAATGAACTCATTCTGACTTTGTGGGCTTAGGTATGTCGTGTGGTACTTACGCGCAGAACGGTTATCTAGCCAGGCTTTCATCACTGGGTTGTGGCGCGAAAGAAGTTCGACAATCTGCCGGAAGTTTCCGTCTTCATCAGTGTTGTTACCACGAAATGCCATCCCATTTCTTGCTAGAGTTTTAGCCACGTCAAAGAGCACCTCGATAACTTCTCTGTTGTTCTCCTTTTCCGTTTCACTGTCGATAATGCCTCTTCGCTGCTGCTTTGTCAACAATGTGTCGATCTGGCCACCTTCGCGGACAAAGTTGGTGTAGTACCGGAGTGCGGAGGTGTGGGCGCCACAGCTAAAGTGCGTCTCGAGCTTTCCGGCTTTGTCTTTTCCTCGACTACCTTTCATCTTTGACCAGTCATCAATCCCTTCAATCCAAGATTTTATCTGATCTTTCTCTCTGTATACTCTGATAGCCACCTTTTCCAAACACGCTGCAAACGAAACAGTATGCTTTATTCTCTGTCACACTATACTCCAAGTAAGGGTAATCATGAAACCATGTTTTGGAAAATGAACTTTGTTTTCCCTTCTTGGTAAGGGCAGCATTTCGTGGGTAAATTGATAGTTGCGGTTGGCACGGTCCAAGATGGATTGCATATCTTATTTGGTTACTGGTCAATTTTGATGGTCTTCTAGCAGGATCGTGTTCAAGCAGAGTATTTGACTCAAGAATTTCAAACTCATGGCCCTGTGATTGGTTCTGCACAGCTTTTAGTCCAGCCACCGCCAATCTTTTCGTGTCACTGAGCATTGTGACGACCTTGTCGCAAGTATCGATGAGCTCTGCATACGCAGATTTCAAGTGGACTGGATTTTGATCAGATGCTTCACTGACAAGATTTAATAATTTTTCAGAACTCCATCGCAACTGTCCCAGACAGCGAAGGTATTCTGCTGTGGCCTCTGGCTCTGTCAAAGAACCAACGTCATCAAGTATAGTTCTTCCTCAGCTGGCTCGGCATTTTCATTTTCTGTGTCATCAGTCCACTCTTCAGGCATGGGCACCGTTTCTGGGATGATGATTTCTGGTAATCGCAATTCATTTCCTGTTTCAACATCGTTTCCTTCTTTGGAGGACAAATTGGAGAATTCAGGGACAGTACGCTCTAGTAATTCGTTTCCAGTGTCTATTGGAGTGTGGCTAGTCGATGCTTTCGATGAGCAGACGGAGTCACAGATCATTTGTTGTTGCTCGTCTTCGGCTTCGGTAGAATTGAACGGAACGACAATAATTTGTTCATTCTCTAAATCTTCGTCTTGCGGTTCAATGGTGACTGTGGAGTCTGTGGTGCTTATAGACTACAAAACATTAATATAGAAAAAGTATAAGTTATTAATATATTCAAGTTAAATTGCGCCGCCACAAATAAACAATATACTATATATCCGGTTATAAAAATCATGTTATTGCCCTATTTAACTGAAACTGAACAAATATATATACCATAAGATATAAGGAATATATAAACTAACCTTAGCCGCAGGTTTTGATAGTCCTCCAAAATTAAGAAGCCGCTGCGATTTGTCAGCTATGTCTTGAAACTTTGGCGTCAAACCTTCATGCTTTGATCGCTGATGCTGCGCTACATTATCTCCGTTTAATACCTGGTCGCATCGCAAGCAAACGACGCGATTTCGATTTGATCGTTCAACTTTCCTACGTTTCATTGCATTGCATGGCAGTGATCACTGATCAGTAAAGAAAAATTAACACTTATAACAGAACTTTCCCACAATTATCCGTTCAAATCTCCGTTGAAAAGCGCAATATAAGTGTAACTCTATATACGCGCGCTATATAAATATGTGAGTCATATTTCAAAAATTCGTGAGCGCACATGGTAATTGTCATTGTGTTTCCTGTGATAATATGATATACATGTCATTTGACCCGCGGCCGCTGCATATATACGCAAGATAATGAGTAGAGAAAGAAAATTTCTCTAACCTTTCACATTTTAGCACATAAATCTACCTGATTTTTTACCTGATTTTTTTTTACCTGATCGTCACAATTTTACCTGATTTTTTCGAAACGTCTCCATTGGGGGGGTGTAGCACCCCCCACACCCCCCCGGTCGCTACGTCCCTGCCGCCGTGGTAGAACTCAAAGTATTATGCTCAAAATTAGTCCTTCACACAACGCCAGTGAAGGTCTCACTACCCACCATATTATATAAAAAATGGGTAACTTTACGCTGGTTGAAAATGTTCCACAACCAAACCTTCAACAGCTTTAGTAGACACTTCTTGAGTACCATGCATGGTAGTTAAAGTGCTTATAAACTCAAATACGATATTACTGATATGGATTCTATGTAACGTGAATAGTTGAATGCCAAACTATTTTCTCACTTGAACTGGAACTCGAAGTTTGAGCATTCGATCTGGAAATTGACGTTTGCTACATTTGCTTACATTTTGCTACATTTTGTGTGATGTTATTTAAGATTACTCAAAGTAACTACCGTTTCTTTTGTGCACCGCTGGTGAAATCTGGTTTGCTTGCGGGCACCCAAACACTCGTTGGAAATGATGGACCCGTGAAATATGGACAGTTCGACTAAAAGGGACCATTTTATTTGAGTAAAGAATTCCAGAGGACAGTTCACGTCTGTGGTTCGTGAACGGTATTTGAGAGATGATATCTCATGTCGGAGTAACATTTGCTCAACTTGCATTCAAGGTTAGATGATCCCTCTAATAATTAATTTACCAAAAGGCAGAGCATGGTTTAAAACGACTTGTTAACAGGCTTAAACAACATTGCTTTGCCAGCATGACAACATTGTGCTGGGCTGCTGGCCAACATGAACAATGTTCTCAACAGCATGACAACATTGTGTTGACCAACATGAACAATGTTCTGAACAGCATAAACATTATGTTGCCAAGTTGGCCAGCATGAACAACATTGTCTTGACCAGCATAAACAACATTGTGTTGACCAGCATGAACAACATTGTGCTGACCAGCATGAACAACATTGTGTTGACCAGCATAAACAACATTGTGCTGACCAGCATGAACAACATTGTGTTGACCAGCATAAACAACATTGTGCTGACCAGCATGAACAACATTGTGCTGACCAGCATAAACAACATTGTGCTGACCAGCATAAACAACATTGTGCTGACCAGCATAAACAACATTGTGTTGACCAGCATAAACAACATTGTGTTGACCAGCATGAACAACATTGTGCTGACCAGCATAAACAACATTGTGCTGACCAGCATAAACAACATTGTGCTGACCAGCATAAACAACATTGTGTTGACCAGCATAAACAACATTGTGTTGACCAACATAAACAACATTGTGTTGACCAGCATGAACAACATTGTGCTGACCAGCATAAACAACATTGTGCTGACCAGCATAAACAACATTGTGCTGACCAGCATAAACAACATTGTGCTGACCAGCATAAACAACATTGTGTTGACCAACATAAACAACATTGTGTTGACCAGCATGAACAACATTGTGCTGACCAGCATAAACAACATTGTGTTGACCAGCATAAACAACATTGTGCTGACCAACATGAACAATGTTCTGGCCAGTGTGAACAACATTGTGTTGGCCAGCATGAACAACATTGTGCTGACCAGCATAAACAACATTGTGCTGACCAGTATATTAAAAGAACATTGTGCTGACCAGCACAAACAACATTATGTTGGCCAGTATGAAGAACATTTATTGGCATGGGCTTTGCCATATGTTGGCCAATATGAACAACATTCTAAGAACTTACTTTACATTGTGAGACATTACATTACATTGTGAGACCTTACATTACATTGTGAGACCTTACATTACATTGTGAGACATTACATTACATTGTGAGACCTTATGTTACATTGTGGGACCTTACATTGCATTGTGAGACCTTACATTACATTGTGAGATCTTACATTACATTGTGAGACCTTACATTACATTGTGAGACCTTACATTACATTGTGAGACCTTATTATGTTACATTGTGAGACCTTAAAAGTACATTACATTGTGAGACCTTACATTACATTGTGAGACCTTATTATGTTACATTGTGAGACCTTCCTTACATTGTGAGACCTTATATTAGATTGTTAGTCCTTTTTTTACATCAGATCTTACGTTACATTGTGAAACCTTACATTGTGAGGCCTTCCTTTACGTTGTAAGACCTTACATTACACTGTGAGTCCTTTTGTTATATTGTCAGATATAACGTTACGTTGTGAGACCTTACATTACATTGTGAGACCTTGCTTTACATTGTGAAACCTTACATTACATTGTGGGACCTTACATTACATTGTGAGACCTTACATTACATTGTGAAACCTTACATTACATTGTGAGACCTTACATTACATTGTGAGACCTTGCTTTACATTGTGAAACCTTACATTACATTGTGAGTCCTTTTGGTACATTGTCAGATCTTACTGTATGTTACATTGTCAGATCTTACTGTATGTTACATTGTGAGTCCTTATGTTACATTGTCGGACCAAACATTCGGTGAAAAGTATGTTGCAGATGACTGTAGTGCTTGTGTATATTCTTGTAAAAAACTAATAAATTTATGTGTATGACATTACAGGTGATAGTTTATTGACGCTGTCAAAGGATGTTACCCATTATATTGTTCCAGATTGTCAGGTAGTGTTTCATTCATTTTTTTATTTATTTATTCAATCATTTGTTTGTTTGTTTGTTTGTTTGTTTGTTTGTTTGTTTGTTTGTTTGTTTGTTTGTTTGTTTGTTTGTTTGTTTGTTTGTTTGTTTGTTTGTTTGTTTGTTTGTTTGTTTGTTTGTTTGTTCCTTCATTCATTACTTATACTTACTTTCTTACTTACTCACTCACTCACTCACTCACTCACTCACTCACTCACTCACTCACTCACTCACTCACTCACTCACTCACTCACTCACTCACTCACTCACTCACTCACTCACTCACTCACTCACTCACTCACTCACTCACTCACTCACTCACTCACGCACGCACGCACGCACGCACGCACGCACGCACGCACTCCCTCCCTCCCTCCCTCCCTCCCTCCCTCCCTCCCTCCCTCCCTCCCTCCCTCCCTCCCTCCCTCCCTCCCTCCCTCCCTCCCTCCCTCCCTCAAGTAGAAAACTCTACTTGGCCCGGCTGGGATTCAAACCCGCAACCTTCGGTTTACTAGTTATTCGAAATCATCATGTATGAAGACTAGTCGAGATATTGAAGAAACTAGTTTGTTTCGAAATATCAAATAGGCTAAGTACTATCAATCGACCTTCAGCTCCCAACTTGACCTGTAGCTCAGTTGGTAGAGCATCGGATCGCGGGTTCGGAATTTTCTCTACTTGCCCAGTATGGTTCGTCACTCGGAGTAACACCTTAATATTATTTTCCATCCAAGTTCACTGTCCCACAATATTCATTCTGACAATATGTAAGCATAACATAACGCCTACAGTATACATAACCAATATTTACAATCCCCGTCCAAAAGACGGTTGGTTGGCCCCTGGACTTTTTAACAGACGCATCCCGTGAACTTGTAATTACTTGATTCCTCGGATCATTGCCACAAACGCACAACCACTACGAGTTTATCCATGCGAGATAGATAGGGAAAATCGAATAAACTTTAATGGTCAACTCAAGGCAAATTACATTTTTCGCTTTATATGTATTAAAGCACATAGAATCCAAATATGATGAGAAAAAAAAATTAATTTAAATTTTTTTTCGTTGATTTTGGGATGTTGAATCGGCGAATTTTGACGTATTTTTATAAAAAGCCGTGTTGGCACTAGCAAGTGTGTGACGTAAACGGAGGAACGATTTTACGATCCATTAAAGTAAACACACTCAAAAAGTGTCGAATACTTTAATACGTGTGCGGTTGGAAACTTGCACAAGTTATATTCATCATAAATCAGCTTTTCTTATGATTTCAATCGTCCAGGTTCAACTGTTTACGTCACAAACTTGCTAGTGCCAGACTCTTTATATAACACGGCTTTTTTTAGAATACTTCGTTAAAAAATCAGAAATCAACAAAAAGTACGGCATGCTTCAATAATTTGCCTTGAGTTGACCTTTAAAGGGTAAGAGCAACAAAAATTACAAGTACAAATTTTTTAATTTCTGATTAACAAACTTTCTTGCGATGGTAATCCAAGTAAACAAAACAACTCTTGTGCCAAACAACATCACTAATTTTGACGTCACAAGCTGGGTAAACATGATGAAACTTATTCTTCTGGCAGCTCAATTTCTGTGGTATGTTTTTAAAGTGTTGTGGTTTAATCAAGAATGAAAATCATCTACAACAAATGAGTTTCAGACATATATATGTGAAACTATGGCTAACTAAAGTTTTCGCTTTACCCAGCTTGTGATGTCTCATGCATATAAAAAATGTATCCAAGATGGCAGATATTGATTCAGATTAGCAACTTTAAAAGTGCAATTAAGTTGATTTATTATAGTAATTTGGGTCTAAATAACACACTAGATTGTATTTTCATGTCATTGGTTTGCTTTGGAAATTTTTTGTTTTTCTTGCCCATGCATGCCCTTTAAAAAGTTAATGTCTGAATAATACTTTATTATGTCGGTATTTTGTTAGGTTATGTCTAAAATTGGTCGAAGACAGCAGCGGAGATTCCGCAAGTTGTTCCAAGATGCTCGACAGGATTGTGTGGTGTTCAATAATGCTTTTCATAAGCAATGCTTTTCTGACAGGTGTACTGGAGAGACTAGTGACGAGTGGAGTGCCAGGTACAGTCATTGACCTCTATATAACTGGAGTGCGGGTGTCCCACAAAAAAATGGCCCAAATACACGCCATCAGGCGCCATCTTGTTGACATCGCTGCCAAACGTTTTGCGCATGCGCGACGTCCGAGCTCGTCCTCGGAAAAAGAGCGGGAAAACACTGAAATATTTGGACTGGTCCGAGAGTCCGACACAAAAGTTAAAATTATAAGCATACTACCAAAAAGTTAAGGTAGGTAATTTGTGCATGGCTTCCTTGTCAATATTGTAACATATTCTGAATTTACCCCTTCGTAATTTTATTTACCCTTTTTTTAAAACACAAATGAATAGTCGAGTCTTACTTAGTCTTCACTGTCTGGTTGTTGTCGCCACGGCTCGTTCCCACTTCTCTTGCAATGTTTACTCAGCGAATTCACGCATGCGCAAACGTTTGGCAGCGGTGTTCATCTTGTTAGGTCTGAGCCGCGAAATTGACCAACCACAGGGCAGCTTTTGGCTAACTGTGTCCGAGATTAAAAAGGGCATGGGACCAAATTTACAAAAAAAAAACGAACTGAGAGTTGAGAAACATTTTGAAAGCCAAAAACGATTGTCGGTAAGCAAAAAATTGTCGGTAAGCAAACAGTGCAACTAAACCAAACATATTTACTGGCTTTTCAAAGGATATTTCCGAATGGTTTTATGTTGTATTTGTATGTTTCTTGAGTTTCTTCGTGTTCGGGAAGATGTTTTAATTGTCGGTTTTGAGCTTGCTTCATTGGACAACAAACACGGCAAAGAAAAAAGCTTGGAATTTTCACAAAACCTTTGTTTCATGTCATAATTTACATGTATTTCAATGTCTTTGAACTTTTTACTTTAAAAAAGAATTAAATTTCTGTGTAAATGTATTTCTCAAAGCATTTTTTTGCTTCAAAAGAGTTATCGGCGTGAGTCGTCAACACTTCGGGTTACTTTACGCCCTCGGAGGACCTAACAAGATGGCGCCGTTCAATAGGCCGTACCCACTATGACGTCAGTGGACAAAAAGCGTGCGAAGTATAGTCTGGTCTTAGTAGTTAAATTTTGCATACTGGCATTCTAAATTTTCAACATGGACGCTGTTGAAGTAGAGTGTGCTGAAGCACTTTGTAGCCTTTCAGAGGCTGTTGAAATGAACATGGACGTTGTTAAAGTAGAGTGTGCTAAAGCACTTTGTAGTCTTTCAGAGGCTGTTGAAACAGATGAAAACCCTAGCTTTTGTCAAAGCTCTTGTCCGGGTGGACAGATGTCTGACAGCCCTGAAATGGCGGCAATTTCAGTTGCAATGGGCCTTTGGAGCAACATTGTCGGGCATTGTTTGGCTGTTCTTCACCAATTTGTTTTCCAGCTTCTCAAGGGTAAAACAAGGGAAGTATTTCAGAGACTTTGTCCAGCCTTTGCAGTCGCCATGCAAAGCACTGCCATCGTTTGTCTCGCTTCGGTCTTGCTGTGTTGTTCCACTGTCCATTGTAAACACCAGACTTGGCTCGCCTTCAACAGCGTCAGGACAATAAACAACATCACCAGAACCGCTTACAACATTCCCAATATCATCTTCACGACCCGTGCAAGAGTTTTGAAAAAAACTAGGGTCGTGAAGAATGATTTCAAAATGTAAAACATCACAGGAAGTGTTAGAGCTGTCGCGAGCAGCTGAAGCAAACGCCATTTTGAAACTAGCTAATTTAACTACCAAGACCAGACTACTTCGCGCGCTTTTTGTCCACTGACGTCATAGTGGGTACGGCCTATTGGGGACACTTCATGTAATACAAAAGTATCGGGGACCCGCAGTCCAGTTATATGGTACAGTCGGTAGAATACTAGAAGTTTATAGATCGGATGACTCTATGGGATTTTTTCCGAAGATGACACCCAGTGACGTATTAAACTCTACGCACGTATGCAGCAACGCATCTCACAAGTTTCTCCAGTCACAGTATTCAATACGGTTGCTTGCACTGATCTCTATATAACTGGATTGCTCATCCGGCTCCAAAAATGAAGCCACCAGAGATGACGAATTTGGAGTACCAAGATGGCCGCCACGGAAACTTGTATGTTTTTGTAGCACGAAAAGAGAGGAAAAGAGCCACATTAAGAAAATTTCTGCTTTTTTTAGTATTAAACAAAGAACACTGTAAAAGGTGTAGAAGCTTAGTTTTTGCATTTTTTTGGGTATTATTTAGCAGTAAAACGTGTTATTTCGTAGTTTTTTACTCTGTCCGTTAATCGATAAACTTGCCTATATCACAAAACTCGTAAAAAACAACGAAATCAGTCGATAACTTCATTATCAAACTATTTACGTACCTTTGGTATTAAAGCGTAAGTCTTTACAAAGCCTTGAAGTATGTAGTTGACAATTTCGGACTGTACTTGCTTGTATTTTCTTTCTGTTTTTCAGTCGGTAAATTGCCATCTGAGAATATATTGTTGTACGGCTTTTCCGACTTCCCTGGTAAACTCTTACTACTCTTAAGCCCGCAAAGTACACTGGACCTGGATTACCGATATGGCCGCCAGTGGCTTCGGAATGTTTACTGCTGACCATAAAGGATGAGCAATCCAGTTGTATAGAGGTCAGTGGTTGCCAGACTACTACGGGCGGTTGGTTACGGTTTGCGGACATATTTTATGGCAACTACAATCACGGTAACGTGACCATGTACAAACAATGTTGAGATCAAATACAGACTTAAAGGGTATTGGCAATAAAAATTAAGTTTGTCTCATTTGAAAGAACTCGTCAAATGGTATAAGAAGACCTTTTACAATTTTTCCGTATCTGTTTTGGTTTTGGAAATATTTTGACCAAAGACAGCGTGCTGTCCGCCATCTTGGAATTATTTTCGATATGCATGTGACATCATAAGCAGAGTAAAGTGAAATTTTTATCTTGCCAGCCTTATGATATTATGAGCTAGAAACTCGATTTTGTTGCGCTATTTCCATTTTAAATTGACCCACAACATTTAAAAAGCCTTCCGTGGAAATTTGGTCACCCACGGAGTAGTTTCGTCAGGTTTACCCTGCTTGTGACGTCACCAATTTCCTAGTTAATTAGACCCAATATTACAACAAGATGGCGGACAGCACGCTGTCTTTGGTCGAAATATTTCATAGAAAATAGATAGAGAAAAATTACAAAAGGTCTCCTTATACCAATTGACGAGTTCTTTCAAATGGGACAAATTTAATTTTTATTGCCAATACCCTTTAAGTACGCATGTATGAGTACTTTCTCTCTAACTATTTCCTGTCCGAGTCGGTCTTTAGTATTTTATTCTGGCTAACGCCAGACGATTTTATTCACCTCTGAGGAAGCCCTCGAACAGGAATGAGTTAAGAAGTATTTAAAAGAAGAAGGACTGGGAAAGCTACTCGATTGAAAAGTTATTTTGGTATACAGCTTTATTTGATAGAACAATCGAAATATGGTAAGGCTTGATATGCTGTCGAAACAGAGAACGTAGGAGTCTAACGTTTCGAGCGAAGGCCCTTGTTTGTTCCGGTGTGGCGGTCTGAGATTGTCACCGTGCTGAGATTGTATATCGATTTGTGTTATCAAATGTTGACGTTCAAAACATTCAAACTTTTTGCCTTCAAATGGTTTATTGATGAAAACTCCTTATAGTACAAAATTCAAAAACTTTGTGAACTGTGCTATAGTAGTTGTGAATTTGTCACAACATATTACAACAGGGGCTTTTCAAGAAATCTGAACAACGAATGCGATGAACGGCATATGAACTGAAACAAAACGACGAGTTACTACCGTTTGTCATCACGGGATGATCGCATATTCTTGCTGCATGTATACATGTATATCAACCAAAATTATTGTTAATCTTCTAAACTCTGGATATATTTAATAATTCAATGGAATGATCGATACAAGACATCTCAGTTAGTTAACGTCCAAAACTTTCGTCATGCATCAGCATCAGCATTCTAGTTCACGAGCGGATATAATATTTTTTCATTAATTAAAACTGTAATTATTCATCTCAAGCATTCGATTTTATTCAGGCTGTGTTCATAAACCAGTCATTTCATGGCAAAAAGTTTGATTATTCTGGTCATAAAGCCGATTACAGATATTGAGATACAATCTCAGCACCGCCACACCGGACAGTTTTTTTTTCCAATTTTAGTAAAATTGTCTTGCGTTAAAAGACCTGTGGAAAGGAAAAGAAGCAATCATATTTTTTTTAATTTGATTGCTTCATTATCAATATCATTGTTGGCTGGTATATGAAGCTGCTGTATGGTATTACAATCATTTAGAAGGCAAACTGCCTATCGTCGTAATCAGCGATAATCCCGAGGTGAGAACTTTGCATCAACAGCTAAGATTGTCAGGACTGCCTAGAGGGGAGGGCAGGAAGGGCTATTTTTTTCAGGGCCTCGTTATTTCATACGGCATGGTTACAGATCAAAAGATTTTTAATCCAGTTCGGCACAGCAAACGAAAATACGGGAATGGCACCCTCAAAATGCAGAAAATACCCTTTCAGAAACCCAATAATTCAGAAAAATGTTGGTGGCTATGCCTCAGACCCATCTAATAACCATAGATAAAGGAGGTATAGATTGCCAACTCGGTTCTGGAGATGGGCCCACTATGGGGGATCCAAGATGGCGGCTCAACCGGGCAAAAGCTCAATTGACCCTAACGGGACAAGTCACTTTGAGTGACTCTCAAGAAAAACTAACTGTAAAGAATTGTTTCAAGCCTGTCGAGAACCTCAACAACATCAGTATGTTCCGAAAAATATATTTGTTTCAATTCGTAATGTCCAAATTTTGGGCCAGTTAAATCGATATATTTTCAACGATGGAACTTCTTGCTTTTATTTCACTCGTTTTTTAGCTTAAATTCCCTTAGGATAACCTGAGTGTATTGTATAAATACTTTTGTTAAGATAATTTTGTTTTGTTTATCGTTGTCGTAGATTGCGAAAGTAAACGAAACAATGGCCTACTGTCAATCTTTAAATCTGGTGAATGGCTGTAACTGTCAACCAAAACTATCAAAAACATTTCTGCCTTGAGTATATTCTCTTTTTTTGTTAATTTGAAGCAGTAAATTTTCAGAAGAACCTCTCTCTTGATTTTCGCTAATTTGGTCACTTCAGCCGCCATCTTGAATTTGCCCGCTTGAGCCGCCATTTTGGAGTTCAAAAGTCTGTTGTGAGTCCGCGATCTATACCTCCTATACTGCGAGTATAAGGTCGAGGTTAAAAGGGATGACTCAAAAGGACCCGTCCATTCCTTTCGCGGCTTTTCCAAAATATGTCGTCAAATTTGTTTTTCCCAAATTTGTTGTGAAGCTTCAGTGAGTCTCAAGATTTTAGCAATCTTTTCGATCTCCTAACCACAACATAAACCCTAACCCTAATCAGAAATCTGGTTTAACCCCTAGCTTTTGGAAAAAAAACATATTTAATGACAAAAGCCGCGAAAGGACTGGACGGGTCCCTTTGAGTCATCCCTTTTAGCCGAAACCAGGTCGAAAAGGGGCTCTGACTTACATGGTACTGTACAGTATATGGTCCAATACTTTTGTGAGTAATCTACTAAATCCCATGCATTAAGATTCGAAAAATTGACAGTGTCAACGTTCTAAAAGACGAAAGTTCTGGTGGTCATCGATTGAATTATGCTTTGGATTTTTGTATCTACTGCGCATGCGCTAGTAGATACATTGCTGTCGTGCGTGTAAGTTTAAGTTAACAAAAGAATGCCTTCGGAGCCAATCAAAACACAGAATTAAACGATTGACCGCCGACAAACCGCCGAAGCCAAAATTGTAAACCAGGTACTTCATGTAAGTCAATGATATGGCAACATAGAGCGAGATTATTCAAGCCAGCGAGATGCTGAGATATTTATTTCAAGAATAGAAGTTTTTTATACAAGCTTAGTAAGTATTTTATGTATGAATCGTTGTCAATTTTTAAATGTGATGTACTATAGACGTTGGAGTGATGATAAGTTTTTGAAAGCCTCTTAAATCTTAATAGTCTTTGGACAATTTCATATTCAGATGAGCCAACATGTTTACATGTATTCGATATGAGTAGAGTTGTTAGTGCTCAAACTCCTGTGCTTTGATGGCTTATACTCTGAGTTCCTTTCTTTAGGTAAAAACACAGCATGGCTAGCATCGACAAAAAATCTTGTTCAGCTCTGAATACAAGGTCACTCACTACAAGTACATACAGTAATTACGACATTGCTTTTACCATAGTAGCTATAGGCATGATTGAACGCAGTAGATACATGCATGTCTGGACATGCCTATTTTTCACCATAGGTGCGCTTACGAGGGATGACCTTAGCGTGACAGTCAAGAACAGTTGTGGAACTTTTTGCTTTCGACTGTTTGATCATTTAAAGGTATAGTAAATCGTTTACAATAGGACTTTTTCCAATGTCAGCGTAATAATGAGTATAAACTTTCGGGACTCTCATTTGCTATACCAGAGAAAAAAAGTGTTGCCTCGGTTTTCTAATTGGTTGAAATGTGTGTTTTTTTACAAGTGAAACAGCAACCAAAAGGAACGCGGGCTCTGGGTACGAGATTGGTGAAACAGGGCCTTTCTTTAGCCTAGTTTCTAGGCCTTCCTCGGTTGACACGTTTCGGAAGTGATCCGAGCGGACCCGCTGGGGAAGGCCTAGCAAAATTCTTAAACACTTTCACTTTACAGCTCAGTTGTTTATTGAGGAAGAATTGTGATGTTATGACGTCCTAAGTGTTTCCCGACACTTACTATTTCCATCTGCATAAAATAATGCAAGCCTACTCACCTCGGATCGACGAAGGTTCACTGGCCTAGCTTTCTTATCACTAGCTTTCCTTCTGCAACCGCCAAAAGTTGAAAGTGAAACAGTTAAATTTTCATTTCAAGCTCCAATTGGAATATATTCCATAATTTCCTTCTTTCGATCGCCAAGACCTTTGGTAAAATCTTCGCAGACATCCTTATGCTTTTTATATAATATACTGTCGCTACGCTAGATCCCAGGAACACTCGAAGGACCAGAACGATTCTGGGCAGGACCTTTTTACGAATGTTGCTAGGCCTTTTCGTTTCCAGTCTCTCCCCAGTCTTCCCAAGAACCCAAACCGACTACGCGACCAAGCTCATGGCGGAAACGAAAGGCTTAGAAACTAGGCTAGCCTTTTTTAACGTACAAACCATTTCCCCGTTAAAGTGCCTATGAAACGAAAATTAAGTTTGTCTTATTTGAAAGAACACTTCAAATTATAGAGTAACATCTTTTGCAGTTTTTCGTTTCCTTGCTTCGTTCTTGAGATATTTTAGTGATGTAAATGTCACATGTTGCGACGTCACACGTGCATAATGAGTTATCGAAAAACGTTATATATATCTTTGCTATTATCAAATATAATCACTTGAAAATCTACATGTTTAGTGTTCTGGGCGAAATACACCCACATGCTTCCCTCGAATTATTTTGGTTTGATAATAGCAAAGATATTAAAAGATGTTACTCTATCATTTTAAGTGTTCTTCCAAATAAGACAAACTTAATTTTCGTTTCATAGGCACTTTAAAGGGCTTATGCAGCGAAAAATAGGTTCGAGAGAGACTCTCTTATTTCAAAGAACGTTTGAAGTTATAAAGATTGACGTTAGCAGCTCTTCCATATCTCATTTCGTTCTTTAGATATTGAGATTTGCGTGATATGCAAATAACATCACTTAGACGTCACACTGTATAATGACATGTTGGGAAATCATGTCTATTCTTGCAATAATTCAAGTAAATCACTTGAAACTTTTCATGTATAGTGTCCTGCGATACACAGAAGCACATGCACAGTTAAAAGTGATTTCGTTAAATAATCTCAAATTGATATTCAAGATTTTCCAACAAGTCATTATACAGTGTGACGTCTAAGTGATGTTATTTACATATAAAACAAATCGCAATATCTAAAGAACGAAGTGAGATATGGAAGAGCTGCAAACGTCCATCTTTATAACTTCAAAAGTTATTTTAAATAAGAGAGTCTCTCCCGAACTTATTTTTCGCTGTATAACCCTCCTCCACCCCCATGAATTGACCCCCCGTCCCACCACCCCGAGAAAATCCCTTTTTCCTGGGTACAAACAAATGAACAGAGAATTAAGCCATAAGAATATAAAAAGAAAATTTCGGACTTAGTTTTGAAGAAGGAATACCTATATAATTAACCCACCCCCACTTCTTGTTTTAAACATTTGAAATTAAAATGCTTAAATAAGTAACAATCTTGTCCAGCATTTATATTGATGATATTAATTGTTCTTTCACTAAAATTAATGTACCTGATAAATGTTTTCATGGGACAGTCCTAACAGTACCAGTACTGTAATAGCAGCATTAATATGTTTGGCATGCTGATGAGATCTGACACAGCAATGCAGTCAGAAATGTGTTGTATTTTAACTGGTTTTTATGACATTTTACAACCTCGCATAGGCGGGGTAGCTCAGTTGGTAAAGTCACTGACTTTGCGATCAAAAAGGCCTGGGTTCCAGGTTCAATCCAGGTTCGAGTCGAGGTCAACTCAGCCTTTCATCCTTTCCAGGTCTTTCAAAAACTCATTAATAATTCATGAGGAAAACATAAAGGAAAATCATGACCGTGACGTGTCTCTATATGTGATAGAGACACGCTCGCTATTTTCGATGAACTTTTTCTTCGATTTTGCGGCTCAGACAACTTCAATTTTCAAAACTGATTTCTATATGAGCTTATTATATGGATAGTTTTTGAAGCCATTTAAAACATCCGCAGTACGTGTTTTATCAGATCTAAAACGCTCGGCTATCGCCTATCGTGTTTTAAATCTGATAAAACACTGCTGCTCATGTTTTAAATAGTACATAAAATGAGTGCCAGCAAAAATTGCTGGGGTAAGCGGTCAAAACTGACCAGGGAAAGGAATTTTACTCACCCCTACCTACTTGTAGGTAGCAAATGAAAGAGGAGCATTCGTGTCACCTCCGGTTACGACCAACTAGTACTTACTTTACAGTGTTCCTAACACCGACAAACTACCAGTGACCAACTACCAACAATGACCAACAACTACTAACTACCAATGACCATCCACCTGTCCATCACCAAAGACCAACAACGACCTACTATCAACTACCAACAACGAAAACTACCAATGACTAACTACCACTAACGATCAACAACAACCAACTACCAATAACGACGAACTACCAATAACGACGAACTACCAATAACGACGAACTACCACCGACGACAGACCACCACCACCACCAGCAACAACAACAACAACAACAACAACAACAACAACAACAACAACAACAACAACAAACTAATACCACCACTTACTACCACCACCAACGGCAAACTACTACCAACACCAACGACAAACTACTAACACCACCAATGACAAACTACTACTACCACCACCACCAACGACAAACTACTACCACCACCACCAACAACGTCAAACTACTACCACCACCACCAACGACAAACCACTACTACCACCACCAACGACAAACTACTACCTGGCACCACCAACGACAAACTACTACCACCACCAACGACAAACCACTACTACCACCACCACCGACGACAAACTACTACCACCACCACCACCAACGACAAACTACTACCACCACCACCAACGACAAACCACTACTACCACCACCAACGACAAACTACTACCTGGCACCACCAACGACAAACTACTACCACCACCAACGACAAACTACTACTACCACCACCACCAACGACAAACTACTACCTGGCACCACCAACGACAAACCACTACCAACGACAAACTGCTACTTGGCACCACCAACGACAAACTACTACCAACACCAACAACGACAAACTATACCAATGACGAAATAACAGACTACCCACCGACCAACAACGGTCATCTAGCATCTGCATCTATCAATTAGCAACCACCAACTGCCATCAAGGAACGACCAACAAGCAAACGATAACTAACAACTACATGTATATCAATTGATATTGCTATTGGTTTTCTGTTTTTGTTTAAAACTTCTAGACTAACTCTATTGCAGGTACGGATTGGTGTAACTCATACCACATGGCGACTCAATTAAGCTTGAGCTAGCTTCTTGCTATCCATATAAGTTGTCAAAATCATGTTCCATGAGTGAGGAAGAGATAAAGCTTCAAAAGAAACGGCTTATTGAGGTTTGTTGTCCAAATCCACTTTTGTAGCATATATTATTTTATGTACGTAACGTCGCACTTTACATATGCCGTACTTAATATCTATTTTGTGGACCCTAGAGAAGATTAGGTTTTTGATTGATACCACGTTGGTGGCTATATACACTATTTAAACCTTCTTTAAATAAAGATTATCGTATTGTACTGCACGGCGCTGCCCTGCCCTACCCTGCGCAGCGCTGTACCGGGCTGCACTGGGTTGAGCTGCCCTGCCCTACCCTGCGCTGTGATGTGCTACGCTGGGCTGGGCTGAGCTGAGCTAAGCTAGGCTGGGCTGGGCTGTGTTGTGTTGTGTTGTGTTGTGTTGTGTTGTGTTGTGTTGTGTTGTGTTGTGTTGTGTTGTGTTGTGTTGTGGTGTGGTGTGGTGTGGTGTGTTGTGTTGTGTTGTGTTGTGCTGTGCTGTGCTGTGCTGTGCTTTGCTGTGCTGTGCTGTGTTGTGTTGTGTTGTGTTGTGTTGTGTTGTGTTGTGTTGTGTTGTGTTGTGTTGTGTTGTGTTGTGTTGTGCTGTGCTGTGCTGTGCTATTTTGCATGGGTTGTGTTTTGTTTTGTGTTGGGCTGTGTTGTGTTGATTCCATTCCAAAGTTCAGTCCAAAGTACAATACAGCGCAGTGCATTGCAGCAGGGGCGCAACTAGGGAGGGGGGGGGGGGATGCAACCCCTGCCCTTTTTGTGAGACCTCTAATACTAGGTTAGACATTAGATAAACAGATAATTAATCGTCTGTTGTAGTACGCAATACAATAATGGTTGTTGAGTGTTCTCGAAGAAGCATAACGAAGATATCTATAGTATCCCAAATCAGTGCCGTAGCAAATTTTTCGCAGATAAAGTTCTTTGCCTGTTTTGATAACCTGAATTTAACTTTGTGCAATGAATTTAACTTTTCATGTGTCCGAGGGCAGAGGCATCTTAGAAGAATTAGAAGCTATTCAGTAATGTATAGGTATTTAATTATTGAAAGATTAAGCGACTCAAAATCTCAAACGGAGCAACGCACCCCCAAAATATGTTCACTTTTATGAAGTGTCGTCTGTCGAGGCTTCAATTCCCTGAACCAATCATAGAGATAGAGCTGGATTTTGGCAACCTGTAGGGTATGTTGGTGTGATAATTTCTTCGTTTTTACAGTAAAATTTGATGTAGAATTAGATGAAAAAGTTCGCTCAACTGCCCCCACTTTTTGACACCTTGCTACGGCACTGCAAATTGTTTAGAATACTGAACGAGTTTGCCCGTTTTTTTGCGTTCAACCCCTGCCCTCGAAATTTTCTAGTTGCGCGCCTGTGCAGTACAGTACAGTACAGTACAGTACAGTACAGTACAGTACAGTACAGTACAGTACAGTACAGTACAGGAAAGTACAGTACAGTACAGTACAGTACGGTGCAGTACAGTACAGTACAAAACTAATTTAAAGTCTACACCGTTTTCAGGTCAAATTCAGAAACTTCCAAACGAATTTCAGACACTCCCAAATGATATTCAGATTGTCCAAATGAATTTCAGACATTTCCAAATGAATTTCAGACATTTCCAAATGATATTCAGATTTTCCAAATGATATTCAGATTTTCCAAATGATATTCAGATATTTTCAAATGATATTCAGACATTTCCAAATGATATTCAGACATTTCCAAATGAATTTCAAACATTTCCAAAATAAAGCGAGAGGCTAAAGTTCGCTTGAACAGTAAATAGTTCGGATCAGCTGAGGGAACACATACACCTTTTGCCCTGCATTACTCAATAAAAAACCTTCAATTGCACTTGTTGAAATAACAATAGCACTTTATTCATAATTAGCGCGAAACGACATTCAATAACGCTTCTGTAACATCAATAGCATTTATTACATAAAGTGCTATTTTTATTTCAATGAGTGCAATTGAATGTTTTTATTGAGTAATGCAGGGCAAAAGGTGTATGTGTTCCCTCAGCTGATCCGAACTATTTACCGTTCAAGCGAACTTTAGCCTCTCGCTTCATTTTGGAAATGTCTGAAATTCATTTGGAAATGTCTGAATATCATTTGGAAATGTCTGAATACCATTTGGAGAATCTGAATATCATTTGGAAATTTCTGAAATTCACTTGAATTATCTGAAATTCACTTGGAAAGTTCTGAAATTGATCTGAATTATCTGAAATTCGTTTGGAAGTTTCTGAATTTGACCTGAAAAACGTGTAGTGTAGTATTTTATGGCAAACTGTAAGACATCTTACACCAACAACTTATAGATTCTTATCATTTAGACTTTTGTATTTTTAAGGAAATCAGGTAAAACGTAGTACTCGAGTAGTGTTTATATATTTACAAAAACTTTATTGAGTAGTTGCATCTTATGCTCATTATCATTTCTTTAGGACGTAAAAGAGTACAACGAAGGAAACAGCGCGAAGTCTGAGGATGAGAACGATCTAAGTGACTTTCGTCAACTGACATCGCTGTTTGGTCAAACCCACAAAGACGTGAGTCTCTACTGCCTTCTTAATGACTTTAAAGAGCTCTCCTTGCGTGAATAGCGGAAATTTATCTGGCGTCATGCATTCAAACTATGTCTCCGTGGCTTTGACTCTAAGACCTATAATGGATCGTGGAAGCGACTGTTGAACACCGTTTACAAGATGCCGGTACGGAAGCATAGCGGCAGATTATCGTTACGTTCCTGACAACGGTTTCGAATGTGTCCACGCGACTCCGGAACCTTCTGGTGTCCATCCAGTATTACCGAGCTGTGCGCCGTTTAAAGGGTATTGGCAATAAAAATGAAGTTTGTTTAATTTGAAAGAACTCGTGAAATTGTAATAGAAGATCTTTTACAACTTTTTCGTGTCTTACAATTCGTTTGCAAGATATTTCAATTTGTTTAATATGTAAATGAGATGGGCTCTGACATCAGGAGCAGGGTGCAGTATTTTTACACAAAGCAAAATCACTTATGAAATGTTCAGTGTCACAAGGCGGTTTTATGTGCACAGTTTCAAGTGATTTCGTTAAACAAATTTAGAGATATAACTGATTTTGCTACGTGTGAAAATACCTTACCCTGCTCCTGACGTCAGAGATCATCTCATTTACATATTAAATAAATTGAAATATATTGAAAACGAAGAAAGATACGAAAAAGTTGTAAAGGATCTTTATTACAATTTTATGACTTCCTTCAAATTAGACAAACTTAATTTTTGTTGCCAATGTCCTTTAAATAACCATGTCTCGTCAAACGTACATTACCAGAAATTGATGACAAAATGGCCGCCGCTTAAGGGCTAATTTACATATAGTCCTTATAAAATGGCATCCAATTTTGAACAGTAGATATATAGAGAGGAAATATTAAAATGAAAATTCTGCTAATTGAGTATCTCGCCTACTATTTGCCGACCTCGCAATTCCAGCAACAGCGATTTTCAAATTATTTACTTCCTTATTTGTTTAAATCAGGTATACCTACGATCTGCCAAATAACTATATCTCTCGAGCTATCGTTTGTCACTGTTTGAGACTCCATCAATCATGGTGAGTTCAAAATGCCCATTGTGTTGTTGCCATTACGAGTCGGGTAGTTGTTAAATTAGAGGTATAATACTTCAGCCAATTTGGTCAATATGTAATCTATTACATGCAAGATAAATGTTCCTCTATCAACTCGAAAGTATCAACAAAATCCTACCGCAATCCAGTGGTGCATGGCTTTCTTATTTGTTTACTATTTTTAACACAATTTGGGAGATCGTAGATATACCTGATGCAAATAAATAGGTGACTGAATGATTGGATAATGGTTGTTGTATAGATCAGGAGGGCGGCAAATAGTTGGCAAGCTACTCTAAAAGCAGAATTCTCACTTTAATATATTCGCCTTATATATTTACTGTTCAAAATGGGACGCCATCTTCTAAGGAATATATGTAAATTGGCTTTCAAGCGGTGGCCATTTTGTCATTAATTTCTGGTAATGAAATGAAAACGAGGAGCAATTCAAAGAATATTATCCCACCAAAGCGTAGTGCATTCTAGGTTTACAATTTAAGTCTCTCTGTTAGGAACTTGCCTTACTGACTTGATCTTCTCCGTTTCCACTGGTTAGTCATTGGTATAATTTGAAAAACAGCAGTGCAAGTTCTCAGCAGAAGTTTTCTAAAGTCCAGAACACAAAGAAAGTTTTTCATCTCTGAAACAAACGTAGCCTCCTTCGCAGGCGATTCTGTGTCTTCCCAAACGGCGGACTCCAAATTCCCAATGTTGTGGCTTTGAAAGACAAACGCTAGTCGCCAAATTATAGGAGCTGTAAATTTGCCAATTGGATCGTAAAACGGAGCGAAAAATCTTGTGTTCACATAACACCGCCAACGGTTCCGTTTTCATCTTGCAGAAATCGTCGGGAGCGACGACAAAACTCACCAAACGTGGTCGAAATTGTATGAAAACGTCACTCAAACCGGAGCGATTTGATTCACCGTGCGTTTTTGTTCCATTCACTGTGGAAAATTTTGTTGCATTGCACGGCTCTGTCGCATTAATTTAAATCCAGTCTTTCTAAAACCTTGCTAAGGTTATTACAAAACGTTTTAAAACATTACTAAATGAATAACGAGGATGGAACATTCCACCTCATCAAGATATTTTTACCATTGCACTCATTCATTATTTGTATAATATCCGCTCTCATTTGGTCAACATAAAAGATAACAAACTATATATAATTTTAATGCTCGCGTTCTGTCTGTCTGTCTGTCTGTCTGTCTGTCTGTCTGTCTGTCTGTCTGTCTGTCTGTCTGTCTGTCTGTCTGTCTGTCTGTCTGTCTGTCTGTCTGTTTGTTGTTTGTTTGTTTGTTTGTTTGTTTGTTTGTTTGTTTGTTTGTTTGTTTGTTTGTTTGTTTGTTTGTCTGTTTGTCTGGCTGCTTGTCTGTCTTCTGTCTGTCTGACCCTGAAACGAGGTTGCCTTGGTAGGAACACGTTTGAATTATTTTGAACAAAAAAACTTGACCCATGCGCAGATTTTATTTTGTTTCTTGAAAAGATGACCGAACGTGCGAGGCCACATTTTGTGGGTTGTCATTTAGGATTACTCAAAGTATTTTCCGTTTCTTTTGTGAACCGCTGGCGAAACGTGGTTTGCTTGCGGACACCCAAACAACCCTTGTGCCACAGAATAGAAATACCACCAGAAGTCCAACTCGCGTGACAACTTGTCCGCATTTCTTTAATGCGCATGCGCGATATTTTACGCCATCCTACGCGATCCTACGCAATGTTCTACGCCATCCTACGCAATCCTGGCAAGTTCCCCAGGAAGTTTTAACCTTCTTTTGAAGGTCCAAACTGCCGGGGGAACTTGCCAGGATTGCGTAGGATGGCGTAGGATGTCGAGGAATCAAGATGCGCGAGGCGACATGCGCGAGGATAGAAACTTCAAAGGTCCGACGCGAGTTGGACTTCTGGTCGTATTTCTATTCTGTGCTTGTGCTGTGCTTGTGCTCTGTATCATGTTATGATCTATTGCTCTCATGTCGGTGGAGAATGGAAGCTCTGGTAAGTTCCCATAATCAAGATGGACCCGTGAAATATGGACAGTTCGACTAAAAGGGACCGTTTTATTAGAGTAAAGAATTCCAGGGGACAGTTCACGTCTGTGGTTCGTGAACGGTATTTGAGAGATGATGTCTCATGTCGGAGTAACATTTGCTCAACTTGCATTCAAGGTTAGAGATCCCTATAGTAATTAGTTTACCAAAAGGCTGAGCATGGTTTAAAACGGCTTTTTAGCAGGCTTAAACAACATTGCTTTGCCAGCGTGAACAACGTTTGTGCTGATCAGCATGCACAATATTGTGTTGGCTAACATAAATAACATTCTAAGACCTTGCGTTACATTGTGAGTTCTTACATTACATTGTCAGACGCATTGTGAGACCTTACGTTACATTGTGAGACATTACGTTACATTGTCAGACCTTACGTTACATTGTCAGATGCATTGTGAGACCTTACGTTACATTGTGAGACCTTACGTTACATTGTCAGATGCATTGTGAGACCTTGCGTTACATTGTGAAACCTTATGTTACATTGTCAGATGCATTGTGAGTACTTACGTTACATTGTCAGATACATTGTGAGACCTTACGTTACATTGTCAGATGTATTGTGAGTACTTACGTTACATTATCAGATGCATTGTGATACCTTGTGTTACATTGTGAGACCTTACGTTACATTGTGAGACCTTACGTTACATTGTCAGATGCATTGTGAGTACTTACGTTACATTGTCAGATACATTGTGATACCTTGCGTTACATTGTGATACCTTGCGTTACATTGTGAGACCTTACGTTACATTGTGAGATGCATTGTGATACCTTGCGTTACATTGTGAGACCTTATGTTACATTGTCAGATGCATTGTGAGATCTTGCATTACATTGTGAGTCCTTACGTTATATTGTCAGATGCATTGTGATACCTTGCGTTACATTGTGAGACCTTACGTTACATTGTCAGATGCATTGTGAGTAATTACGTTACATTGTCAGATGTATTGTGAGTACTGACGTTACATTGTCAGATGCATTGTGATACCTTGTGTTACATTGTGAGACCTTACGTTACATTGTCAGATGCATTGTGAGACCTTAGGTTACATTGTGAGACATGTTACATTGTGAGACCTTACGTCACATTGTGAGACCTTACGTTACATTGTGAGACCTTACGTTACATTGTGAGACCTTATGTTACATTGTGGACCTTACGTTACATTATGAGACCTTACGTTACATTGTCAGATGCATTGTGAGACCTTACGTTACATTGTCAAATGCATTGTGAGACCTTACGTTACATTGTCAGATGTATTGTGAGTACTTACGTTACATTATCAGATGCATTGTGATACCTTGTGTTACATTGTGAGACCTTACGTTACATTGTGAGACCTTACGTTACATTGTCAGATGCATTGTGAGTACTTACGTTACATTGTCAGATACATTGTGATACCTTGCGTTACATTGTGATACCTTGCGTTACATTGTGAGACCTTACGTTACATTGTGAGATGCATTGTGATACCTTGCGTTACATTGTGAAACCTTATGTTACATTGTCAGATGCATTGTGAGATCTTGCATTACATTGTGAGTCCTTACGTTATATTGTCAGATGCATTGTGATACCTTGCGTTACATTGTGAGACCTTACGTTACATTGTCAGATGCATTGTGAGTAATTACGTTACATTGTCAGATGTATTGTGAGTACTGACGTTACATTGTCAGATGCATTGTGATACCTTGTGTTACATTGTGAGACCTTACGTTACATTGTCAGATGCATTGTGAGACCTTAGGTTACATTGTGAGACATGTTACATTGTGAGACCTTACGTCACATTGTGAGACCTTACGTTACATTGTGAGACCTTACGTTACATTGTGAGACCTTATGTTACATTGTGGACCTTACGTTACATTATGAGACCTTACGTTACATTGTCAGATGCATTGTGAGACCTTACGTTACATTGTCAAATGCATTGTGAGACCTTATGTTACATTGTCAGATGCATTGTGAGACCTTACGTTACATTGTCAGTGCATTGTGAGACCTTGCATTACATTGTCAGATGCATTGTGACACCTTGCGTTACATTGTGAGACCTTACGTGACATTGTGAGACCTTACGTCACATTGTGAGACCTTACGTGACATTGTGAGTCCTTACGTTACATTGTGAGTCCTTACGTTACATTGTGAGACCTTACGTTACATTGTGAGACCTTACGTTACATTGTGAGACCTTACGTTACATTGTGAGTCCTTACGTTACATTGTGAGACCTTACGTTACATTGTGAGACCTTACATTACATTGTGAGACCTTAGGTTACACTGTGAGTTGCATTGTGAGACCTTGCGTTACATTGTGAGACCTTACGTTACATTGTGAGATGCATTGTGAGACCTTGCGTTACATTGTGAGACCTTATGTTACATTGTCAGACGCATTGTGAGATCTTGCATTACATTGTGAGTCTTACGTTACATTGTCAGATGCATTGTGATACCTTGCGTTACATTGTGATACCTTACGTTACATTGTGATACCTTGCGTACATTGTGAGACCTTACGTTACATTGTGAGACCTTACGTTACATTGTCAGATGCATTGTGAGTACTTACGTTACATTGTCAGATCTGATGCATTGTGATACCTTGTGTTACATTGTCAGATGCATTGTGAGACCTTGCATTACATTGTGAGTCCTTACGTTAAAATTGTCAGACGCATTGTGAGACCTTGTGTTACATTGAGACCTTACGTTACATTGTCAGATGCATTGTGATACCTTGCGTTACATTGTGAGACGTTACATTACATTGTGAGACCAAACATTTGGTGAAAAGTATGTTGCAAATGACTGTAATACTTGTATATTCTTGTAAAAAAACTAATAAATTTACATGCATGACATTACAGGTGACCATGACATTATTGACGCTGTCAAAGGATGTTACCCATTATAGTGTTCCAGATTGCCAGGTAGTGTTGCGTTGATTCATTTATTCATTCAATCATTCGCTCGTTTGGTTTTTATTCGTTTCATCGAGATTTCATCATGTTTCATCGAGATTTTCTCAATGTCGCGTAGATTTCAAAACGAGTAAACTCCACTCTCTATATCTGAAACGCTATATCTTCAGTTATTCACAGGCCTCAAAGTCAAGTTAAGATTTGGTATCTATTATATCGGTTTCGGTCACTGACCTATATATAACTGGACTGCGTGCTCCTATTACCTTTGAGATAGGAAAAGTGTCCCCCAAATCGTTTTCAAAATGGCGGCATTTACGGGTCTTTTGGTAATGGTGAAGGTCGCGGTCCACATTATTCTACGGAACGGAACTTGTCGTCGCATTATTTTACGGAACGGAACGCTGCTAATGTTTGCAATGTAATTTGATGCTGTATCGCACAGGAATCTGGGATTTTTTAAGTTCAGTTGAATTGAATTTCTAAGAGATAACTCTGATTATCCTTTTATTTGACAAATATGACATAATTGTAGTACTAGTATGGTTACGAATAGACTAGTATACATGTCCCCCGGTTTAGTAATTGGGTAACTTTGCTGGATGGGCAAATTCGCTCTACTGATGACATGCAAATATACAACAGACATCTTATGCACAATTTATTGTTTTCAAAAGAGTCACTAAAAGGATTACATTTATTTCGGTTACCAAAAATGACTATAAAACGCCATCTAATATATTGGCTGGAAAATTGTTACCGGGGGAGGTGACATTGGTGACAGTATAATTTCTTCACCGTATCTAAAAAAGAAGAACGGTTTATGAATTTACTTGACATGATGTAAAAATCTTAAAACTGATAAATGTAAACGTTTCTTGTATTTTTTGTCTAAAAAACAGTTTTTCTGTTCCAGTCCTTTTCCCACGCAGTTAATATATTTTTAGTTCTTATTGCTATAAATAGCTAAAGTGTCATTTTTTCCGGTCGGCGTTTTCTTCTCGGAGATAAGATCCTGAGTACGAGGTTGGTCGACAGACAGTTCTAAACACTGTTTTATAGACGTTTTGGCGATTTGCAGTTGTGTGTTTTTATTTGTATAAAGTTTCTTTATTTAATAGATATCCTGCAGTATTATTGAATTATCATTACTGGCAGTTATATGCACTCCGACAAAGAAAGTGTCGTTCCGTCCGTAAAATAATGCGACGACAAATTCCGTTCCGTTCTACCAAGGTCGCTGACCGATACCTAAGAACCGGACTGATGACACATGTTTTTAAAACTGCCTGTATTTTGTTCGGTATTCAGTCGAATTATATTAGCACACGAGATTGCTCATCCAGCTCCAAAAATGAAGCCACCGGAGATGCATGAGGAATTTGGAGTACCAAGATGGCCGCCACAAAAAATTTGTATGTTTTCGTAGCATGAAAAGAGAGGAAAAAGCCACATTAAAAATATTTCTGCCATTGGTATCAAACGAAGAAGACTGTAAAAGCCTTAGAAGCTTAGTTTTTGCACTTGTTGGTATTATTTAGCAGTAAAACATGTTATTTTGTAGTTTTTTACTCTGCCCGTTAATCGATAAACTTGCCTATATTACAAAACTCGTAAAAACCCAACTAAATCAATCAATAACATCATTATAAAACTATCTATATACCTTTGGTAGTAAAACATGGCTTTACAAAGCCCTGAAGTATGTAGTTGATAATTTTGGTGTACAAATGTTCATGCAATACATTCGTAAGTCAATCCATTCGATCACATCAGTCAGGAGGAGAAAAATCGCAGCAAAAATCGCCTGTGTAAACGAGCCTTTAGAAAGGCGTTATAACTTTTGGAACTTTGCGGTACATAGATATGCAGAAATTTTTGAAAAGCGTTAAAACTAATTTAAGAGTTAGATGCACTTTCAACAAAGTGAATGGGAAGATATTTTCCAGACAATGCAATGTAGTATTGTGCGAGTAATATTTTCAACCTTTAATCAACTTTACAAACATTTGTTTAATTAACAGAATGCATGTTTTACTTTAATTTTAGTAATTCTTTAAAGGAGGTTGACAGTTTAACCAAAGTAAAAGACTTCTACTTCAGATGGAGTGAAATTATAACTACCAGCCAAGAGAGCATTGGTGTTGCTGCTGCCAGGGCTGTAGCCAGATGGAGGTTGGTATGTGGAACCAAACTGTGAGTAAGAGTTTGTTGACGAGTGAGCGTTGTTGAAAATGCGGAAATCATGACCTCCTCCAAAGGTAGGTCCATAAGAAGAATAGTCGCAAATTGCGTTCTGACTGTTTTGGTAGACTGGAGCTTTAAATGGCTTCAAATTGTCTTTATTTCGGAGGGAGAAAAGAAACGCATTCGAACTTGATTTATAAGAATGACTTGATTCTCCTAAAAAAAAAAGAAAATAACAAATAGTTGCAAACTGTTTTCAAATACTAAAATTAAAGGCCTGGGGCTATGTCGCGCTATTTTTAGCCTCGATTATCTTATGTTGAAATTCTGAGCTGCAAACTTCAAAATTAAAGCTGTACATTAATTCGATTATGGCCTGCCCAAACGCTTTCATCATCGCATTCAACATCATTCAAGATTGTTGAACGATGTTGAATAATGTTGAAAGCACGAGTGGCCAAATGAATTCAACATCGTTCAACATTCATGAATGACAATTTAACGCGGGCTAGTGCAAAAGCTGGAATCGAGCATAGGCGGCAAAACTAGTTTGAATGAACATGGAAAATGTATTTATATCAAAGAAGACGCTGTGTCGCAGTGCTTGCCATCCTGTGGTTCCTTCGATTCTCGTTTTTAGTGCAAAATTCACACGATACACCAATCTCGAGCCCATAGTCACCCCCTTTTTGGTCAGCGGGAGAGCGCGGGGGAGACTCTGGGGAAATTGGATTTAATTATCCTTGAAATGAGGGGTTCCGGTTGTTAAGCGCATGATCGTAGCCTCAGCTGCTGTGCAGGATGTGCGTTGTGTTCATTATATTTGTTTGAAATTAAATCGCAAATACTATATTTGTGAGAACCCTGCATAAAATGCAGATCAGATGCACGTTAAAATTGTCGGAGAGAGACTGACACTGCTGGTGGTGGCACTTGACATAAACGTTCTTGAAATCCAAGGTAAACTTACTAAACTATCAATTCACGACGCCAATATCGTCCTCGATCAGACGATCACAAGCCTTTTAATAGGAGTGCGGAGGCTGATTCCTTCTTTAATTGTCTTAAATATGCTTTTTCGTTGTTTAAATTGTTTTACATTTATACATCAAATATAACGCAAATCCCACCAGGGTTTGTTTTGTTCATTGCGACATTAATGTTGTTCGAAATTCGTCTTAAGTCTTTTAAACTTTGCTATGAAGTTTGTTTGTGTGACTGAGACCCAGATATATCAAACAAAGAGAGGAGATGAAACGGAGGCGTCTAAATTTGAAGATATATACGTTTATTGAATTAAGCAATATATTTGACTTTCATTATTTTACAATCTGTATGTTTTGAATCGATGAATCAATAAATTTAAATGAGCCAATCAAAACAGAGAATCAATCCAGTTTCCCCAGAGTCTGCCCCGCGCTCTCCCGCTGACCAAAAAGGGGGTGACTATGGGCTCGAGATTGACGATATACCGGAGTAAACATTACGGGGGGGGGGGCGGTTTATCGGTTTTGCGACGGAATTTAATACTTGTTTCTGATGAGACGATATATAGTGTAAACTTTCACTATAGAGACACTAGTATTAGTCTTTCATATACGACAAATATTTATGTCGCTTAAAGCTCCTAAGCCCCAAAGAGTGATAACAGACAGGTCTGTATCTTATCTATGGGTATTTCTTGAATGCATAATAATTTATATCTTTATAATATATCGAGAATGAAAGAAGCTTCCCCCCGGAATAGATTAGAATAGCACTGCGCACGCGTGGTTTTGTTTGCAACTGGCGAATACAACAATGGCGGAGAAACACAAAGGAGCGATCAATCTTCTTCTCGAAACAACGACTATCTAGACTTAGCTGCATGGCTAATTAAATATGGTCTGGACGAAAGGATTTATTGTCTGCCTAGCAGAAGGCGTGAATTAATATCAAAAGCTTCACATTCAACTTTAATATGGCCTAGCATGTTGACGATGTTGTGAAGTCGGACCAGTCGGTGAGTAGAGTGTTGTTGGTTCGTGTTTATTTAATATATTTTACACGAGTGGCGCTCGAGCAGTAGCTTAATAACAAAATCTGTATACTGGAAATTGTAGACTGTTTTGGTGTTCATAAACAACTGTACAAAGAACCCTGGCCATAGATTATTAAAACGTGAATGTAGAATGCTTAAAATATTCTACAAATCATTCTATCCGTTAGCCCGTGATTCGGCAGACGATTTGCAAGACTCATAACGTGAAGCTAGCAACATAATCATCAGACGATCATAAATACAAAACAGTTAATTTGTAAAGGCGACAAAAACTTATGTACCTTTACATCCATTTGGCAGATTTTACTCAATTTTGATCTGGACCGACTGGACATCACACGATACATATTAATATCGGAATTCTTGTGATGCGCCGAGCTTTTTATGCCAAAATTTTGAGGAGTTAAAAAACGTGATCTTGTTGTATTAATGAAGACTGAAGCAGAATGCGAAGTGCACAAAAGACGTCAGTATTCATGTTTGTTGGAGTTTATCATTTTTTTCTTTATTGACAAGAGAAAATGATTCCTTCAAGTATCCCTCGAGATTCTATTTTGGCTTGTTTGTTTGAGTTTTGGCTTGTATTGAATTAACTGTGGGTGGTCATGTTTGGAATTGAATGTAGCAAAACTTATTATTATCTTTGACTGGAATCTTTGCACTATCCTTGGGATCTAGTTTCTTTTTCTTGCACTTTATTTGCATCTCCTTATCAACGTTTTCTATACCCTGGGTGCCAGAGGTTTTTCGACGCTCGTGGGGGATAACGGGGACACACGAGGAAGCCAGGCGGTAAAGTGGGAGAGGCCAACCCGGAAGGCGAGCGCGAAAAGCCTCTGGAACACCGAGCCATACCGCCGTACCCGAGGGCCGTACGGGTTAATGATATTTTAACAATCCGGAGTCAACTCTATTTTGTATGTCTCAAACAAGTAATAATGCTATCGTCTCCACAGCCTTCTATACATTAGACCACTAAAAATTGCTCAAATTTAATAAAACTGGTTTGATTTTAGTTCGGGCGACGTGACGCTGCCCGATATTCACTATAAACTTTCAAATCTGCCGTCTGTTACTTGTCATGCAGACACTCAGACAGTTATAACTTTCAAACTATGCATTGTTGAACGCTATCTTGTACGTATGTTGTTATAAATTTCGTAAGCTTCCCTTTGATGTATGGCTTATGTTTCTGGGTTATATGGAACATTTTCAAATCCAAAATGTTCACTCAATAATAAATAAATATTTATTTACTTAACGTCTCACATGAAGTCGGTTTACTCGGTTATAGAATTTCAGATACGCAGGAACTTGAACGACTTGAACTACACTTCAAATGAAAGCTTATAGATTTCTAACAACATACTTACAGGATATATTTCAACGATGCTATCTTGTTGTTTGTTATATATATTTTCAATGACGAAGCCGTTTCGTCGCTGAATAAAGCTAAAGTATTAAAGAGGTAGTCGCTTTGAGCTCATAACGGGTCAAGACTTTCCCACGCAATCAAAAAAATCCTCGCGAGAGAGCAAAAGCATTCCAAAAAAAGTGTAAGTTGTATATCAACGTGAAGCGAAAGTATAGGCTCCAAAACAGACAGAGAATACTAGTATATATATATATATATATATATATATATATACAAGGAAATCACTGCTGATGACTGCATCTTCTAGACGATGTTACTCATGTTATTAATAGAGATTGCGATAGCCAATGAAACTTATTGTTAAAAAATGATTCTTCGCTTGACCAATCAACGTCTTACGTCCAGATTTTGGAACGTAACCTTTTCATTGGCTCGGCGCGATCAGAGAAACGGCTCGGTGTTCCAGAGGTTCTTCCCGCTCGCCTTCCGAATTTACCGCCTGGCGTCCTCTAGTATCCCCATTGTCCCTACGAGCGTGGAAGAACCTCTGGCACCCAGGGTACGTTTTCTACGGCTAGCATTTCTACTTTGGCCATTTTGTCGAGTACAACTTACTAGGCTCGATTTCCAGCCTTATCTCAACTCGCGGGACTTTACCCGCCCTCTACGAACGGCTGGACGCGTGAGCGGCTTGTTATGTCTGTGACGTAATGCATAATTTTCACACGGCAAAGATATTTTTGTCATTCATCCAACCAACACTATAAACACAGTCAGTGAACGATAAATCGCCGATGTTTGAAATGGCAGAAATGCAGCAAAGCGACGACTTATAATTCAGTGAGCTTCGTGAACTGAAGCAAGGTGCAATCTTTTCTTATCGACATCTTTAATCAACAATTAGGCCCGCCATTTCACGAAGGCACAAACGGTATTAATGTAAATAAACAATCTGACATTCACCAGGTTCAATTCGCTTTTTAACATCTTCGTCGTTCTATAAATCGTCGCCGAACTCTGCCGTGATTCAAATTGACTTGAGAAACCGCATCTGATCATCTTCCATGAAAGAAATCAAAGGCGAAATCGCAGTTGTGATTTATTTCGAGTTAGGTTTTACGATATCAACAAACTATTGACGCTGACTGAAATATCAGTGATTTTCCTGACCTAGTAGGCTAAATGGCAAACACATCTTGGCCACTAATCGTCACGTTGCGAATCTTTTAAAAGTTTCGAAAATTCGGTCGTATGCCTCGCTTATTAGCTTTCCATTGACCGCCCCTTTGGGCTGTCACGATAATTTAAACAAACGTTCAATAATATATGCCTGCTGAAAATGTGCAGGCGCGTTTGTGATTGGTGGAAATTGACAATGACAAGCTCACGAGCCCAGCCGTGATTTCGGGGGCGCGTTGCTGCTCGAAATAAGGCTGAAAACCGAGCCTAACAACTTACTTGCCCCAGGCTCTCACCCTGACAATATCCCGCATGGCGCATGTCTCTGTTTAACAAAGTTGAATGAAATGTGGCCAAATGCGTTCAATACCTTTCAACATTTTGAGAACAATAGAAATGTAGAACGCAGGTTGAATGAAAATTTGAACATGTTCAAATATCGTTCTACATCATTCAACACCATTCAACAACGTTCAATATCATTCAACAAAGGTGGCCAAAAGCTTTCAACATGTTGAATGAAATGTTGAAAGCCTTTGGCCTATAACCCGTTAACAACTATGGAAGATTTTTGAATCTGTAACTTTTTACACAAATTAGTCTAAACTTGATTATTCCCAAGCCAACAGAAATCAAGATGTTACATTTGCAATACCCTTCAATCTCGCCTTAATTTTGATTACCTGTGTACTTCTATGCAGGTTTCTAGTATCTATTTTATGTTTTATATATTATATATATATCCGTTATTACATAATTTTGTGCAATTTTAGGTTTCTGTAAGAATTGCTAAAAATAGGGCGAGCCCCTTTAGATTATTGAAATATTTTTACAAACCAAACGTTGAACAATAGTACTCTCATACCAAATTATGAACTACTTAACGGAGAGCAAGGTCATTACGGTACAATATCAAACTAAGGTCTTGTTGTCTAGACTGAGCGATAGCGAGGTTAATACGTTCAAGGCCGAGGTTTAATACTTTACAGTGAAGACAAAACGGTCGAGGTTATTAAGTAGTTTATTATATGGCACTTTACTCAAAAATCAATCATGTATTTCCTGGTCTCCGCTTCCTTTAACTTCGTCAAAATGCAGAACTAGGGTTCTGCTTTTTATTTTCGTCTCAATATTAAAATTTACTTTTAAAATGTTAGTAGTCATCCATTTCAGATATTTTTATTGTTTTGAGGTAATAAAAGTTTTTTAAGCTGTGTTTTTTAGGATTTTGTTGTTTGTTTTCAATCGTAAGGCGTTACCAATTCACGTCAGAAACCAATCACAGCACACAATTTCACCGGAAGTAACCTGTGCCATATAATCACTGATCTCTATACTAACTGGATGGGCGGTCATGAACAAATCGCCTTGCGAGGGTTGACCCCACCGGCAGCCATGTGGGTACACCCAAAACATCCTCTCAACCAATCCGAATGCAGTAATTTTATCGTGCATATAATAAATATAATTATTGTGTTTATTATATGCATGACAAAATTACTGCGTTCTGATTGGTTAAGAGGAGTACAATTATTTCATTAATTGTACTGCAGTATAATTAATGATTTAATTTTACCATTTTGTCATGCATATAATAAACAAATAATCATGATATTGCTCTTACAATTAAGGATACACTACTCGTGATATTTGAAAATTGTGCCAAATTGAACTCGCCTAACGGCTCGTACAATTTTGGCACATTTTTCAAATATCACGAGTAGTGTAAATCCTTAATTGTACTCGCTATCATATGATTACCTATACTTATTATATGCATGACAAAATTACTACATTCTGATTGGTTCAGAGGAGTACATTTTTTTATTAATTGTACTGCAGTACAATTAATAAAAATAGAGAAGGCCCTGGGAACGATGTTGACAATAAAATTCAAAATGGCGGCCAATTCTGCAATGGAAGTTTTCACATTTCCAACGACTTGTGGCACACTATGAACTAAAAATTCCATGTAAATATTTTAAAATGAGTACAGAGAACACCCAGAGTGAAAATGTTTCTTGTAAAGTAATGAAACAAGATGTTTTTAAAGACGTGAGTAGTGTAAATCCTTAATTGTACTTGCTATCATATGATTACCTAAGATGGACGCCAGGGTCAGGAGTTCGGGGAGTGAAATGGCCGAGTTCTTGAATTCAGCCAGGATTTTAAGCACCAGAAATTGCATAATCATGCAAAACCAACTTTGAAACTCGAGCTAGCTATCTGGACCAACCTGGTGGAATATTGCAGTCTTCGATCGATGCAAATTAAGTTCATGTTGTTTTCGTTCTTTTGGGTGAACCAACATGGCCGCCGGTGGGGTCTGTAACATGTCAGCGGTCTTGACCTGTGTATATATCGACCATTTAGCGTTCAAATAAACATAAAGTAAAACAGGGTCAATTGGTAGATCGTTCCCGCCTATCCAGTTAGTATTTGATATCCTTCTTTAATATCCTTTATAATTTTATCAAACAACACTCGCGTCTTAAGGTACCCATTATCTTTGTAAGGTTTTTAGATCATTGTGATTTTTGGAGCATCTCGAGAAAGAAATACAATGATTTACTAGTTATTGACCGAGCGTGTGCTCTGTACTAGTGCAATATTGCATGGAGGATTTTATAGTATAAGAATATATAGCTATCCGTTCTTTTTTGTTTGGAAAAAACTAATTAGCTTTCGCTGCGGAATTTACTTATTTAAAACAGAAACTGAGCATTGACGTTTAAGCCAATCAGCAGCTTCGTCCTGATTCAGGACGAACTCTACGTCATCAGTAGGGAATGTTTACTCTCATAACGCAGACGTCTCTCTCGGGAGGCCCCGATGTGAGGCGGCTGTATTCGCGGGCTATCTTATCAAGCTGCATTCAGTTTGAAAGAACATTAACTCTTTTTACTCAAAAAGGCATAACCAAAACAGCGTTACTCCTACCTGTCCAAGAGAGGTCATTATAACCTCCAAAGATGTATTGTCCTACACGAACAATGGTAACGGTTCTTCCTTTATTGTTACATCTTGAATGAAATGTAGCTGCTAGCCATCCATCTCGAGAAGCGCGCCAACAAAGATTCCAACGAGCCGTGAGAGGAAGCCACTGTTCAATTAGTTCACGAAAGTAGGGTCTACCATCTAGGATAACCGATGGAACTTTATCTAAATAACGTTGTAACGCAAAACAAAGTTAATTAGGATATTAATAATTTGGTAGAAAAACGTAACAATAACGCTTGTATTTTCTGTTTGGCTAACAGGTTCGGAATGAAGCAAAGTGGAAGGGAAAATATAACTGAATTGAACCAAAATAAGTGGTAAAAAATGCGTTAACAAGGGATGATATAGATTTTCTTTTGACTTGTGTTACTACAACAATTTAAGAATTTTGGAAATATATAATCGCCGAAAAACTAACCCGGTACCCCAGTCTTTCTATATTTTGTACATATCAAGTATATAATACTTTTTTTGTATGTTTTTGCTGAATATAAGATTTGGTTAAAAATACGTAACAATAACGTTTGCTTTTATTTTTCTGCTTGACTATAGCATATATATGTTCGGAATGAAAAAAAGAGAGAAAATGGAAGATAGAATATAACTAAATTGGACTACTAACATTTTTAGAACTAAAGTTATGCTAAAGAGTAATATGCTAAAACAGTCATACACCAAATAGTCATATAAAGCCATAAAAGCCAAAACGACAGTATTTCGCTTTCTAAAGTCTCAACAGCTCACCGCCTTTAAGATTTGCTATATATCGTAGCACACTACCTACACAGCAATCTACTCTTATATTACTCCATGATTTACTCGAATAAATACTAACCTGACGTTAATGCGTTTATGACTTTACGCAAAGTTTGATTCTGGTTTCTCAACTTTGTCTCAACTCGAGATAAATGATTCTCCAACCGCGTCTCAAGTCGACTAAGACTTGTGTTTAATATGTTAACCACCTTTGAAGACAAAACAGAATTTGAGAAATTTATATGGCTAAAGAAAATGGTTATCTTACAAACAACCACCTCAAACACATTTCACGCTGTCTTTTAAAGCAAATATGAATTTCCCTTTTGATTTTGATTCTCAAGCTTTTTCTTAAATTGTTTGTTTAGATTGAGGGCAAGGGTGGTGGAACAGGGAGCTATGGGAGCTATAGTCCCTCCAATATTTCTAGCAAGGGGCTAACCCCCCTCCCAAAAAAAATATACAAAAAGAAGAAAGTAAATTAATAAATTTCTTAAGGTGTGGCTAAGAAAGAGCTAAAATTTGCTGGGGAAGGCAAAATACACTATCATTCTATTGTAATTGACGAATAGGATTACAAATAGGAAATCTCGTCCATGCGCATTGTATTAAAAACGCACCATTTACAGTTAATAAATACAGTACCTTGTCCTCTTCAGCAACTACATTCCAAGTTTTATTTGCTCTTACATAAAGTTTCTTGTTATCTTTACGATATTCCAAAAGTCCAGGAACGGATGGTATCTTTTTGGCTGCGGCGCTATCGGGGACAACGGCAATCTAGAAAAAAGAAGTTGTCAGTTCTTTTTTTTTTCGAAAGAAAACACTATATACAATGCGCTACCAATACGCAGCACTCTACATTTGAACAACCAGCTATAGTCAATTATTCCAAATTAGTCCATTGTATTAATTGTCTTCCCGTTAACGGATACTTAAAAGTTATTAAGCAGAGTCAATCAAAATATTGTTGTGGAAACCCGAAAAACTTAAAAGCGCCTATAATGAGCTGTGATTTTATTTTGAGACGATCCTCACCGTGCACAAACCTTTTGGTTTTTGTTCATTAATGTTTAAATAGCACAGTTGAGACATTACCAGAAATTTGGGACAAGATGGCGTCGCGCGGGCGCATATAGGCCATTAAACATGACGGCCAAATCGTATAAGGAATAATACAGTAAAATCGCAAATTTTAAAATTTATCCTACTAGGGACATAGACTTCTCGGTTGCGGAGCTCGATTCCTGTTAAGAGTTAAGTAAGGAAACGTTAAAACAAAAAATGTTCGCTTACCGAAATACACAGCCGGTTCCCAACATCGATTTATTTACGCTGCTTATTTGACTCATTCTGTTATGTAAGCCATAGTAATCCTGCTAAACATGCGATACAAATCTGCCAAATAAACCACTTTCCTTGCGAACGATGCAAAGTGCGGAGCTTGTTATGTATTTAGCAATGTTCGAACTGCTAATATAACTCGTAAATATCTCCGTATCTAACAACATTGCGGTTCCCAAAGCCTTTAAACTTTCTTGGTTTTACAGTGAGTTTGAGCAATACACCAAATCGTTGTTTTATTTAGGCCCACATGCAAATTAGTTTCCTTTTCAATTTGGGCCCCTATGCAAATTACATCGTGTCTATTAAAGCATAACGGGAAGATAACATAGGCTGGGACTATTTTTTCATGTTTTGAGTTCATTATTTTTAGACACTACGCTTAGGATTATTGTCAAGGATAATTGAGAAGCAAATTTTATCCTTATAGAATACCTAAGCATTAAAAGGTTTCTGAAATCAGAAATGTTATGTTTACTGCGGTTGTTTCAGCCTCATGTTATAAACGAACTACGTTTTATCCCGACTCAGATTGTATGCACAGTCGAAACTCCGATTTCGTCTATCAGCAGGAGGCCGTTATGTCTAAACGTGGAGTTGAGCTGCGAGAAGGACAAACGACGAAGCCACGGAGGTCTCTTCTCTTTCAAGCAGCCTGCAGCCATGTTTGTTTACTTTGAAAGGAGAGGCGATCTTAGTTCTTAGCAGCCGTTTGCATTTTCGCAAAATATTTACTGTATATTATTATCATGGGAGTAACCACTGGCTACGAACGTGGCCGCAAAATGTCCCAAATTTCTGGTAATGGATATTGAACCTAAAGGCTGCTATTGGGTAAGTGCTTCATTATACCAATAAACGTGAACAAAAAGGTAGAGCAAAGACTTTCGCTGAGTTTCCAGGCCATTTATCAATATAGACTATGAATAAAGTCACTAAATGTCTTCAGTTCTTCAATTCTGAATGCAATCGAATTAAGATTAATCGATAATTTGCAGTAGGTTTATTAAAAGGTAATTCAATCTATCAGTCCGTTTCAAACACTTACTCCATCGTTCAGAAGAACTTCGTTTTTGGAACAACGACCCTAAATAAGAAAAATATTATAAATATAGTATCATACCTGTCTGATCAATAAAATATACTTATTTAAAATACTCATTAATAATCCATGAAGAAAACACAAAAGTAATGCGTCTTAATTTATATGCTGTATATCGGATACAACATCGTCCTAGTTTGCAAAAACCTCTTCCTCGATTTACTCATGCAGTTAAGTGACTTGAAGACTGATGCATTCGCAGCCACGAACTGTATGGGCTTTACCAACGTTTTTCTTCGGCTCGCCGTTTCATACAGTTTAGCCGCCCGTAGCGTATCTATATTGCTTATTAATTTATTATCGAGTCGGTTTTCTTTGTTCTTGCGAGGTCTTTATATCGCATAAAGACCTTGAATAATAATTAGATACGAAATGAAGAAAAAAACAAGGGAAATCTTTGTCCAAGGTGGAAAAAATAGACAAAACTTTGTTGGAAAACCTCCTCGATGATAAATTAAGTCAGATAAATCCCTCGAACGTCGGGATGTATGCGATATAAAGCCCTCGGACGCTGCGCGTCCTCGGGTCTTTATATAGCATACATCCCTCGTTCTCGGGATTTATCTATTACTTAGACTAAAAAAAGTTAAGTTTCTTTCAAATACACACTTAAAAAAGTACGTAACTAAGAAGGAAATATGGACAATTATTGACTTTAAGAACTATAGTAGCATTTATGCCAAAGTTAACCTAACCTTTTTTGGTACTCCACTTCCATCTTTTAACTTGTACCATACAACATCTCCATTATCTGCAGTAACCTGGTACTCCATGCATTTGCTCCAGACTCTTTTTGGAAGAGTAGATCTCACCCAAAACCATGTATACACATTTTTTGTGACGGTTCCTCCAGATTTAGCTTGGCAATCATTACCACAGTAATTTCCCGTACCACCCAATGCACCATAACAAGCACAACACTAAAAATGTTAATGTTTAAAATAACTAAAATTGAAAAGAAAATTATAGGTCCACTATACAAGTCAATTCTTGGTTATAGAAAACACTTACCTTATTGTCACAACCGACAAACGCTGTTGAATCATGGTGAATCCCAGAAACATTTCCAGTAACACTGTAACTGTTCCAAGATAACAAGTTTTAACTTCATCGTCAGTTCCTGTCTTTGTTTGATGTTATAATATGATCAAGGTCCCGTTTACATGGACGAAAGTTGTCCCTACTAGAAGGGTCACCCTACCCTCCTAGCCACCCTGGGAGATCCAACTTTGCATTCTTTTTATTTAGTCGCGACAGCGGGTGTTTACATGCATGGGAATTTGACACTTGTCTCGTGTAGTTGGGTCACCCTGGGGATAGGGTCACCCTCTTTGCAAGGTATGGTAACCCTAGTGGGTGAGGCAACTTTCCCTCATGTATACTGTTTCACTCAGTTACCCGAGACAACTCCAAAGGAACGCTTCAACGTGATTGGTTAAAAGTTGGTTTGCTCTTCGGGACGATCGAAGGTCACCCTGCTAGCAGGAACAACGTTTTCTCATATAAACACACTCTGTAAACTGAAGCTCTGTTGCCAGGGTGTCCCCCTTGACAGGGACAACTTTCATCCATGTAAATACCACCTAAGTCGATTTTTTTAATGTACCGCAGTTTACAAACATGTTATAAACCTTCCAACCCTATGCAAACTCGCAATAACAATAGAGCCATTCTTTTTGTTTAACTACTAATTTAAATATATTATGTACGTTAAGCTTGTCGCCACAAGCAATTTTCATATTGAATTCTTAAGAAAACCTTCTTGATCATGCATGTTATCAATAGGTTTCACCCTCAGGATTATATATCGCAAATAAACTTCGGGTTTAGGTTATTAAAATACACTTATTATTATTATTTTTTGCTTTCTTGTATGCGAGTACTTGTCTCAAAAATCTTGTAAAATTATAACTAGATTACCTGAAGGCTCCTGAAGTGTCAGTCTGATACTTAATGTTAGGATGATCAAGAAAGGCAAAACCATTGGAACAAGGTTTTTGCAAGCAAGAGTTCATCATAGACTGTAAAATATAATTTTTAACACAACTAAAATATTTATAAAACAATTGAAAAAAAATCCATCACACAAATTATATAAGAGGTACAAATATCCGAGAATGAAAGAAATGTATAATTATATTAGAATAGTTCAGGATAACAAAATATTGTCATGGCAATCAAAATTGTTTCCACTTTATAATAAGAAAGAACACACTGATAAAAAAGCTTACCCATCCAAACTTTAATGATGGCTGATGGGCAAAGCCAAATTTTGAACATTGGAAATTTGTAGTGACAATACTTTCTGTCTGCAAATCTTTCACATATGCAATGTTTCCAATCCCTGCTGAACGTTGATCACATCCTTTGCCAATTACCAAAAGATTCTTTAATAGACGTTTAGCTTTTAGTCTAAAAGACCTTAAAGAATGAAAAAAAATCGGTTGTTGTTGTTGTTGGTGGTGGTGGTGGTGGAGGTGGTAGTGGTGGTGGTGGTGGTGGTGGTGGTGGTGGTGGTGGTGGTTGTTGTTGTTGTTGTGTAGATGGGTTTAATTTTATTTGTATCAATTAACAGCAAAATAATAGCATTAAGTAGTCAGATAAAATATATATAATATATATATATGGTTAGAAACAGCAACGAAACAATAGCAAGAAATGACGGACTGTTGGCAGCACGGTACAATTAACCCCGAACAAAAACCCCAACCCTAGTCAGTAATCGAGTTTAGCAATTCAATCTGTTTTTCCAAACGCTTTCGACCGAATTTATTTTCTTTGTGTATCCTTCTTAAGATCGTATAGGGAAGAAATTTCATTTGGGAAGCAAAGTTTTTTCCCAAATTCCCTGCTGTTATTAATTGCACTGCTCCTGGTAACAGCATTGTCGAAATTTAAATGCTAAAAATAGGAAAAGTCCGAGAATAATAGTCTGGTGGCACGTGTTAGTCAGGGTAATTAAAATAGTCTGGTGTTAGAGCTATCATTTCCTTCAAATTATGAAGCTTAACCAACTATTAAAACCACCATCTGATTGGACAACCTTTTAAAACGAAACCTCACCCCCATACCACCCCCCGGTAATCACGCCCCCTGGAAACCCTAAACCTAATCACAACCCTCCGGAAAAATGTGCCACCTCTCATACCCCGACCACAACACCCCTATAGGATTTTTACATTTATGTGTTCAAGTTTAACATCCCGCTTGTGGGATGGTTTTATTAGATGGTTAAGCTTCATAATTTGAAACCGATGATACCTCGGTGTTAGAGTAAAATATTGAACAAAGTAACAATGCGTTATAAATATCTTAATAAAAGGTTTAAACTGTTTGTCACGAACCAATGAGCTTTTGTGTCTGAAAAGCTTTCTTTTGTTGCCATCTGTACTCTGAAGTCCAAAATTGGCGCATCACCGAAAGCACTTGTCCAATGAGGAGAACCAAAAGGCGCAACTGTTTCATCGTTTGAAGGAACTGACCACATGGATGCGTTTCGTTTTCGTCCAATAAGCATGTATCCTCCTCCGTCGGTAGTCATGTCACACCATACCTTTAAAAAGTAAAAGATAATAAACATAAGATAATAAATAGTATTCTTTGTAATTTAAAAACAAAACAAAAAATTTTTTTTGCACAGTTGTTCTAACATGAACAAAAATACGTAGGTTTTGAGAGGCAATTTCTTTCTATATTACATTCTTTAGTTTATGCATACATATATACTTTGTAAGCTGTACGCTTGACCATATACTGTAGTATATAACACTAATAAGAGTTAAATTGTATGTTTTTGTAAAACTCAAAGAAAAACTGTGAGCTCCAGACGGGACTCGAACCCACAACCTTCCGAATGCCAGCTACTCTCACAATTGAGCCACTGGAACAGGGGCGGATCTAGGGGTCGTCAAACCAGTCACGCGACTAACGTAAAAATTGTGGAGTTAAATAGTTAATTAATTAAAATTCGAATGATAGTCCAGTTATGATGAGTTATCTATTTTCAAATTTCAAGCAGCGGCACCATTGTAGTCCAGTTATCAAGTTTCATGCTGCGGCTGAGTTTCTGTAAAGTAATATTATCAAGTCAACGAACAGCGGACTTACGCGTGAGTTTTGACCGATCTGAGTCAGATTCTAGCCATCTGATTGGTCAATATGCTCATCTCCATGGAGATCAGCAATTTTGACTGATCTGTGGGGAGTTCTGACCGATTTAGGAATCAGGGGCTCGTATACAAGCTATCTGATTGGCTAATTAAAGAAATATTCGTATTCTTATTGGTCACATTTTTTGACCGATCTTGACCGATTCGCAGCGTGGGATATGATCTTGCTGTATACACTCAAGGGCTGACGAATCCATTAGAGTAGAAAGAATTTAAACAGCAATGTCTTGTAGTATTTACGATACTGTTCAGTCTGCGTTTGCGGGGAACGATCAAAAATGTCTACAAGAAATTTATGCTGATCTGATGAAGCGAATCGACGCTTCGCCGAAGAGTTCTGTTGAAGAGCTTTTGAGTGCGATAAACAGCACGAACTTCTGCCTCAGTAGAAATTTTGGTGCCGAGAGTTTAATCCCGAAGTGTGAACAAGTCCTGTACTGCTATAAGGTAAATTAAACATATTTTGTCTTGTTTTAGAATGTCTATTAACAGAACAAGCTGTGCGCCGATTTTAATATTTAGACTTGTATATGATAATCTCGATGGAATTTACCCAAATTAGCATATTTTTGCGGTCAAAAGGTTATTAATATCTAAATCATATAAATGCATTATAAAAGCAGCATTATATCAATTAATATCAGCTAAAGATTTCGACTTAAGTATCGATTATTCTATATATTTATTCACCGAAGTGACCGAACAAAATAAGTGGCATTGTATATTTGTATTTAGTCTATTTTGTTAGGCTATCAATAGACCGACAGCATGGTCTGGTGTAATACGATCATAACCTGCCAAGCTGCCAAAATTGCCTTTGGCTTTGCAGGAGAAAATGCTTTAACTGATGGGCATATTGAGTCATTGACTAGTGTCATAAATAATTAAATATATTTCAAAAACTCATTAATAATTCATGAGCAAATCGTCAAATCAGAGCTTGTAAATCGCTCACATGCACGCCTGTTTATACCCGATAAAGTATGATTATTCAACCGGATGACAATAGATCTCATTATCAAACCTTTGCTCTTATTAATATTCTTTATATAAAGCATACTGATAAGGATCCTTATTAGTATGCTTTATATAAAGAATACTAATAAGCAACAAAACGTAATTCATCACAACATTAATCACACAAACAAATCAGTTTAATTCTTTATTTCACACCATCATGCAATCAAACACTTCATTTAAGTTTCAAGATAACACAGTTCTATATCTCAATTTCCATGAAATAACTTACTTTTCGATAAAATTAAACGTACAGTTATTGAAAACAGATCTAGTAAGGGTCTCTCTTACATAAATATGATCGTCTGGTAATGGAATATCGCACAACACATCATCAGGAACTTCAAATCAACAATTTTAAAGTTATTATACCTCAGATCTCTATGTTCGTTTGCTCGAATGCCAAAAAGTTTTCCGTTATAAAAATAAATGGTATGTAGCAATGACTGTGCTGTCGAACATCCAAGAAGATTTTTCTCCCACAGAATCTTCTCTTCTTCTTCGCTAATGCCTTCTCTTTCAGGTTTCTTCATTTTCAGATGGACACCTTCTACATTACTTTCTCTCATTTGTGCGTCCAAAGCCCGTCTAAAAGTGCTCAGTCTAACATAAAAATAAAAGAAATGTCAAGATAATCGTACATTCTGTGCTCTAGTTCTAAACGTTGATAAACCTCTTACAAGGAAACATTACCTTTGATCGTTCTTATTCAATATCTTTACAGCATCTGATCCATTACAGTCTTCTACATGCCGCGAAATGCCACAACAAATACTATATAACGAACGCGAAGGATATCGCTCTCCGTTATCTTTAGACACTTCTTCTACGAACTTCGTTAACCAAAAATTTAGCGATTCGGCGCTCATGTCAGCGACATCAGTGCCCAGATCGTCGACTTTAGTCACATCAACTTTGAAGCCAACTTGTTCTTCAAGACACCTCTTATTGCCCCTCGCCTCCTGCCATTCTCTAAAATTCTTGACGGCCCATTTAGTTACAACTCGCTAGTTGATCTTGGTACGGCATCATCAAGCATTTTATTTCCTCTTCGGCAGTTTTCGCTTCACGAAACTTTCTCTTCGAAGCCATCGTACAAACTACAATTCGTATATGGCATTCACGCCCTAAAATTCCATGCATCCTAATTTCGTCGTGTTTTAGCATAATCTCTATATTCAATTCCTTGGAGATCTTTCAGTCTATTAGTCTATTGTTTCGAGATTCCTTTTTGAAGCTGTTCAATAAACTCGCATCACGTGTTTTATCGGGTCAAAAACCACTCGGGCTACGCCCTCGTGGTAACCACGAGTTTGTCATATATTATGGTATTAGCTATGTGTTCCTAGACATGCTGATGAGCCCTGATATGGGGCGAAACAGCCGCTTTTTTTTGGGGGGGGGGGGCGTTATTATGATGAATCATACAACCCCCCAAAAAAATCCCCCCCCCCCTGAGTGTTGACAACTAAAATTTTGACTAACGTATGAAAAATCCTGCATCCGCCCCTGCACTGGAACTCAGATGGTAGACCGTGGTTGTTTTCGATATTTATACGCCTGGGAACTAGTCAATCCGTACGTGTGTCACAAGGGCTACAAGTACTAGTGTTATTTATAAGCTCTTACTGATTAGGGTTAGGGTTTTTGTTGGAGTTAAACGACCTGTGTAATTAACTTACAATCTTACATTGAATATTGAACAATTATCAAATAATGAAAACGATTTTATCATTTTCTAAATTAATTTTAGGCAAAAAAATAATTTGGGATGCGATATATAATTATATATATGTTGTTTTATCAGTACATATATTGGATCAAATAAGAGGACAATATTTCACGGGGAGCAAAATATCACAGTATAGTTATGCAGTTTTGTTGATATGGGTTGTAACATAAACTCTTTCCTGTCCGAATTGGTCTCCAGTATTTTATTCTGGCTAACGCCAGACGATTTTATTCACCTCTGGAGAAGCCCTCGGACAGGAATGAGTTATAAACTATCTCTCTAACTCTTTCCTGTCCGAATTGGTCTCTAGTATTTTATTCTGGCTAACGCCAGACGATTTTATTCACCTCTGGAGAAGCCCTCGGACAGGAATGAGTTATCTTTAGAAAATAAATAATATTTAAATTTTCATTAGATGCATTTTTAAATCAGATATAAATTGTATTTTTAGTAGCTAAAAAATCCCACCTTTCTTGGCTTGTTAGCGATCCCAAAGTTTATCCAATAAAATCCATCTTTAGCATCATTGACGTTGTTCAGAACATCAGAGCAGTCGTAGGCAAGATCGAAAAATTCTCCTCGTGACTGGGATCCTGTAATATACAATGTCCTAAGTTAGGATGCAATGTTCTTAAACTTAAACTTAAACTTAAACTTAAACATGTAAACAGCGTATTTATAATAATCTGTCCGATATTTCCCACAAGGTTTTTAAAGAACGTCGGCACAAAAAGTCATGATACATTAACAGTATTTTAAAAGTAAAATAGCTTTGGTGTTAGGAGGAGTAAACTAGTCTGGTGTTAGAGTAAAATTTTTTCGTGTTAGACAGAGTAAAATAGTCTGGTGTTATAGATAAAGTAAAATAGTCTGGTGTTAGACAGAGTAAAATAATCTGGCGTTAGACAGAATAAAACAGTCTGGTGTTAGACAGAGTAAAATAGTCTGATGTTAGACAAAGTAAAATAGTCTGGTGTTAAACAGAGTATAATAATATGGCGTTAGAGTCAGGGTAAAGACATGCACTGGGTTTCTTGAAATTGGAGAAAAGTGCATATTGTTTATTAAAGGAAACAGTTTCACCATGCAGTTATTTTTGTTGATTAAAAATAGTAAAGCATTTGAATTAGCCTAATGTAGCCGGATAACCCGGACGAGGAGTTGTTTCGAAGACGTATACGTAACATAAGTTATTACTGTCAAATTTTACGTACCATCAACTGCTTTCCAGCTGTAAATACCATGGTCGGCGGTACAAAATAGAAGTTTGTCGTTGGATTGTCGGTCTTTAAATAACTTAATCTTGCCATGGTTGGTTTTGTTACAAGGTTGTGGGTTAAAACTTTTATCGTCTACAATAGTCTTTGAAAAGAAATAATGATACAGTAAAAGTAAAATAATAATGCACAGTTTTCAGGAGTGGAGAAAATGTTCTCGCTTTCATAGGTTTTTCAATCTTCAAGAAGTAGAAGGTTTCTGCCACGCCTTTTTTTTTAAGTATTGCCACACCTAAATCTTCTTTCATTCTAAGTCGGCTTAAAGTTTTGTCATTTTCTGTTGTTGTGCGCTTAAATTCAGTAATATTAGGAAGCTATATAGGATCACTCGACGCGGTCGTCTATCACATATACTATTCTATAGCTTCTCACCTAAAAGAGAATGAATAGCTGTTATTTCTTGAGTATACTCAAAACGAATTTCGTTCCATTTGCTACGCAACTGGATGGATGAGAGCATTTCGACGTTTTCTTGACAACGTTTCAATTTACAACGTCAGTAAAAGACTTGGATAACCATCTAGCTATAGTGATTACAACGAATTTACTGTTATCAATTGGAGCTCCGCTGAACACTATACCGCTAGAAAAATAGCATATCTTTAATATCTTTAAGGATACCGATCTAAGATACGGACAAACAGTTAGATTAATCAGGAGAACACTACCAAACGAAGCCTGTATGTGCTCCCCGGCCTCTCTGCTGATATCTAGTTCAACCGCATTACCTTAACTCATTCCTGACTGAGGGCTTCCCCAGAGGTGAATAAAATCGTCTGGCGTTAGCCAGAATAAAATACTAAAGACCAATTCGGACAGGAAAGAGTTAAGCATGAAACCGCATCTATTGTGAAATTGGAGCCTCGATTATTTTAGGGGGCCTTTACACGAGCCTGGGTTGAGAGCCAACCCGGATTAGCTCGCCAACCCGGGTCAGCCCGTCTACGAATAAACCCCGTCTTTCCGGGTTGGAGAGGTGCGACGGTGCGGAACTTTGGTCAATTCCTTCATGTAAACACGGGTTGACTTGACCCGGGCTCGTGTAAAGTGTTGGCAATATGATAATTTGTGTTGAGAAAAGCTGACCCGGGTTGGGGAAAAAAAGCAGCCAACCCGGGTTCATGTAAACACGAAAAAAGAATAACCAGGGATAGCGAGCTGACCCGGGCTGGCACTCAACCCGCGCTCGTGTAAAGGCCCCCTTAGATAACTAATATCCTTAGCCCACTACCTAGAGCTGCTTATAAGTGTTTAGGGAAAGAAAAGAGAGCATATATAAAACCGACTAAAACGTTCATTAATTAAGGTTTAAAAGCCAGGTTGAAAATGCAAACATTTTCTCGGTATTGGCATCCTAATTTTTATTCATGGTAATACAATTGTAAGACTTTCAAGATCTTTAAAATGAGCGGAAAATGAAGTGCCGGTAACTTTAGAATTTATTATTTAAAATTTAGAATTTATCTTTAAAAATAGAAAAAACAACCCTTGTCCTTGAATTTGCATGCGTAAGGATTTGACTTTTTCGGTGGAGAAAAGGAAGAGAATTTTAAGCAAAGCTTCCAATATTTAGTCTTCGTTGAGTTCCACCCATAATGTATGGCTACACATAGTTTCTTTACTGTTCAATATCTTTGTGTATTTATAAACCGTTGTTGTCAAACTGTTAAAATAATCAAACACTATAGTTTTTAATTAAAGCTTGCCTTACCTTGGAAATAGAACAAACAACCAATGACAAACAGAACAAGAAAATCTTGAAATACATTTTATAATTGTCTGAACGCGAAAGAAAAATATGATAACATGGAGCCCGAAGATATTAAAACACAAAACAAGGAATTAACATATAAAGAAAATTCAAAAAGAAATTAATCAGCCAAACAAACTAAAACAGCTAAACATTTCTGATCAAATAATGTAACAAAATGTAGGCCGACATGCTAGGAAACAAGAGTTAAAAGTGTACATATATGAATAGGTTTGCTTTACCTGTATTAAAGTATCCCGTAAATGTCTTCGTCTTCGTGACTTGGGTGTTTATGAAGCCAAGCACGACAAGCCAACGTTTTTATAAGTCAACATCTGATTAGTAATGACAATGTGAAATCCTTTCATTTTTTCATTTTAATTGTATATACGTCAAGAACGAGGGAGTGTCTTTTTCGACCTCGTGCTTGCATTGCATGTTTTCAAGTGTTTGGAAACCCATATGAAACATGAACCACGAGCTAGTACTCTTTTTATTTCTGGTTTTTGAACAACAATAGGAATATAATTATCAATCAAACACCAATCAAATTTAAGCTTCCTGCTTACGCAATACGACGGTAATTGTTTGAGTTACATCACTTTTCAGAAAACAGAGCTCTCGTAGGACGGGATTACCAAGGTGTGGAAAGTTTATTCACATGCACCGACGTTGTTTGTCTCAGTGAAGATCCAAAGCCAAAGCACTTCAGTTTTTCGTTTAATGAAAAATTGACAAATTCTTTCGATATTTCGAGATACACGTGCATAAATAACTTTGAGACGCATTCAATCATGAATTTGAAAGTTAAAACCAGAAAACAAGAAACAAAATACCTTAATTTGATAGTGCATGGTTTGACTTATGGGCAGCATGACTGATGTGCTAGGATTAAGGAAAGGACATGTGTAGCAACGGAAACGACCGCAAGAAAATGTTCCCTTTAGTTCCAAGTTATTTTGTTTTAGGGCACTATATGTACTAACTACATGTTTTTATTACGACTACTAGAAAGCTACAACAATAATTGTCTAGGAATTATTGTAGTTCAGAACTTTCATAAGCCTCTTATCATGAAAACGTCCTGGGCCGCTCAGCAACAAACATAAATAATATACGTGGAAAAACCACCGAAATATTTTGTTTACTCAAACTCGAGATCATGTTCTATACTGATATTCCTATTTGGTCAGACAAATAATCCAGTAGGCCTCTTGAGTCGTTCCACAATAAATTAACAATGACCAACTGTGCATGCTTTAACTCTTTCCTGTCCGAATTTGTCTTTAGTATTTTATTCTTACGATTTTATTCACCTCTGGGGAAGCCCTCGCGCAGAAACGAGTTAAAGTAAGAAAATCGCTTTGTATTTACATAAATATTTTTCCTGCGATAAGTACATGTCAGTTGGTCGTTACCATTAGCAGAAGGACCCATAAATGCCGCCATTTTGAAAATGAAAATGGGGGCACATGTTTGGGCAGCACCGCAATAGTTATATATAAGTCAGTGGCCTAAAAATACGCGTAGCTTGTATTCGCTAATGATCTCATTCTCATGAATCATTAATAGGCGAATGCGAGGGTTTTTCGGCCTCGTGCTTTCATTATTATTTCTCGTGTTTAGAAATCGCAGTAAAACATAAATTGTCCTACATTTAAGCGTAGTGGCGTTGGAGGGAGATCTTTTACTGTATGAACAATAAAATTATGGAACAGTTTTCCGGTTGACATTAAAAAAATGAACGCTATACACTCCTTTAAGGCAGCGGCTTGAGGCAATTTTTTGTAGACTCTTATAAAGATATCGATAATTTTGAAGTCCTATTATAATGTACATATATTATATTATTGCACTATATTATACTATATTGTTAGTTGTTTTTATGTGATTTAAGTGCATTTAGGATAATTTTTTATTGCAAATTTTAAAAATTGTTAAGTTTTTCTTATTCAAAATTCTATATTGTGATATTAGTAGTTATAGGTAGGAGGCCCACGGGTTTGTCAGTTTTTTTAGCTGTTATATGTGCATGCAAGCCTCATTAAATAAAGTTATTATTATTGTTACCACGAGTTGTTGACATAGCTTCTTAACCGATCACGGTTTTTAGACTTTTTACACGCGTGCGTGACGGCAAGAGAAATGTTCCTAAAATACTGTTGCAATTAAGTTCCACAACCTAATCAATTCATTTGATGAAATTTGGTGGAAACTTCCTGTTTTGAATTTGATATTGATTTCTGGTTTTTGAACAAATAATATAGAAAATATGATTGTCAGTCGAACACCAATCAAATTAACTGAGCAGGAAGTTTTTCAACGACCTTCGTCAAACGAATTGGTCAAAAATAGCAAAGCGCGCAGATGATGTCGAATTCCTGTTTGTCTGAGTTTATAATTTATTCTTGATTTCCAACAAAAGAAAATGATCATTAGAAATCCCTCGAGGTTCAATTTCGGTTTCTTTGTCTGAGTTTTGGTTTATAAATAGTAACTGCGCTTCGCTATTGAAAACTAACTCAACAACAAAACACTTGTGTTCACATTTTGAACACTTTTATTGCTACGACAGTAATTTTTTTTTTTATTTATTATATTTATAATTTGTGGTTTACAATTTTTTTTAGTATTGTAGGGCTAGGGGTCTACTAGAAATCTGGATAGACTTTTTATTAAGACCCCTAGTTAAACAACTAATTACAATTTCTAATTACAGTCATATATTATTTTTAAAAGAAAGGAAAGGGAAATTTATCTATATTTACAAATGAGAAGAAAGAGAGAAAAAAGTTAAAGAAAGTTAAGAAATATATGAAATATATGCATATTAGGTATATAATTAATACATAATGATCTGACTGAAATCTGGCAAAGCAAAATGCATTGTACCTTGCCAGACTTTAACCAAATTAAGCTATTTAAATAGAAAATAGATACTGAGAAAACTGTGTCATATATTACATTGGTCAGTTGATTTATTATGTTGGATTTCTAAAAAAATGTTTTTTTGTTTGCTTTTAGGATCTTATATTTTTTAAAGTTAGATTCCAGACCATTTCAAATATCATGTTCTAAGGATTTTGAACATGCTATGTAATCGAGTGAAATGCCCAATATCACTTATAACATTTCAAATACCGACTCCTTTGTTAGATATATAGAGTATGTTTTACATAATTTGTTCTTTTATAAGTCTTAGACCTGCGGTAAACGTCGCACAATAGACGAATTTAATTCAGACGAATTTCATTCGAATTAACTTCGTCAGTAATGCGACGCAAATGCGACGTCGAGTTAAACGTCGAATTTCAGTCGAATTTAATGGTTTTTACTTGGACCTGTGGAGCCTGAAAACAATTTCTTGAAAACATGGTGGCGAATTGTCACAGATAGAAGAGAAACATTTAATTCGACGCGACGATAATTCATCGTGTAACTCGAACACGCATTATCGTCGCATTATCCGTCTGACTCAGACGAATTTAATTCATGAGTCGAATTTAATCGAGTTATACGTCGTAGTTTCGTCGGATAAAATTCAAACAATTAAATTCGTTGTGCTGCATTTCTGGTGTTATGTTGATGAATTCTATTTTGATGAATGGCTTGAGTTAAATCACTCTTTAGAAAACTGAACTCTCGTAGGACGGTGATTACCAAGGTGTGGAAAATCTATTCATACCAACGTTGTTTGTCTTAGTGAAGTTCCAAGGCCAAAGCCGCACTTGACTTTTTCTTTTTATGAAAGATTGACAAGTTCTTTCGATATTTCGAGATTAAACACGTGCATAAATAACTTTGAGACGCATTCAGTCAAGGCCATGAATTTGAAAGTTAAAACCAGGAAACAAGAAACAAAATACTTTAATTTGATGGTGCATGGTTTGACTTTAGCGCAGCGATGACTGCATGCCAGGATTAAGGAAAGGACATGTGTAACAGCGCTAACAACCGCAAGAAAATATTCCCGCTGTTTCCAAAGTGTTTTGTTTTAGGGCACTATACATGTACTAACTTACTATGTAACTTTCTTTCCGTTTAAAGACCGGACTCCTAAGCATTTGAGATCGCATTTTGTCTATCAATATATAAACTATGCTGCGGAGCATTGTATTTTGGGCCAACGTGCCGTCATTTACACACGCGCATCTCACTCATCGGCTTTAATGGGTAAGAAGTTATCTCATCCTCCACCTTCAAGCATTCTTTGTCACTCTAACAAAATTTGCCAGGCACGTAGCTAGACTCTAGGATTGTAAGTTTTATTGGGGGGTGGGGCAAATGAAAAGGTACAAATGCAATCACGCTACCCCCCAGTCTGTCACCAGAGGCTTTGGATATAACATCACTTATGTTACGCAAGTACGCGACAGCGTTCACACTTCAATTACTTATCCACTCACGCAGCGGATTTTTTTGGTCATGTTGTCTCTGGTTGGGGGAGGGGGAGAAAGAATTTTGGGGGGCGGTGTCCCCCCCTCCTCGCCCCCCTCCCCCCGTAGCTACGTGCCTGTTCTGTTTTGTCTTCGAGTAATTCAACCTTTTTCTAATCAGAGAAGTCCTCAATGATAGTCCATAAAGGCTGAAGCGTTTGGATTCAGCGATGACGTAGCTTGCGTGGTTGGTGAACAGGCATTGGCTTCGATATTGCTAGCACCGTCATTTAGCTCTTGCTCATAGATCTGTTCTATCTTATTAATTTTATTAATTCTATCTTCAAGTTATACCAACCAACATCACATGCATGAGTCTTGATACCGAATGAAAACATGTAGGAAACTTCCTAGTGATCAACTGCATCACATTTCTTAATCTGCATATTGAAATTAATGAAGAAAACACCGAAAATCGCGAGGCGAATTCTCGTTTGGGAAGCAAGATCAAACACTCGTTTATCGTGTTTCATGATGGAACTCCAAACACTCGAAAACAATAAAAACCTTGGGGCTACGGCCTCGGTTTTCATTTTATTATTTTGTTGGGGATTTTTTTTTTTTTGTTTTTTTTTCGAGTTTGAGTGTTTCACCAGGGAGTCCAAATACGAGAAAACAAATGAAAACCGAGGGCGTAAAACTCGTGTTTGATCTACTATGGGGTTGGGCTGGCTATGCCAAGGTATTCGATCTGGAGTGACATTTTGCTACATTTTGCGGGATGTCATTTAGGATTACTCAAAGTATCTTCCGTTTCTTTTGTGAACCGCTGGCGAAATGTGGTTTTCTTGCGGACACCCAAACACAATGTCGGTGGATCCGTGGAGAAATTTATGGAGTGCTCTGATAAAGCAGTGGTTAAATTTAATCAAGATGAACCCGTGAAATATGGACAGTTCGACTAAAAGGGACCATTTTATTAGAGTAAAGAATTCCAGAGGACAGTTCACGTCTGTGGTTCGTGAACGGTATTTGAGAGATGATATCTCGTGTCGGAGTAACATTTGCTCAACTTCCATTCAAGGTTAGATGATCCCTCTAATAATTAATTTACCAAAAGGCAGAGTATGGTTTAAAATGGCTTGTTAACAGGCTTAAACAACATTGCTTTGCCAGCGTGAACAACGTTTGTGCTGATCAGCTTGAACAATATTGTGTTGGCCAATATGAACAACATTGTGCTACATGTAGCTACAGTAGCATGAACAACATTGTGTTGGCTAACATGAATAACATTCTAAGACCTTACATTACATTGTGAGTTCTTACATTACATTGTCAGATGCATTGCAAGACCTTACGTTACATTGTGAGACCTTAGGCATACCAACCAAGTCTCACGCCTTGCGTGTGTGACACACGCCTCGGCATTAATTTTCACGCTCACACACTGGACATAAGTGATCTCATGCCGAAGGCATGAGACTTGGTAGGTATGCCTAAGGTCTCACAATGTAACGTAAGGTCTTACAATGTAATGTAAGGTCTCACAATGCATCTGACAATGTAATGTGGAGAGCACGGGTGGCGTGTGCTGTTAGCGCGCTGCCTCTCACCAAAAAGTTAAGCCCGGTTAGACGGGGTTAGTACTTGGATGGGTGACCACTTGGGAATGACCCCATTGTCGGGCTTGGACTCATGTGAGTAGAGTTGTAGTTGATCTCTCCTGTGCTTCGAGGGTTTTTCGCCGGGTTCTCCGGTTTTCCTCCCTCCATAAAATCAACACCTAACATCTTAGCTGTGATCCGTAGTCTGAACTGTGTAGTTGGTGGCTGCTTGGAGCACCTTTGATATGCCTCGACATGGCCACGTTGATCTGCGTGCTTCGCAATTCAGCCACTGGCTGCAAGTAAGGATGATTAGTCCCCAGTCCTTTATCCTTTATCCTAGCTTTGTTTGTAGAGCTCTGTGCTGGTATTTAATACTTAACGCTTGAAATCCTGCTAAAAACGAATTAAATCTTATTCATAATCCTCAAATGTATACAATCACTCGGGAAAATTAAAATTTAATTTCCAAGTCAGTGAGTCATGCGTATGCCTCGCAGACTGCCTCCTCCACAGGCCCACGTTGTATCATGGACAGGTCACAGTTTTCAGAGGGCCTGCCAGATCCTGTAAACAAAATGGGGACTGATCCCATTATGCACAGTGAGACTAGGCCCTAGAGGCGATAGTTTTGTGAGGGCGTGCAAAATCTTTCCGGCCACTGGCACTGTTCGATAAACGTACATCCAAGTTCTTTTAACACTGACCCACCAGGAAATTCGGTCTAAACTTTCTTACAGATCATGACAATGAAGAAACCAATATGTTTTAGAATTACCGACCTTCTGCCAATAATATTTTTAGTGACAAAAAGGAATTGAAGGGAAAAATATCTGCTGAACAAAAGCAAATTCGACGGTCAGGAAAGTACAAGTGATTCTTATTGTTTTTTGGTTTATTTAGTTATTGGAGACTGTCAACTGACCAAGAGTTAATGAGATTTAATTTTGTTAAATTGTAGGCTATAGTATAGTGTAATTCAAGTTTCAGTTGTTGTGGAAACTGAAAAAGTATAAACCAAAGAGTCTCTGGGTAGACTAAAGTGTATTTTCGTTGTTTATTCCAGCCAAAAGTTGACAGAGTTCAACCGTAATTGCTTTCTTCAACAATTCCTGCATTTTAAAGCTAGGATTCATATGTCATAAGTCTTCAATGGCCTTCAAAATCTTCGGATATAGCCATGGCTATTAACAATGGTAGTTAATTATGCAAATTTATTCTGTGCCAAGTTTTGCCAAATTTTTTACAGGATCTTGCAGGCCCTAAATTCAGCATGTGTGACCTGTCCATGATGCAATGAGGGCCTGTGGAGGAGGCAGCCTCGCAGAGGCTTGCCACAGTCTGGGGACGAGACTTTCATGCACACAGGGGCTCAGCTCTGAGAATGAGATTTCCACAAAAAATATGGCTGACATGGACTCGGAGGACTGGCTATCACACTATTAAAATCATGTTTTTTTAAATTCTTCACAAATGTGCTGTCAGAATGTGGGAAGTGCCATTTGAGAGATCCAAATTTCATGCAGTATAGGACAAAATGCGCTATTAAAATCATGTTTTAAAACTTTTAAAATTCTTCACAAATGAGCTGTCAGAATGCTTGGAAATACTGTAATACCCGGACCCCCCTAGATATGCGGTCACACGCCTGGGTATTACTCAACCTTGGCAGCTATGCTTAATTACATTGTGAGACCTTACATTACATTGTCAGACGCATTGTGTAACCTATGTTGTGAAACCTTAGTACTGTACATTACATTGTGAGACCTTACGTTACATTGTCAGATCCTACGTTACATTGTGAGACCTTGCCTTACATTGTGAGATGTTACGTTGCATTGTAAGACCTCAATTACATTCTAAGACTCTACGTTACATTGTCAGATGCATTGTGAGACCTTACATTATATTGTGAGACTTTACATTATATTGTGAGACCTTATGTTACATTATGAGACCTTACGTTACATTGTTACACTTTACATCACATTATGAGACCTTATGTTACATTGTGAGACCTTACATTACATTGTGAGATCTGACGTTACATTGTGAGACCTTACGGTACATTATATTGTGAAACCTTACGTTACGTTGTGAAACAATACAGTGTGAGACCTTACATTACATTGTGAGACCAAACATTTGGTGAAAAGTATGTTGCAGGTGACTGTAGTGCTTGTATATTCTTGTAAAAAACTAATAAATTTACGTGCATGACATTACAGGTGATAGTTTATTGACGCTGTCAAAGGATGTTACCCATTGTATTGTTCCAGATTGTCAGGTAGTGTTTCATTCATTTATTCATTCAATCATTTGTTTGTTTGTTTGTTTGTTTGTTTGTTTGTTTGTTTGTTACTCACTCACTTGCTCGTTCACTTGTTTGTTTGTTTGTTTGTTACTCATTCACTTGCTTGTTCACTTGTTTGTTTGTTTGTTTGTTTGTTTGTTTGTTTGCTTGCTGGTTTGTTTGTTTGTTTGTTTGTTTGTTTGTTTGTTTGTTTGTTTGCTTGCTTGCTGGCTGGCTCAGTGGCTGGCTGACTGGATTGCTTGGATGATGGATTTTGTTATTTTTTTGTTTTAGGCTGCTTTACAGTATCTTGACATTTATGAGTTTGAAGAAGTTTCTGGTGTAATTTTTATGCAAACATGTGTTCAATATGTAAGCATATACATAGTGGCTACCAGTGGCGTAGTGGCAGGGGGGGGGGGGGGCTGTGGTTGCAGAAGGGGCGCCAAACCTTAACAAAATAAACCTATTTCTTTGTATAGTTCAGTGACTGAAATGCGTGTAGTGTGCGTGTACACGCAACATACATACACGCACTACACGCAAAGCTTTCATGTAAGTAGTGTCAAAAGGCCGATCCTGGGACATACCTTAATGGCCGCCAAAACTTTTTGGACTTGGGTTGACCTCCGATCCTGGGACATGTTTGAAAACTTTTTGGACTTGGGTTGACCTCCGATCCTGGGACATGTTTGAAAACTGTTTGGACTTGGGTTGACCAAAAAAAAGGTTTTGAAAAGATTACCCACCCCCTTCTAAAAAGGTTTGCGACCCCCCCCCTTCTGGAATTTTGTTTGACGATCCTGGGACATGTTGCAAAATGGTTGCCAAGTTTTTGGGACTTGGGGTTTTGGGGTTTTTTGGGACATTTTCAAAATGGTTGCCAAGTTTTTAAATTGTTCTGTTTAAGTTTTAAATTTGGATAAAATAAAAATAATGCCTAAACACGAAAAAAATAAATATGTTTCAGGAGGTCAACCACATCATACATTTGTTTGTCGAATTTGTCAGAAGACTTTGCTTTCAAAAACAGCATCAAGACTACACACCAAAGCTGTCCATGGAGTAACAGATGGAGGAATATCATTAAATAATTGTTTAATTTGCCATAAAAATTTTGAAACAAAAGCTCAACTACATGTTCATTTAAAAGATCATGAGGAAAGATTGAAATTAAATATGTTCCACTAAATTTAAACACATTTTAAATTTTTAAACAGAAAAACTGTTTAAAACTTTTTTAAATATTTTTACTACTCCTTAGTTTTCCAATGACCAATTGCCAAAGTACTTATTTTGTCATCTAGTATGACTCTTTTGTCGTCCTCAGAATTCAAGGCTATTTTGTTGACATGAATGGTGTGGATGGTATGGTTTGTACTTCTAAAGGTGTTCATCCCTTTTAATATGTTTTTACCAGAAAACAAACAGTTAAAATAATCGTCAAATTTGATGTTGTTGTTAATAACAGCCTTTGCGATCCCTTTACACTTCTTGTCCTCCTTACACTCTATTAGTCCAGTTACAGGGTTTTTTTTCTTGGCCATTTTAATTACGTAAGCTTTCGACCTTAAACCCACAAATTTTGAAATTTGGTCAGCACCAGTTTCTGACTTCATTCTGCCAAGTACTTTCTTACCAACACCACACTTTATTCCACTTGGGTGGTTTTCAGGGAAGTTTGATGTGTCAAACATGGTCTCAACATCATCTGCAATATCTACAAAGAAGTCATCAGTTCCAATTTTGTAACACAAGGAATCCGTGTCTGTGAATAACAACTCTGCCTTACCCCCATATTTTGGTTTAATGTATTTGTAATGAAACTCATACATTGTTACCTTGCTTTTGTCAAGTATTGCAGCACCACAATATATGGGTTTGTTTAATTTTACTCTGGTCTTTCTCATATGCACAGCTCCCAAGTTCTCTGTAAATATACTGATGCCTTTGTAATGTGGTTTTTTTGCTAATTTCTCAAACTGGTCTTCAAATGAAACCAGTCTGACGTCAATCCGGTTTCTGACATTCTCCATGGTCTTCCCAAATGGGGCGTTATTCATGAGTTTGTAAAAGTCCTTTTCGAAGTCGTTCTTGGCTGCTGTTCTTAGCTTTGTGTTTAGCATGATATATGGTTCCATCCAAGCTTTTTCATTAAATGAAACCCCACGATGAATTTTTGTTAGGATTAAACCATGCTCCAAAATCTGTTCAAGGGCTTCGTAGTGGACCACAAAATTTTCCTTGTCATTCAAATTTGGTACCAACTTTTCAACCTTGTCAATCATTAATCTCTCGGCAGCAAATGGCATCTCGTTATGTAGATCATGGAGTTCTTCTGGATATTCGAGATCCACTTCCAGAAAACATCCCTTGCCTTTTGTTGACAAATATTTTTGCCAGTTCTCCAACTCCTTTTTTGGAACCCATCCAAAACCACCGACTGGTAATGGTTGGATCATTGAGTGACCATATAAATTATTTTTATCCAAATATGGAATGAAAACACTTTCTTTTGTGGGGTCATACTCTTCCATGTACTTATTGTTGGCTTCTGCATATCTATGGGTAATGGTTGAAATCCCACCACGAATGCCTTTTTCAATCATTAGGTACATGTCAGGGTCTGTTAGAAGCTCCAACTTTTGACCCGTCATTTTCAGCAAGGCATCCCAAGCCAATCCAGGAGTTGTGTAGTGCCACATGGGATCCAGTTTGTAAGTTTCTTTACACATCTTTCTGAAGCTTTGGATGACGTCAGAGAGACCCAACACATCGGTTTTTTGGTACAGTTCCATATAGTCCTTTAAAGTCTTGCAACCAAACTTGTTCCAAACATTTTTACCATGTTCGTAATCTTCAATGTCAACATTTTTCCCTGTTAACCTTGAATGAAATTCTTTGTGTGGTGGTAATTCTGTACAGTCCAACTTTTTCAAGGAATTTACATACTCATAGGGGAACACCCCTTTCTGTTTCAACAGCTCAACATTTTCTTTCGGATAGTTTTTGAAACCATTTTCGGTGTAGTGGAACTCGTCATTTGGTAAGTTTGTCATTAGTGTTGCTAAAGAACTTGACATAAATTTTAAAGAGTCCAAGAATCGTAGTTCCAAGGGCACCCATTTCTTTCTTAACCTCCCCGTTTTTGGATCCTTTTTCATTCCACCATCCATCCAAAGTTTTTTGTTAACACTGATGTAATCCTCTTCGGTTTTTGCAATGCAACCAAGTTTACCATTTGAGATACCCAAATATTTTGCAATTAAATGACTATCATAACCACTAAAATTATGAAACAAAACAGGAATGTGTCGCGCACTTGCCATTGAGTAATTGCAGTCGTTATGAGCTGCTCCCCGATATTTACCATTTAAATGGTCATGATCCCTGACTTTGGATTTTGGAGTGGTTTTGTTGGCTTTCCAAAGACTTTTTGGATTCAAATCTTTTGGATTTCTGCGAACAAACCCACCACCACAGACATAACAAGTCGTTGCATTTTGGAAGTTTTTTTCTTCCTCTGTTGTCATAATAATTTTCTTTGGATTTTTGAGATATGTGTTCCAAATCTTTTTTGCTTCCTTCTCCAAGCTTTCAACGAACATTTGACCAATATCTTCAAAATCATGTTGTTTTGTGTAACTGACATACTTGCCAGGGAACACAGATTGATCAGAGCAAATAATATTAAAACCATAGCTGATTGGGATGTGTTCTTGGTACTTTTGGGTATAACTTTTTTCTTCATCATTTTTTCCACATTTCAAAGTTTTCAACATACACTCAAAATCTGCCACAATAATGAAAGGAACATCTTGAGTCTTTTTGAAATCTTTGCCACCCCATCCCATGATATTGTCGACACCTTCTTTTGGGTATTCCTGGATTTGGGCGTCATGGGTTCTACAAATAGTTTCGTGTTCATTTAATATCTCCTTTGTTTCAAAAGGGTTTAAACAGAAGTCGCAGAAGAACTTTTTGTGTTGATGATTGTCATTTTGGTTTGTTAATAGTTTGCTTTTGTCTTTGATGCAACTAAAATGATCGTTCCACCAAAATAAGTTGACCCTATTGTCATGTTCGGACCTTGAAATTTGTATTTGGCAAATTTTTTTAATTTCATCATCGTAACTTAAAACATTTACACCTATTTTGTTGTTCTGTTCAAACTTTGATATTTCTTTAATTTTGACAGGAAATGACAGACCACAGACGTCATAATCCTCAACCATTAACTGGATTGACACTGGAATTCTTTCAAGTTTTTGAGCATTTGGTTCTTTTTTAAGAGTTTCTGCAATGGCAACTGCGTACAGAAAACAATGGTCATCCTTGACATTTTGTGGGTTGATGATTGCTTTTTTGTTCTTGACAAATTTTGGTAGTTGTTGGTATCTCTTACCATTTAATGGTTTGTACTTGGTTATTGAAATATGTAGGGACTCGACTGATCTTATTGACCACCCCGAACCTTTTTTCTGATGTGCTGCCAAATTTTCTAACATTTCCCGTTTTGATATTTTGTAAAGCTCCGTGACGTCCTCCTCTGTTGTCATGGCTTTCATATGGGAGGTAAAGTAAAAAATATCCACTTCTTCAAGGTTTTCAACATAATCATAATGGACAAGTTTACAGATTAAAGTTGTCTTTACTTTTTTGGAATTTTCGATCCCATTAATAAGTTTTTCAACCCCAGCTGTTGTTTGTTCTAAAAATACAACTGGATCTTTGTAGTTTTGGCCCGAGATTTCGTACAGTGCCGCCTTCCCATTTGCAAAGTTTTTGATCATAATTGGCTCCGTTTGACGAATTTTTTTGATAGCTTTGGTCTTTCTTTTAAATATTTTTGATAGTTTGTTACCAAGAATTTGTCTGGTTCTGGTTAGTTTTTTGCCAGCCCCTTTCCACTTCTTGTTCCACTTAATTTTGTCCTGCCTTGCTTCCTCTTGTCTGATCTCTCTTGACCATTTTTGTTGCTCCTTTTTCTGGAGTTTTTTGTAAGTTTTTTGTTGAAACTTAGTTAAGTCATCTTTCAACCTGTCTTGTTGGTTGATAAGTTTTTGCTCCTGTTTTGACTCCTTTGCCTTCTGTTTTTCTTGGAGTTTGGCAAGTCTTTCGGGATTAAAGGGTTTCATTTCCTTGTCCCGTTGCAACTGCCTCTGCTTCCTTAATCTCGCGTTTTCGCGAATCTTTAATAACTTTGGGTCTGTGGTGAACTTTGTCATTACTTTATTAGTATGGTATGAAAATCTTTAAATTTTCTTTAAAATAAATGATCAAAGATTTGTTAGTTTGGTAAACAAAGTCTCTCTTTGGGTTGTTTTTGTAGTTGCAGTTATTATTTTGAATTTTCTTTTGGTGAGTGTCATAATTCTTTTGTAGTAAACTTCATAAAAAAAATTACTATCCAAAGTTAGATAGTAATCTTCAAAAAAGGAAATGACTAAGTTTACAACTGAACGGAAATGAAACCTTGGAAAACAGTATAGAGTCCTGTTTATGTATGTGGTTTTCAAAAAAATTTAACGACTTACTGACCATAATTTACCGTTGTACGAAACTTCCCTGTTTTTTTTAATGTAGAATGGGATGCAACTTGGGTTTTTCTTTAAACATAGACCAGCTCTGTAAATACTTGGGAACTCTATTGTTTCGCCAGCAGCAGAAGTAAATGTTATTTTTACTGGTGTTCTGATTACGTTTCTGTGGTGTTTGTCATAAACTTCATTTTTTATCATTGGGATGCCAAGTTTTTGACAGAGTGTTTCTGTGTTGAAACTGTTGGCACCTTTGACACCAAGTCTTCCTCCTAATATTCTGAGTTCTTTAAGCGATGATGGTGGAAACCCTTCCTCTCGTATTGTCTGTAATCTGTTGTTCGCACTTGTTCTTAGTTGCATTCGTATTTGGAAAAGTTTTTTGTTGAGTTCTTTTTGAGTTAATATGTCTGTCATTGTTTATTGTATGGTTTTCTTTTAGAATATCTTATTGTTGGAATAAGATATTCTGGTTTTGTGTTTGGTATGTTTATTCTCTACTTACGGCCCAAAGTTTTCCATTGTGCAGAACATTTAGTTTGTTTTTGAGTATATGGGAGATGCTACCAGGATCCTTTTTTCCCACAGCAATGGCTGCAGATGTCATACTTCCGAACTCTATTTTTTCTCCATCCTCTAGAGCTGCAAATATGATTCTAACAGGATCTATGTTTGGGAAATCTGGGTGACCTGTTCTGAGGTCAATGAATGGAATGCCAAGCATTTCGCAAAGTTTTTGTTTTGATTTGCGGGATGCGTATTTGATTCCAGATTGTGTGGCCATGGCTTCTATCTCTCTTTTTTTGGGTTTGGATATTCCAAATAGTAGTTGTTCTTTCGTTTTTTTCTGTAGTTGTTTTTGTAAAAGTTTAATTTCTTCTTCCAGTTCTTCTTTGGTCTGTGGTTCTTTTTCTTTAAACTTAATATTAATTTCAATAATTGGATTCATTGTCTTTTATTACCTCTCTTTTAGAAAATTTTGGATTCAATTTCAATAATAATGTTCATTTCTTTCATTGTTGTATACCCATTGATCTTTTTCATGTTGAACCCACTTTTTCTCAAGAATTAAGTTTCTCCTCTCCACCCTTTTCTTCCGGATTTGTTGGTACCAATTTGAGATTCTTGTTAACATCATCATTTATTTCATTTTTAAAAAAATCTACAGACACCGATTCTTTGCAACTTGGAACCTTTGTATAATTTTTAACCGTCTTGTTTGTCCATCCTATTTGAATATTGCCTTCCATGACCAAATCCTCTCTGCCAAAACTTAGACCAAATTGGAAGCCCTTCTTTGTAATATGGTTTTTATTAAATTTTTCTTTTGGCTTTGACTTTGAGTTTCCCATTTGTTTTATTTTTTCCTAACCAAACAAGATTAGGAAAATAGTAAAAACTTAAGTAGTATCAACTCAACTGTTATCGGGATCAACAGGATTGCCACCACTGACATTTTCATTAGGATTTTCATCAGTTTGTATTGTAACATTTTTATTTTGGGGTTTCTTATCCCAAACATGTTTTACAATAATTATTCCACCAGTGAGCAACCCAATCATTGGAATGTATGGCGAGATTTTCCTAACCAAGGACCTGACGTCATCACAGAAAAGTTTGTTTGAAGATAATTCGGCATCAAGTTTTTCGTCATCTTGTACCAAATCCAGTTGCTCCAATAATTCTGAGAATTTTGTAACAAGGGTCTCGGTTAACAGAGAAGTTGTTTTGTCAAGTTGGGTTCTTTCATAATTTAACTTAATTTTTTCAAGTTGGGTCATTGACGCTTTTTTAAGATATGCTTCCGAATATTTGATCTCCTTTGCAAAGGATAGGCGGATTAAGTCTTCCCTAAGTGTCAAGTTTTGCGGTTCTTGGGATTCTTGGGGTTCTTCATGTTCTGTGTTCATTTATATTGGTGTTTTTTTTTATTTTTTCTTATAATTTTTGTACTCTGTGTACACAAAATATGTCAAACCTATTGCAAGGACCCACAAATTTTTCGCCAACCATGCCAATCCCTTTGTACCCCAGGATAATGCAGTTGCCAATATGCTAAGAATTGGTGCCAATACGGGCCAAGCAGCTTTTCCAAGTTTTGCCAATGCTTTTCCTAATGCTCCTGTCGCCTTTGCAGTTGTTACAACAGCAGCTTTTCCAGCTAACACCACAGTTGTTATGATACCTGCGATGGAAATTGCAATTGCAGCTGAGACACCCATGTTTTGTTTAGCCCATTCTTTAAATTTTTCAAACCTTGTTATAACATGATCTTCCATCATTTGTTCTGTTGCTTTTTCCTTTGGTTTTTCATTGTTTAACAGTCTCATTTCATCAGCTTTTACCTTGCACACATTTGCCATTCCCTTGTAAAATTCTTTTACATATGGGTCTTGTTCTGTATTGGCTTTGTCAGTGTAAAGGTTTTCATTGGCTTCGGCAGCGACTTTGTTACCTTCTATGAATTCCCATCTGTCTTGCCCTGATAGCTGATTAATTTGAGCAGTTTTATCTTTTACTGTCCCCATAAGGTTACTAAGATTGCTGTCAAATTCATCTTCTTTTGCATTGGCAAACAAAGTATCCATCAATATTGTTACTTCATCACCCAAATCCCTGGCAACTTCTCTTTGAACTTCTACTGCAGCTTGAGGGGGTATGTTGAGATCCTCTTCTATTTTTCCAACTCCAGTTTTTGAATGTTCAACACTTGCTTGTTTTAACAGATCCTTAAATTTTTTAACTTTCATTTCAACTTTTAATCCTTTTCCTTTTGAATATTCAAATTCTCCGGTGTTAGCATCTTTAACAAGAACTAGTACCTTTTCAAACTTAATCCCATCAACCTCAAATGTTTTTGGATCAAATGAAAATGCACTATCTTTTAATAATTTTTTGCTTGCCTTACCATCATTCCCAACTACTGTTTGTCTTAACTCATCATAAAAAAAGTCTTTTTTTTGGTTTGTAACATCTAAACTTTGCCTTCTGGTCTCATTTGCTATAAAGTCTTTCATCCTTTTCCGAAATAATTCATCAGACTCTTCTTTAAATTGTACAGGCTTTTTGGTAAGTCTTTCAAGAATTTTTTCTCTTTCATCTCGGTTAACAAGTCTAGGGTCATCATCAACCCCATAAACATTTTCAAACTCTTCAAAAAGATCGTCGAGCTCTTTAAAATAGGAACGGTTAAAAGATTCTTCAAAAGTTCCACCAAAATTGGTTTCTGCTGTTCCTGTCTCATCACCTGGTATGTCAGACATTCCAAAATTGTCCATTCCAATGTTTTCATCCATTATTTATTTATGTTTGTTCTCCAACCTTTGCCAAAATATTTATGTTTGTTCCCCAACCTTTGCCAAAATATTTATGTTTTTTATCCAACCTTTGCCAAAATATTTATGTTTGTTCTCCAACAACTTTAACCAACTCCTCACCGTAAAATTTTCCCATAATGTCCTCCTCCTTATCCCGAATTCTATACATAACTGGAACTCCTCTGAAAACCGCTGACACAGTAAAAAATTCATCTGTAAAATTTGGATTATATCCTTTTGCAAAGTTTTTTCTGTATTTTTGGATCCTGACACTGTCCCCAATTTTGAATTTTGGGTTTACTTGAGATTCAAGGGGTGGTATCCCATACAGGGCAAAGAAAACTTTGGATTGGTTGCTATCATTGACATCTTTTGGTTTCATTTTAATAGTACTGTGGATGGTGTTGTTGTAACTATTTGTAAATTTGTCAAGACTATTTAACCACTCCTTATTCCCTTTAAAAGTAAAAAATTTCCACATCCTGGTTTTCAAAGTTCTGTTAAATCTTTCCACAAGTGCAGCCTTTCTGTGGGATCTGGATGAAAAATATTCTATGTTTAAAGATTTCAACAGAGTTTTTACTCCAACATTGTAAAACTCCTTCCCTTCGTCAAACTGGACTGTTTCTGGATATTTACCAAATCTTTTCTTAAATTCTTCCAACATTTTGCTAACACCAGGCACCATAGCGACAGTACTTTTCCTTTTAACAGGAACAGCGAAACCAAATCTTGACAAAATTTCAATACCTGTCAATATCCACTTTTGGTCATTATTTTCAGAACCAAATTTCGCCATATCCACCAAGTCCATTTGCATCTGGTCAGCAAGATTTTTAACAAATGTTTTCTGGTATTTTTTTGGTTTTTTGATGGGTTTGTGCAATGTAAAAACTTTTTGGCTGTGTAACCACTCCTTAACTTGTTTTCGGGTTATTGAGGGGTTTTCTTTTACAGCAGCTTTGTAAAGTTTTTCCATGGATTGGTAACCTGTTACAGGATTGTAGTGGATATCTCGAAGTTCAAGATCAATGAGTAAAAGTTTATCTTCCATTTATTTTCAAAAGTTTTTAAAAGATTTGCCAACATTTTTTGCAATCCCAAAAATTTCCAAAAGTTTTTAAATAAACAATGACAGAATTTAAAAAATGGCCAGAAGAATGGAATGTCTCTGGAACGGTCCAAAAATTTTCTAAACAACCAAAGGCTTCTGTAAATTTAAACACAATTACCATATTTGCAAATGAAAGAGATAATTTTATTGTAAATTTAAACCCCATTAATTTAACATTTCAACAACCAATGAAAATAAGAAATCCAAACATAAATGATTTCATCACTATTCCATATTTTACAGCTATTGCTGCCAGTTATGTTTCAAGCTACTTGTGTGGTATTTCTAACAAGCATTTTAAGAATGGGTTTACAAGATTTCGGTCTTCTTTTTTGACAAGTATTGTCCATTATCATTATGTTTTTCAGGTCAGAAGGTTCTTAAAACATCCAAACAAACTTAGAAGGTTTTTGACAGAAGATGTCATAAAAATTTTACAACACAATCCCAACGATGTTTGGGTTAAAAAAATAAGTAACTCAACACAAAGTGCAAAAGAATTTACACAAGACATGAAAGACCTTGGATATGAAGTCAGATATGTAAATTTAACAAAAAAGAGTTATGGAAGGGTTAACGAATATGAGGAACTGGTGTCAGCTGGTTCTAGACATCCCGATGATTTTAAACATTTTGTGCCTGAAGATTCCAATGGGTTGACACTATTAGGTCAAAAGTTATTCCAACAATCCCTAGAATCTTTTGTTTACTGCGTTTTGGGAGCACAGGCAAAGACAAGGTGGGTCATTGTTGGCGAAGGAGCTAAAAGTTTACAAACACAAGAAGTGTTTAAAAAGTTAATGGAGGACACAATAGCCCAGGATGACATTACTGTTTCTATTTCGAATATGAGACAGGCCATTAAGTCCACAAATGTTGTTTTAAATTTTGCCATATCCCCGGGTTTAATTTTAATCCCATCTGACATGAGAATTCTTATTAACCCAATTAGTGGGTTTAATAATGTTCTTACACTGGCCACAACTGGGATGTCATTGGGACTCAACAGACATTTGAATGTTGGCAAACCTGTTGGTAAAGATATTGGAAAAGATATTGGTAAACCTATTGGTAAACCTGTTGAAATTAGTGGAAGCAAATACAAACCAGGAATTTTTACTCCTGAAAAAACTGAAAAAACTGAAAAAAGCGACATTAGATTACCAGAAGTTTTTGGGGCTTCAATCGGAACTGTTTTTTTGGTATTTAAAGGAATAGCAAGATTAATATAAATAAAAGAAATGTCAAGTTTAAAAAACCCCAAATTCCAATATTTAGATGTTTTTGGAAACCCAATTATTGAAATTAAAGAAGATGAGTCAAAAGATTTTAATGAAAGTCTTTTGGAACTCGAAACCCTAAAAAACAAAAGTAGTTGTTGTAAAGAAAAAACTGAAGAGATTGGAGGATTCATAATTTGTGGAAAATGTGGTTTGGAGTTATTAAAGTTACATGGCTACAACCACAAAGAACCAAACCCACCCTTTTTGAAAAGATATGTAAAAACATTTTGGAAATTATTTCCAAAGGAAGAAAAGATTGTTGGTTATGAAATTATAAAATTTTTTTTAAAAACTCAAGAAATTCTTGTGGGGTTGGGTTTGGTTTTGCATAAAATATATAGTATGAATTACATCATAAAAATCATTATTGGAATCTGTCAAAGAGATGATCTTTTAAAAAAAATGAAAAAACCAACTTTGGCAGAACTAAAAACACTCGATGAGATAAAATATATTTTGAATTATTCCCCAAAAAATAATGCTTACAGACCATACCAAACAGGATTCAAAGTTTTTGGGAATACTCTTAGTGTTGAAAATGTTTTGAAAATAGAGGAGATGAGTGGTATCAGAAAGTGTAAGGAAATTACGAAATTGATTAAAGAAGGAAAGACAAGTCTATAAGAAACTTTACAAAATTTATAACATTTTTTGTTATATATTTTCGAAAATTTTTACCAAATCCTCAAACAACAACCGCCAACAACCAACCAGCACCAGCTCCTAAAAGTGTTACAGTAATGGTCATATATTTTTCCATTTCATCACTTGGTTGGTAATAATCATCAAGTTTTGGTTCCACTGGTTTTTCTTCTTGTAAAATTTCATGAAGTTCTTGGAAAGCTTTTGATGTTACTTCCATGTCATAGTTTGCATTCCGGATTTCATCTTGGAGTTCCCTGACTTTGTCCTTTCTTTTAATTTCATTTTCAAAAAACTTTTCTTTGTCTTTCTGTAGTCTTTCTGTTGCAAGATTATGTCTTTTTGCTTCGTCAGCATAACCATGTTTGTTAAATGACTGGAACAAATATCCAGCACCAGCAAAGGCAACCGCATTAAACAACCCTCCTGCTATCATTGATGCCATTTATTTAGGGAAGAGAAGTTTGGCTTTTTTTTTGCAGTTCAAATTTTTATCAAGTCTTTTCTCTATGATTTCTTTGGATCCACATTTTTCGGAATATATCCTTTGTCCTGTGCCATTTTTACAGCAAACAATCCCCCAGCAACCGCAACTCCAAGTTTAGCTGTTTCTTTAATACTTGCTGGCGCTGCCAAAGATTGGCCTGTTAACTTTTTAACAACCATACTTACTCCAACAGCTGCAACTGTAATCAAAGCTGCTTCGTATAGATCATTTAAAACCTCGTTCTTATTCATTTATTAATATATTTAAAAAAATTTATAACATTTTTTTGTTATAAGTTTTCAGAAAAGTTTTCAAAAAATTTTCAAAATTTCAATTACTTTTACATAATTCTTTAAAGCAGCTATCAAATCATTTACAGCCACCTTTAAGTTTGTCAAATTTTGGTTTCCATTTTTTTTTAAATCATTCTTCAAATTTTTCATGTCTTTTAGCACCCCTTTAATGGTTTCTAAATTTTGGTCAATCATCTTTTTTATTATGGAGTCTCATAATTCTGTGGACACAAAAAAATTTCAAGAAGAATGTCGCCAACATTGTGGTCAACTTTAAATTTTAGTTCATTGTAAACACCATTGTCCAGCATTGCCTCAGAATTGATGTTTGCAAATTTTTCAACTGACCCCTTCAACAACTGTTTTGTTGTAATTGGGAGAACTGCGGCTGTTCTATCCCGTTTTCCTGAAAATGATGTCCTGGTTCCATCAATCATTTCGCAAGATATACAGACAAATCTCATTCCACGATTTATGTTAACTGTTTCTGGACTGACAAGATTTGCCCCTGCTCTAATTACTGTTGTTTCTGGATATCCCAGCAAAGGTCCAAGTTTGTGTAGGTAAAGATCTTTTGTTGGGAATAATCTGATTTTACAGCTGTAAGGAAGTAATTCTGACTTTATTTCGTTTTCCTTTAAAACCCTCATAATCATACCAACAGTCCAATAGCCATTGTCGAAACTAATTTTTTTTGTCCCATGCATGACGTAAGTTGGACTTGTTAAATTATTGTAATCCCAAAAAACTGTTGCATCCTTAACCATTAGTTTGGTGTCTTCAATGATCAAAGGATCTTCAAATTTAATTGTTGTTTCTCCGTTTTTCAACAAAATTCTTAGGTTCCTCATTTATCTTAAAGGTTTGTTAAAGTTCAAAGTGTCATGAAAAAGACGTCGCGAAATCTTCATTAAAGCTTCAAAAATTTATTAAGTTTTCCCCAAATGGTTCAAGGATTTTGTGGTCATATGGGTGGATTAAATTGATCTCCAATTTTGAATATTTTTTGGATTTCAATGTTTCTTTAATTTTTTTCTCTTCTTCTTTTGGAATATCTAAATAATCATCTAAAATAACTTGCATATCTTTTCTGTTTGGGTTGTAAAAAGTAACCAGTTTTGAAATATTTTCCCTATATGGTTTTGCAATACTTGTCAGTTGTTGGGTAACAACTATTGTACTAATATTCATATGCCTTGCTCCAAAACCAAGTTTTACCAATTCGCTGGTTCTGTTTTTAACACTCTGTCCAGAAGCACAGTCATCCAAAATAATTAGACTTGGGGTTCCTTTGCAATAGTCAACAACATATTTTAAAAAATCTTCAGACTCATCTTGGTCGCAAGGGATGACAAAGAATCTTGGATCATGTAAATGTTCCCATTCCAAATATGTTTTGTTCCATACAAAAGTTGGACATATTAAAACTATGTTTTCAAATTTTTTTTTGTAATTTTCTTCTAAATTTTTCAACAAATAATGAGTCTTTCCACAACTCGTCATTCCAACAATAATCATATTAAATGGTTTTGGGTCTTCGTTTTCCATTTTATTTGAGAAAAGTTTTACCAAGTCTTGCCAATATTTTTAGTAATTAACACTCTGGAATGCTCCTCCCTGTACTTTCAACAAACCATCTGAAAGAATGAAAACGTGACATCTCAAATCTGTTGCTGTTGCCTTTTTCTTGATTTCTAACATAATCCCAGATTGGGTGGTCAAAAGTTTTGTACCATCGCCATACACAGCATTGTCATTAATTGACCTAAGATCCACAACAAGTGCAAACTGGTTTTCTGTAAAAAATTCGTCAGCTTGGATTGTTGGATAATTGGTATGTCTGAAAAGTCGCTCAGCCTCTTCAAACAATCTCCGTTTTGGGATGCCTTGGGAGTAAATACTGTTTGGGACTCCTTCAATGGTAATTTTGACCCTTTCAATGTTTGGGTACACAAATTCTTCAGACCCACTTCTGGTTGCTTTTGTAAACAACATTACAACCGCCTTCATGCTTTTTCTTGGCAGATTGATGGTCTCGTTAATTAATGTTGAAGCTGCAGCCCATGGTGTGGTTTTCATTAAAGTTACATGTTCGAATGACAGTGCTCGACCAGCTTGGTAAGAGGTTTCGATCTCCTGGACCAATGAAAAGTTGGTAATGGTTTCATATTCCAACTCAATATTTTCCAGAGAATAGCCAGCCACAGATTGACTACTTTGTGCCTTCATGATAGAAGTAGCTTTTGGCAGTGTAATGATATATTGTAAATCATTCGCCATACTGTGGGGCGCATATAGTCCATGATCCTTTAAAATCTTGTCCAACTTGATCCTCTGTTTTGTTCCATACACAGCCGCATATGTGTCAGAAGAGGCATCGTCAGATTTTGAAATGAGTTTTCGCTGGTTTTCTGTTGCAATACCATCCTCAATCATGTTGGCTCTCTCATGTTTGTCCATCCACAAGTCTTTGTAAGTCCCCAAAAGACTCTCTCCCGTGTTGTCGTAAACTTTTTCTCCTGCAAATCTAACTTCCAAACGTTCTTGGAGTTGTTTCGCAAGGTTGTTGTTAAACCACGACTTTGTGTTTTTGTTCTTAAAGTCGAACAGGAGGAACATTTTGTCAGGAACTAATGTTGTCCCTGGTTTGAGTTTTGGGATATGGATGTAAATTACTTCTCCTTCATTGGCAGAATTGGGGTTGAAAGTAATTACATTTCGAGCTCGTTCCCCAGTTATTGAACTTCTGTGTAACCGGTTATAACCGGGTTCTAATTCAACTTCTCTCTCTGTATTCATTTATTATATTTAAAAAAAAATTATAACATTTTTGTTATAAGTTTCAAAAAAAATTAATAATTATTGAAAAATTCATCTTCGGTTTCAAACTCTTCTTCGAAATCATCAGGCATCAAAAGATCAAAATCTGACCACAAATGGTAACAATGGTTTTCGTTGTAATTTTTGATATCATATTTACTGTACAGCAACCAAAGTTTGTATCCTTCATAACTTCCCTTTGAGGTTAAAAAAATAAGTTTTCCAATATTAAACCAGGTTTTACTTCCAAAAACACATTCTGTTGCATAAGAGTTGACAATCATATTTATTGAATTCCTATTCATAACAGGATAGGAATTTCGTTTTAAATTTTTTGGTTACACAGATGACCCTTCGTTAGGTCCAATTTTTCTGGACAAGAATTTGGGTTTCGTTTGCCACCCCTAAAGATCATATTTCGAAAGATCCTTGAAAACTGTTTTTGACTTTTGGGGGTTGTCTTTACTCTCTTCTGGCTCTTTCTTCCATTTGGTGTAAGTAATGTGAGTGGTAGTTATGGCAGCTATTGTACCAAGAATTGCACAAAGTGTGGAAATGTTTGGACTTTGAAAAGATTCAGTGACGTCATTTTCTGCTCTTTCCTTTTCAATTTTGGCTTTTTTTCTTAGTTTTGCCTCCTTACTTATTGCAGCAAGTTTTTTACCTTGTGCGACTCTTTTGGGATTTTTGACATGGACAGGTGGAGGAGTTTTCGTAATGGTTTGCTCTGGTTTGATCTCCTGTTTTTGTTCTGGTTCTGGTTTTTGTTCTTGTTCCATTTATTAATTTGTTAAAATTTGTTTAAAAGCTAGTTAGAATTTGTTCAACAACTAGTTAGAATTTGTTTTAAAAGCTAGTTAGAATTTGTTCAACAACTAGTTAGAATTTGTTTTAAAAGCTAGTTAGAATTTGTTCAACAACTAGTTAGAATTTGAACATTCTTTCTTTAATTAATTTTAAGTAAGTTAACTTCAACATCATTAACATTGTAAAACAAAAATGTATAGTCGTCACCAACAGAACCTGTATAGCTATGCAAAGTTATTTTGGTTCCCTTTATTAATGTTGCGATACCTTCGCAAAATATATGGTGGTGGCGTTTCTCGTTATAAGTTTTTCCCATTGTTAAAACCCCCAAACTTGGAAGTTTGTTTGCTCTTTTTGTTATATCTCCATGGTAAAGGTTTGTTTCTAGATCAAAAAAAGCCCTGTAATTAGTGGAATCATACCAAGAAGATTGTTTACTATTTTGATCAATTTTATGGCCATCTGGTTCAAGTGTAAGCCAATATTTTACTAAAAATTTGCCAGATTCTACTGCATTAAATTCTATTAAAATGCTTTTGTTGTAAATGGTATCCCAACTGCCAGCCTTATAAGCCACTCTCCCCTTTTTTTGATACTTTTTTATTTGCGTAAAATTTCCGGCTTGACCTGTGGCTCCCGTAACACCTCTTAAACCTCTGAGACCCCTTTGCCCAGTTGTTCCTTTTCCCCCTGGCAGTCCTTGGGGTCCTTGGTCACCTTGGTCGCCTTTGGGTCCTGGATCTCCCTTATCCCCTTTTGTTCCTTGTGGACCTTGTGGTCCTTGGGATCCTGTGGAACCTGTGTTTCCTTTGGGTCCTGTTGATCCTTGGCTCCCTTGTGGGCCTTGGGCTCCCTGTGGGCCTTGGGGTCCTGTTGCCCCAGTGTTGCCCTTGTTTCCTTTCGCACCATCGTCACCAGGATCTCCTTTGTCTCCTTTTTGTGCGGTTGTTCCTGCCATACCTTTGTCTCCCTTGTCGCCTTTGTCACCTTTGGATCCTGTTGCACCTGTTGTTCCATGATCTCCTTTGTCTCCCTTTGTTCCTTGTGGCCCTGTTGCTCCTGCTGTTCCAAAAGTACCTCTGTCGCCTTTGTTTCCTTGTGGTCCTCTAATACCAGCATCCCCTTTGTCTCCTTTGGTTCCTTGCAAACCTCGATCGCCTTTGTCGCCTTTGGGTCCTGTATTGCCAGCATCCCCCTTATCCCCTTTGTCACCTTTTTTGTGGGCATTTGTACCATCCATACCTGTCAAACCTCTGTCACCTTTTGGACCTTTTGGACCCTGGTCTCCCTTGGGTCCTGGGTCCCCTTTCTGTGCAGCTGTTCCTGTTGAACCTTTTGGACCTGTTGGTCCTTGTGCACCTCTATCCCCACTATTTCCTTTGTCACCTGTTAAACCTCTTTGCCCCTCCAAACCTTCATCACCTTTGTCACCTTTGGAACCAGTCAAACCTCTATCCCCTTTAGATCCTTGGGATCCTTGTGGCCCTGTGTTACCTGTTAAACCCTGGTTCCCTTTGTCACCCTTTGTTCCTTTTGATCCTTGGGGTCCTGTTGCTCCTGTTAGACCTCGATCTCCCTTGTCACCTTTTACACCTGTGTCACCTTGTGGTCCTGGTTCTCCGTCAGCACCACCACCCCCTCCATAAGAATAATCTGGGTCATCATATCCATAGTAATAACTCATTATTTATCTTGGTAAAGATTTTAAAAGTTTTTGCCAAGTTTTTTTCAAATGAAGTTCCCGTATTCCTTCATCATATCCTTATTAATTTTTGCGATCTCGTCTGGCAATAATGGTCCATGGACAATTTTAATCCCATAAATTTTTCCTTTCAGTTCAGCTTTTTTTGAAGGTGTACTATCCATTATTTTTCTTAAAAATACAGATCCAACTGAACTACCTTGAAAATTCAAATCCGTTTTAAATTCTGATCTTGGTTCCCTTTTACCGTTTAAATACACACAGGATCCAGTCCCCAACCAATGGCAGGAAACGATATGTTTGCTAAGAATGCTGTGTGGGCCAGTAATATCTATGGTTTTCTCGGTACCATATTCGATACCACCAATCATTAATTTGGAGTAGGAATATGGTTTAAATGTAATACATTTGTCCCATCCACCATTATCGTTCCCAATAAGATAACAACAATAACTAGAAACAGATGTATCCACTACCGCACAAACAACAAAAACAGAAACATCTCCCCAGACCATTTCTGGACAAACGAAACACATATAGTTGTCTCCCTTGTTCTCAATGTAGTCTATCCCTGGACCAACGGCATCAGAACCAAATGTTGGAGCATGGTCTTTGTCATCTTGCCACAAAACAGAGTTACCTTGTCTTGCTTGGGTTATTCTTTTTTCTCCAGCAACAGTTTCAAATGTTTTAACAGCTTTTGTTATGTTAAGATCAAAAACAGTTTTGTAATTTTCGTCAAATTCCAAAGAAAGATTTTTTAATTTTTTTTCAATTTCTTTAATTTTCTTTTCCATGTCAGAACCATCTTCAAATGATCTTCTCTGTCTACCATAACCATAGTAATAACTCATTATTTATTTAAAGTTGAAAAAATTATATTTGGAGTAAAAAATTATAACATTTTTTTGTTATAAGTTTTAATGAAAGTTTTTGTTATAAGTTTTGGGATGGTTTTTTAAAAGATGTGTCTCAGTATTTCCATGGTATTTTGTTGAAAAAAGGTTTCTTGTTGTATTTCTTTTTGGGTTTGGGTTTTGGTTTGTTTGTGGTCTCGCTCATAATTTTTGTCATTGCCTTATCTTTTTCATCATCTGTTAGACCATCAAACCCACCATAAAATATTTTTTTGTATATTTTTGCTATATTGTAAAACCTGTTAGCCATTTCAGTGTCATTCGTTTCTTCGTAATGTCTGGCTTCTGTGTAGGCACTTTCGACAATTTCTTCTTGGCATGTATTTGGATTGTTGGTTTTAATACTTTTGTTCATTCTTGTTCTTTTATTTTTTCCCAAAAAAAATAGTTCAATTTAAAAAACTGTATCGTAAACTCCTGTTCTAACCAACATTTGGACTTTTGTTTCGCCTGGATGGATATAGTTGCAAACTGTTTTTGGGTGTGTACTTTTGTTATGGTATATGATATTTGGTGGTTTACCTGGATATGTTGTAAAACCAACCCACATACATTTTTCTCTGTCTGGACATAAGTTACTCCGTTTGTTATTCATTTATTAAATTTTAAAAACTTGGCAACCATTTTGAAAATGTCCCAAAAAAAACCCAAAACCCCAAGTCCCAAAAACTTGGCAACCATTTTGCAACATGTCCCAGGATCGTCAAACAAAATTCCAGAAGGAGGGGGGGGGGGGTCGCAAACCTTTTTAGAAGGGGGTGGGTAATCTTTTCAAAACCTTTTTTTTGGTCAACCCAAGTCCAAACAGTTTTCAAACATGTCCCAGGATCGGAGGTCAACCCAAGTCCAAAAAGTTTTCAAACATGTCCCAGGATCGGAGGTCAACCCAAGTCCAAAAAGTTTTGGCGGCCATTAAGGTATGTCCCAGGATCGGCCTTTTGACACTACTCATGTATAATCACTACACGCAAAGCTTCGTGTATAATAACTACACGCAAGCTTCGTGTATAATAACTACACGCAAAGCTTCGTGTATAATAACTACACGCAAAGCTTTGTGCATAATACAGTAACTACACGCAAAGCTTCGTGTATAATAACTACACAAAACTTTGTGTATGATCAATACATAACTACACATACTTTTGCGTGTAGATGAGTGTACGGTAATATTTCACCGAAATATTTGGTAAAAGCATAAGCCTAGTTTTCATATGATCGCTACGATCGCTCAAAAAACACTCAACGATCGCAGCGATCATACGATCAATGCAATCAAACATGCACGATCGCCGAGATAGAACATTTCCTACCTTGGCGATCGTAGCGAACACGACTATAGCTATTGTAGCGATCGTGGTTTTCAGCGTTCGTGGCGATTGCAGCGATCAATTTGAGATGATTCTCCACATGAGAATTTTGAGTCAAACCCGAACAAGTTGTTTGTCAAATTTCTACTGTGAAACTCAATTGAATTAGCCTGACGCCACTGAAATGCGAAAGCTGCCATTCCGAACCTTGCGTCAAAACTAAAATTTGCAAGAATTAGACGTTTGAATCAGGATTAGATAGCAATTGTTGAATTTAATTTGCCTGTGAACCTTGTAATAATTTAGCGTCAGTGCTGAATTTTTATTGCTTTCGATTTAGTTTAAGGGGGCGTTTACATGGACCGGGCTGGCCCGGTTAACCGAGATGAGTTTACGAAACGATTACATGGAGCGGGCTAGCCCGGTAAGCCGGGATGATTTCAGGCCGAAATTCGCAATTATCAAGTAAATAAGGGCAAAGTTACGTTAGTTTTACTTCAGTTTTACACTAATTAGTCTATTATTTATTTTGTAAACCCATCATTAATAAAAAGATTGTTAAAGTCTTAGCTAACCCAGGAAAGCGTCTTCACGAAGACTAATTAATTTAAAGACTAATTAAATATTCGCTTTGATCACGAAACACACAAACAACGTTGATGTTCTATTTCAGTTCCTTTCAGCACTATTTATTCACACAGTCAAGCAAACGAACGCGTACCGAAGCGAGTTCAACAGTTTGAAGGCCCGGTTTGCCGGGATGAAAACGATTACATGAACATTTTCATCCCGGTTAACCGGGCTATAGCCCGGTTGCGACAACCGGATCCCGGCAAACCGGGCTAGCCCGCTTGCCATGTAATCGAAATGTTAAAACAACATGTGTTTTATATATAAAGCGGGCTAGCCCGGTCCATGTAATCGCCCCCTAACTTTCAAACACTTGTAACCCGCACGTTTGATTCGGTATAGCAAAAATGCTACGTTTAAAACAGTCAGCGTGGAAATCATTGATTTATATAAGAATAATGAAAACAACAGTAAAGGTAAGAAAAGTTTTATTTAATTAAAAAAGAAATCTTCCATCTGGCCACAAATAAACTGGTTCTTATAAGTACTTAATGTTTACGTTTAACAGGACGTCTGATAAACTCGTCCATAGCACGTCGGCACTTACTCCAAGCTTCGGGAATATCAACTGGTGATGTCGGATACATCTGACACACATACGATTTTATTATTTCAACATGCACAGGATCCACAGCCAGTTTTTCTTTCTTGCCGGAAATATTTCTGCCTTCTAACTCCTCACTTCGGAAGAGACGCCGTAAAACATTGCACAATGAATCCGTCGCCATGACCAGACTGAAATTCTGCGTGTTTGTTTTAGACGCCGCTGTAACGTCGCATCGAATTAATTGCATAAATTGGCAGTGCTGTTGACAAAATTGTTGTAGCTCTATAGTTTTGCAGTTTCGGTAGAATAATCGTTTATTTATAATATTTGTTAAGTATCACGCTTTATTTTTTTCAATCAAAAGTGATACACGTGCAGTCAACTACACGCAAACTGCGTGTAGCGGACTACACACAAACTGCGTGTAGCGGACTACACGCAAACTGTGTGTGAGTGTATCTACACGCAACTGCGTGTAGTGCAAGGTTGCGTGTAGTGCGAAGCTTCGTGTAGTTTGACTGTATTACACGCAATATGTACTACACGCACTTGTAAAGTGCGTGTACTGTGGGTGTAAAAACCCCACGCAGGTGTTACAAAACTTTTGAGCGCCACTGTAGGTCTTCAATGGGGGGATATAAAGATCTGAAATCTGTAATCTTTTGTGTTTTCTATGAAGTTTTATAATCTTCAGAATTCTGTAAAATCTTATTCCAAAATGCAGGAAAGGGCATATCAGAGACTCTAGATTTCAAAATTTTAGAGGTTTTGCACTACTTCGCCGCTTGCATTGGCGTGGTCTTTGAGAGAACCTGTTGTTTGTTGTGATATTATATATTGCTACTTCTGTTATTTTAACTTGTCGACCATAAGGTTGGGGTAGGTGCCATAATAGCAAGCAAACAGCAATTCGTGCGCAAAATGAGCAACAGCAAATAAGGAGGTAACCATGGCAACCAAGCCATGGGTCAACCCCCGGCACCTGTCACACTGAATAAACAGTGGAAATTGCAATGATACTTACCAATCAGGAAATGAAAAAAACAAAAAAACAAAAAAAACAAAACAAAAAAAACAACAAAAAAAACCCAACCGGACAAAAGAAAAAACCCTGCCTTCCAGCAGTGGAGAGGTGGGTGGGAGAAAGCAACTCAACAAGGCAGGCCAGGTGCAAATGCAAGTGAAGAGTGCAAATCATGTGACATGACACCGCACCCCATCTGCGCATAACCAGCAAGATGAAGCCGCTGGCCAGCAACTAATCTCCTTGTTAACTTTGATTAATTATAATCACATTTAACTTGTCGACCATAAGGTTGGGGTAGGTGCCATAATAGCAAGCAAACAGCAATTCGTGCGCAAAATGAGCAACAGCAAATAAGGAGGTAACCCTGGCAACCAAGCCACGGGTCAACCCCCAATAGACAGTCAACTCCAGGCTCAAGACAGTGCTTGGAGTTGTTGTACCCGTGGCGTTGCCAAGGGGACAAACTCACCAATGAATAAGACTCCAAGCATAATATTCAGCGCAAACAACCAGGCATTTAAATACAAAACAAGACTTACCATTGTCACGTCAATTGCTGGGATGCCCTTGTAATAGTTTCCCGAGGAGTTTGAATATAGTGCTTATAAGCATCACTTCTCCAACGGCCCAAAACCTGAATGAGATGATCCGGTATGCCTGCTCGAGCAGCCATTGTCGCAGCACCAATGCGAAAACTATGGCTAGAGTAATTCCCATCCAGACCTGCAGTTTTTGTGATCAACCTCAAGCGGCTGGTAACTATTTCCCGGGTTAAGGGTTGACTGTTGTCAAGCAAAAATAAAGGCCCGTAGAATTTCCGCGAAGAGCAAGATAGTTCATCATAGCCTGTATCGCACACAAAGAGGATGAAACCCTCCCTATGTAAATACAACAGCCCTGGCGAAAAAGATCTGTCTGGATGCTTTGATGGTAACCTGTAGAAAGGAAGGCTGGTCTCTGGAGTCTACCGCAACGTCAGAAACAGATAAATGAATTTCAGGGTCAAAGGCTGCCCGGCTTGGTGCTGTGAACTCCGAAGATCGTAGGAACCCAAAGTAAGCCAAACTACATGCTGCCCAAAACATGCGGTCATTGTAGCATCCTACGTTTAGGCTAGAATACACCAGTTGCATAATCTTGATGGTAACAGGCAGTCGTTGTCTGGTGCCCAATAACCCCTGAGTTCTTTTAATGCCCCGTAAGACTCGTTGTAGTTGTAAGGAATCGGCATAATTTGTCTTCAGATCCATTCCACCATGTCAGCCACTGAGTTAAAAATACCCGGTGCTGAGCGAAGGCCAAAGGGGAGAACCAAGTCAATATAATATTTGGAACGCCATTTCATACCCAAGAGGTGGCGGTGTGAGGGATGCACAGGGATATTCCTGAAGGCAGACTCAACATCGAACTTAGCTAGAATGGCTCCTTTACCCAAAGTGGAAACCATAGTCACTATATCGTCCAATTTGATGTATTGCAGTGACCATGATTCTGGGTCAATGCCATCATTCACACTAAATCCCAGTGGAGAGGAAAGATCGACAATAAGTCGCCACTTACCTGGCTGCCCCTTTTTTGGTATGACACCAAAGCTACTAATTTGAAGAGGCTGTAGAGGAGGGGAGTCAAAGGGACCTGCCACCCGTCCTAACTGGATTCCGTTTTGTAGATAGGCATCAATGACATCAGCGTGTTCGTATGCAGAGGGCTTATTCTTAGAGGCTGATCGTAGAGCAGTTGAGGGGTCAAAACCAAGTTTAAATCCCTCACGAATTCCCTGAAGAATATATGCCACCTTTGCTGTGTCCGGGTGGTACTTCAGTTACAACGCAAACTTTGAATAGTTTAAGCGAGATATTATATTGATGGCAGGAAGAGAAACAGGCTTCCCTATAGAATAAGTTACAAAGTGAAAGGGGGGCTGGAACAAGAATGACATACCACACTAAGTATAAATTGTTATATTTATTGTATAACAAGACCCGTAACCATTTAATAACTATAAAAGACCCAACATAATATTAAAGCACAATAATAGCAATAGGTGCAACTGCTAAACAGGAACAATAGTAAAAACTGAATGTTAGTAAGAGTATAAAAAGACCAGCCTTATATGTGCTGTAAGGCAGTTAAATGTACTTTCTACGTTTATTGTGTTCTGGAACCCCCGATGGTGGTTGACCACTTGGACATGTACAGGCAGTGACCCGATGGTGTCCATGACAGGAACTACAAACATGGCGGAAACGGCAATGTGAGGAGGGAGCTACACAGCGGCCTGCGTTCCATGACAGGCAAACTACTTTTGAGCCATGGTTGCCTGTGGCCTCATGATTGGTTGAGGATGAATTTACAGTGGCTGGAATCCTAGGGCGTACTTGGGCACCTGCAGTGTGGAAGTTATACAATTGTACATTCATTGAAGCCCAGTCTGTAAGCCGCTCAGCTGCTGCCTGTTCTCTGAATTCCTTGTCGTAATTCAGCCAAGCACTACCACTAAACTGCCGATATGTGCGGAGGATCAGGAGCTTGTACTTGGTAAGGTCCACCCACCGATTGGGAAAATAAGTACACAGAATAAATGAGAAGATGGTGAAAGCTTCAAGCCAGGTAATAATGTCAGAGATTTGACGTTTGGGCTTTCTAGGGGTGGGGGTAAATACCAAACGACCCTCAAACATCAGACTTGGCTCTGGTTCTTGCCCTGTATTGAGGTTTTCTGGTAAAAGTTCTTCGAGGTTGACATATTTCCCACAAACTATTTGTGAAACCACTTTATAAGGAACCGGAGAATAACCAGGGCCAATAACAAAAGGCTGCTGTAGCAGAGGTATGTTGGCGGGAACAGATGGACTATGACCAGACTTCCAATAAGGAAGAGATGCCGTGTTAGTGGTATAATTATTTAAGGCAGCTGATATACCCACCGGATTGTTTACAGAAACGGAAGGAGCAAAAGATGGGTTTATACGTGTAGACATGAAGGACGGAACATTTATAATAGGTTCTGACCTACCTTGAGCGACGCTTGTCAGTGAAGCAGCTTGAGATAGCGATGGCGGTTGAGACAGAGGAAGTGCCACATTACCTGCGTTTATAGGGGTCCAAGGTAGAGCCGATCCTTGTTGATCAAGAGAGTTCGCCTGATGCGAGAGCGAGCTCTGAGACGAGGGTGCAGCCAGTTGTGATGATGTGATTGTCGAGCTCAATGAACTGGTAGCATTTGTCACGGTTGGGAGAGCAATTCCCGCCGAACTCAGCGCCGAATTGACCATCGACGCAATAGGCGCTTGCATAGCTTGAACAAGCGAAGCCACAAATTCTGGTGAAGGACTATGAATGATCGGAGCTGAGCCTGAAGCTGATGAAACTGTTGTTACCAAACTGGAGACGGCTGAAGGGGTTGGTGGAGTCGGCAGACTTTCCCGACTGTTTATACGCGTTGTTCGCGGGCGAGACATTGTGATATTTCCAAACGAACAATGTAGGTTGATTCGAAGAAAAACACAGAAGTGAGCAAATATATAAGTAACGCAGTTCCAGAAAGCGGAGAACACTGCATGGAAACGACCAAATCAACGAAGCAATCGAGCGAAGCAAGAAGAAAGCAACTCAACAAGGCAGGCAAGGCGCAAATGCAAGTGAAGAGTGCAAATCATGTGACATGACACCGCACCCCATCTGCGCATAACCAGCAAGATGAAGCCGCTGGCCAGCAACTAATCTCCTTGTTAACTTTCATTAATTATAATCACATTTAAATACGTTACATTGTGAGACATTGCGTTACATTGTAACTTATGTATGATTTTGATGCTTGATTTATTGTAATTGAATATGTCTTTATTACCATGTATATATTTTATTATTTTACAGTTCTTTACTGATGTGGATATCCTGAATAAATATTATTATTATTATTATTACTATTATTACTATTGTGAGACATTACGTTAAAATGCGAAGCATTACATGTACGTTTCATTGTGAGACTTCACGTTGCATTGTCAGAGCTTATGTTACATTATTCATGAGATCTTATATTACATTGTGACACCTTACGTTACATTGTGAGACCTTACGTTACAATCATTGTGAGACCTTACGTTACATTATGAGACCTTACGTTACATTGTGAGACCTTACGTTACATTGTGACACCTTACGTTACAATCATTGTGAGACCTTATGTTACATTGTGAGACCTTACGTTACAATCACTGTGAGACCTTATGTTACATTGTGAGACCTTACATTACGTTGTAAGACATTACGTTATACTGTGGCATATTACGTTACATTGTGAGACGTTACATTATATTGTAAAACCTTACATTACGTTGTGAAACATTACGTTGTGAGACCTTGCTTTACGTTGTGAAACCTTACATTATGTTGTCAGTCCTTTTGTTACATTGTCAGATCTTACGTAACATTGTAAGACCTTACGTTACAGTTACATTGTGAGACCAAACATTTGGTGAAAAGTATGTTGCAAATGACTGTAATACTTGTATATTCTTGTAAAAACTAATAAATTTACATGCATGACATTACAGGCGATAGTTTATTGACGCTGTCAAAGGATGTTACCCATTATATTGTTCCAGATTGTCAGGTAGTGTTTCATCCATTCATTTATTCATTGATTCATTCATTCATTCAATCGTTTGTTTGTTTGTTTGTTTGTTTGTTTGTTTGTTTGTTTGTTTGTTTGTTTGTTTGCTCGCTCGCTCGCTCGCTCGCTCGCTCGCTCGCTCGTTCGTTCGTTCGTTCGTTCGTTCGTTCGTTCGTTCGTTCGTTCGTTCGTTCGTTCGTTACTTACTTACTTACTTACTTACTTACTTACTTACTTACTTACTTACTTACTTACTTACTTACTTACTTACTTACTTACTTACTTACTTACTTACTTACTTACTTACTTACTTACTTACTTACTTACTTGCTTGCTTGCTTGCTTGCTTGCTTGCTTACTTACTTACTTACTTACTTACTTACTTACTTACTTACTTACTTACTTGCTTACTTACTTACTTACTTACTTACTTACTTACTTACTTATACTTTCTCGCTTGTTTATTTGTTTGTTTGTTTGTTTGTTTGTTTGTTTGTTTGTTTATTCGTTCGTTCCTTCCTTCCTTCCTTCCTTCCTTCCTTCCTTCCTTCCTTCCTTCCTTCCTTACTTACTTACTTACTTACTTACTTACTTACTTACTTACTTACTTACTTACTTACTTACTTACTTACTTACTTACTTACTTACTTACTTACTTACTTACTTACTTACTTACTTACTTACCCGCTTTCTCGTTTGTTTATTTGTTTGTTTATTTATTTATTTATTTATTAATTTGTTTGTTTGTTTGTTTGTTTGTTTGTTTGTTTGTTTGTTTGTTTGTTTGTTTGTTTGTTTGTTTGTTTGTTTGCTTGTTTGCTTGCTTGCTTGCTTGCTTGCTTGCTTGCTTGCTTGCTTGCTTGCTTGCTTGCTTGCTTGCTTGCTTGCCTGCTTGGTTGATGGGTTTTGTTATCAGGTTTTGTTTTATACATAGGCTGCTTTACACTATCTGGACATTTATGAGTTTGAAGAAGTTTCTGGTGTAATTTTCATGCAAACATGTGTTCAATATGTAAGCATAACATAGCGCCTACAGTACAGTATATACATATATCAAAATTTACAATCCCCGTCCAAAAGACAGTTGGCCCATGGACTTTTTAACAGACACATCCTGTGAATTTGTAATTACTTGATCCCTTGGATCATTGCCACAGACCCGTGCACAGACGCACAACCACTACGAGTTTATCCATGCCAGATAGATAGGGAAAATCGAATAAACTCAAGGCAAATCATATTTTTCGCTTTATACAGTATATGTATTAAAGCATGTAGAATCCAAATATGATGTGAGAAAAAAATTGATTGAAATTTTTTCCCGTTAGTTTTGGGATGTTGAATCGACAAATTTTGTCGTATTTTTATAAAAAGCCGTGTAATATAAAGAGTCTGGCACTAGCAAGTGTGTGACGTAAACGGAGGAACGATTTTACGATTCATTAAAGTAAACACACTCAAAAAGCGTCAAATACTTTAATACGGCGTGTGTGGTTGGAAACTTGTACAAGTTATATTCATCATAATTCAGCTTTTCTTATGATTTCAGTCGTCCATGTTCAACTGTTTACGTCCCAAACTTGCTAGTGCTAGACTCTTTAAACAACACGGCTTTTTGTAGAATACTTTGAAAAATCAGAAATCAACAAAAAGTACGTTTTGCTTCAAATTTTTATCATCATATTCGTATTCTCCATACTTTGGCGCATATAACAAGCTGGAAAAATAATTTGCCTTGAGTTGTCGACCTTTAAAAGGTAAATGAATAATACTTTATTATGTCGATATTTTTTTAGGTTATGTCTAAAATTGGTCGAAGACAGCAGCGGAGATTCCGCAAGTTGTTTCAAGATGCGCGACAGGATTACATGGTGTTTAATAATGCATTTCATAAACGCTGCTTTTCTGACAGGCGTACTGGAGAGACTAGTGACGAATGGAGTGCCAGGTACAGTCGGTAGCATCATGGATAGTAAAAAGACTGGATAGGAAACTTGATGGTGTGAGCATAACAACCTGGTTGAAATTGACAAGCTTAAAAAACCCTTGTATATTCAAAGTTTAGGATTGATACAACTTAAAATGAAAATCGAACTGCCTGTAAATACGACAAAGCCACAATACGATAAAATGCCCGTCTATTCTTACTCATTTTAAAAGAAAATATCAAGGTTCACTAGTTAAAATATGCATCGCAAATTCCAAGCAAAACAAAGTACTATTTTGCGACGCCAGTTTCTTTGGAACAACACAGAAAACATCAAAACAAAGATCAACAACGTTTACCTCGAACACTGGATTGTGGCGTAGGCAGGTTTGTAAGACGATAAAATCATTTGAAACGTCAACATAGTTCTCTGTACCCTGCGAGCAGAGCCTTCTTTTCCTTATTTCTTCGCTGAGAGAGAGGAAGAAAAGTAGACTCTACTGTATTCGTGACTGGTTGCCATTGCTCATGCATGTCAGTTGCTTGGTTACAATCTCGAACCCAGTCCCAATCAGAGCAGAAAACAAAATGAGAACCGGTTAAACGGGTCTTAAACGGGTTACTTCCTCCTAAATCTTGGACGAAGCCAAACACGAATATATCAGAGCCTACTTTTCTTCCTCTATCTCAGCGAAGAAATAAGGAAAAGAAGGCTCTGCTTGCAGGGTAAGTTATCTGAATATGAGAACATGAAGAATTTGAAGAAAAGTTAACTTTAAAACCTCAATAAAACAAGCATACTCACGCCATTTGTCACATCACAATAGACCTTTTCGATAATTACGTCACGCTTCATGAAAACGAGGCTCCAGGGCCAAGTTTCACAGTTTTGATTCGCCATATTTGTTTATGGAAGAAGATGGCTAATAACATCCAAACTACATGTGGTAGAAATACATCGTGTACGTATGTTGTTAGGCATGTCATAAGCTTCCATTTGATGTATAGTTTTAAGTTTCTGTGTTGTGTGTAACTTTTTAAAATGTCTAAAATGTTCGCACCATTGTTCGTCAAGTAATAATAATGGACTTCTCACAACTGTTGTACAATTTCGGATATTGTTTTTAAAATACATAACGCACAACTTTGAAACATATATCAAACAGAATTAATAATTTTATTGAAACCTCACTATATTTAATAATACGGTGTTTCTCCGAGTGAAGAACCGTACCGGACAAGTAGAGAAAATTCTACTTGGCCCGGCTGGGATTCGAACCCGCGACCTTCGGTTTACTAGTCCGATGCTCTACCAACTGAGCTACAGGTCAAGTTGGGAGCTGAAGGTCGAATGGTAGTACTTAGGCTATTTGATATTTCGAAACAGACTAGTTCCTTAAATGTCTAGACAACAGTCTTCATACATGACGATTTCGAATGATTATTGTGGGACAGTGAACTTTGGTAGAGAATAATAATAATAATAAGGTGTTACTCCGAGTGACGAAAGTGATTTCGGGAAGCCCTCGGACAGGAATGAGCTATGCAGCTTTTGGTATACAGCTTTATTTGATAGAACAATTGAAATGTGGTTAGGAGTCTAACGTTTCGAGCGAAGGCCCTTATTTGATAGACTTTGTTCCGGACGGGGTTTTTACAATTTTAGGAAAATTGTCTTGCGGTAAAAGACCTGTGGAAAGGAAAGTAAGCAATCTTTTTTTTTAATTTGATTACTTCATTATCAATTTCATGTGTAGGCTGGTATATGAAGCTGCTGTATGGTATTACAATCATCTAGAAGGCAAACTGCCTATCGTCATAATCAGCGATAATCCTGAGGTGAGAACTTTGCATCAACTTAGCAGCTAAGATTGTCAGGACCGCCGGAAGGGAAGGAAGGGCCATTTTCAGTGGCGTAACTCCTATAGGCGCTGCCCGGCAAAAGCCGGGGGCCCCTGAGCCAGGATGTCGGATGTCCTTATGAGGATTCCGACATTCCATCATTTTCACATATTTATTGTGTTACGGATATGCCTATCCTAAGGCAGTTAATTAACTAGACGTTATTTGATCACTGAACACTTAATAAGTACTTGTAACCAATTAGTAAATACTTGTGACTTGGCAGTCGGCTATGATGTCATTTAGTAATTACGTAAATATATTATATATAGAATGAAGTATGTTACTATAATTATATACTCTAGAAACTATATAAGCAGCCATCGAACATATATCAGGCATGCATATGTATGAGAGTGAGCTATATGTATCAAAGTGGTTACGAAGTCAGTCCTGGAGTTCCTGCCGTTGGTTTTATTATTCCTTCCTTTTCAAGTCCATACGGATTGTTAACCTGTGCCGGAATCTCCTATTGACTGTTTCGTTGTGTGCAGACGACAGATAAGTTTCTGAACTTTAGTTTAGTTTTAATCTTTATAGACATTTTCAATATCTGTTCTAAGTTTCTTATTAATTAAATAAATAATTGTAAAAACCAAACAGCTGAGGTTACACTTTTTGTTGCGTATAGCGGTCACGTAACAATTGGGAAATCGTCAGTCGTCGTTGAACTGGATATAGCTTTCCATCATTTAAATATTGGTACGAAGTTTCAAACAGTTTCTTTAATAATTCAATAATTCACGAGGAAAACACAAAGGAAAATCATGACTGTGACGTGTCTCTATATGTGATAGAGACACGCTCGCTATTTTCAATGAACTTTTTCTTCGATTTTGCGGCTTAGACAACTTCAATTTTCAAAATTGATTTCTATATGAGCTTATTATATGGATAGTTTTTGAAGCCATTTAAAACATTCGCAGTACGTGATTTATCAGATCTAAAACACTCGGCTATCGCCTCGTGTTTTAAATCTTACATAAAAAATACAGAACGTTCGTATACAGTAAAAACCCGCGTATAAGAACCACCATTTTTCGATGTTCTTATATAAGTGGTATTTACTGGGTTTTAGGCTATTTAGGTTCTTAAATAGGTTCTTATTTTTTTCGAGGTAAGAGTGCTTGCTGTTGGTCCAACAACAAGCTCAAAATGGGTGTGGCCCCTTGCTTTTGTACAATAAACACTTTAATTATAACTAATATGACCACATAATAAAAAAGAACCCAGCTCTGCATAATTCAACTGCAACAAAACTAGAATGTTTTTAAAACAATGGAACCGCCTGACAGTTGCAGAGTCATACTGTAACAACCAGTTTTTGTCCATTTATTTTCAGTTATTTCAACTGAAGTTTTTCAAATAAGAACCAGTTATAATTTTTAGGCTAAAAAGGTTCTTATAAAATGGGGTCTAAAAGGCAAATTTTAGCCTAAAGGTTCTTAATTCATAGGTTCTTATACATGGGTTTTTACTGTAATCCAACAAACGTTTGATATAATGATGAATTTCCCCTTATTGTACCGATAAATTTTCTTGGAAATTTCCTCGCAGAAATCGCCGAAAATGCACTTCTGAGACATGTGAAATTCAATTCGGCGGGCTTCTCGCCCTAGGGTACAGGGGGACCTTTTCAGTTTGGGCCAGGGGCACCCTAGCCCAATGTTACGCCACTGGCCATTTTTTTTCAGGGCCTCGTTATCTCATACAACATGGTTACAGATCAAAAGATTTTTAGTCCAGCTCGGAACAGCAGACGAAAATACGAGAACGGCACCCTCAAAATGCAGAAAATAAATACCCTTTCAGAAACCTAATAATTAAAAAAAGGCGGCTATTCCCCAGACCCATCTAATAACTTCGCTCGACTGCGCGACGTCCGCGCTCGTACCTCAAAAAAAGAGCGGGAAATTAACGAAATATTTGGACTGGTCCGAGAGTCGCACACAAAAGCTAAAATTAAATAAGCATACGCCACCAAGGCGTTAAGGTAGGTAATACCATGATCTCCTCGGATTCTTTTGTTCTCCGAGGGAATGTAAACCTCGTATTTCCCTCATCGCTCATGCAAGAGGGAAATTTATCCTTTGTCTTCTCATTTTCCCTTTGTCTTCTCATTTTCCCGTGCATGTTGATGAGGGAAAATTAGAAGACAAAGAAATCTTTTGTCTTCTTCTAAATTTTCCGCTTGCATATTATTTTCTCTCATCAACATGCACGGGAAAATTAGATGCAACTTTTCTGATCAACCGTGTAAATTTCCTGTCGGTAAGATTCTCAAAGTTTTCCTCGGCGATCATAATATTACAAACTAATAACATGACTTTTCGGGAAATTAGCGATTAAATTTCCCCTTTGCCTCGGGAAGATTTGCCTCGGCGGCGGGGAAATTTAATCGCTAATTTCCCTCAAGTCATGTTATTACTTATAATAATTTGTGCATGGCTTCTTTGTCAATATTGTGACATATTTTGAAATGACCCCTTCGTAATTTTCATGCCCCGTTTTTAAAACACGAATGAATAGTCGAGTCTTACTTAGTCTTCACTGTCTGGTTGTTGTTGCCACGGCTCTCTTGCAGTGTTTACTCTTGCAAATTCACGCATGCGCAAACGTTTGGCAGCGGTGAAGACTGGGTGGAGATTTTCTCAATGTCGTGTAGATTTCAAAACGAGTAAACTCCACTCCATATCTGAAACGCTATATCTTCAGTTATTCACAGGCCTCAAAGTCAAGTTAAGATTTGGTATCTATTATGTCGGTTTCAGTCACTGACGTATATATAACTGGACTGCGTGCTCCTATTACCTTTGAGATAGGAAAAGTGTCCCCAACCTCGTCCCCAGGGCCATTTGTGGGGGCTGGGCCAAGATGGCGGCCAAGAACAAATGGCCCTGGCACAGGCTGAGCTATCACCACATCTGATTGGTCGAGATAACATTGGATGTTTTAGGTATTCTGATTGGTAGAAACAAGGCGGGCGGCAGGCTAACTCGCGGGCATTTGTTTTTAGGGCTCAAATTATATTAAATATAGTGATACCAGAATTGCCGGCTGTTAAAAACAACTTCAAAATTAATGAAAATGTGAGGAAAGCTGGCGAAACACCCGTAAAAACGTCGGAAGAATATGTAATGATGAGTCATGTCGTCTCTGTGCCTTGGCTGCCATACAACGAAGTACATGGGACGGCAATTCAGAGTGTTTTCTAAATCGAGCGAACGAAAGACTTGGTGAACAAAGTCAAACGTATTTTGGCTGCGAAAGGAAAGTACAACACAGGACAGAATTTACGTGTTTGGCCATTTTCTAGCAGGCATTTTTCAAACAAGAATTCTCGATTAAACGAAGCCTAAATGTTTTTCAAAACGCTGAATTGAATCCACCGAAAACTCACGAAAACAAGGCGGCCCGGCCAGACAACGGTAATCCAGTTTCTTGCGAATTTGGTAAAACGGTGAAGCAAATGATAAATACTAAGCATTTACAGATATTTATTAAAAGTCTGTTTATTTTAATAATTCGACAATGTATTTGGAAATGAATGTTTTGATTGTTTTCAGTTTGGGTCAGTCAAGCTGAACTAAATATTCAGAAAAAATTGAGCCTGACTAGGCGCGATAAAGTTAGTGAAGCCTGGGTCCGAGTCAAAAATGAGTCAAAATTTGACTCATTTTTTGCAGCCTGTGCCAGGGCCATTTGTTCCCGCCATTTTGTTTTGGCCGCCATCTTGGCCCAGCCCCCACAAATGGCCCTGGGGACGAGGTTGAAGTGTCCCCCAAATCGTTTTCAAAATGGCGGAATTTATGGGTCTTTTGGTGAAGGTCGCTGACCGATACCTAAGAACCGGGCTGATGACACATTTTTAAAACTGCCTGTATTTTGCTCGGTATTCAGTCGAATTATATTAGCAGACGAGAAACTTGTCAGTTGTCAGGTGTTTTAAAATCCGGTAAACGACGAGTTTTCTGTCTTCAATTCGTCCGTCTATTTTCCCGTCGTTAAGACAAAAAAGCCGGACGACAAACTATATCAGACTGGGGCAGTGGAAGACCATCAAAACCCGTCAGTCAGAAAGCTTTCGTCTTCTAATATGAAGACTTTATCGAGTTATAAATAACAACACTTGGAAAAGGTTGATAAAGACACTCTAAGTAGAACTCGGCTACGCCTCGCTTCTCTACGATTTTCTCGTGATCTTCAGCGATTCTTTATAGAGCTGGCGACTTCATATAACGAAATGTTTGTAGATTTCCATGACCATGTGTATTGACAGTTTTCTTTATTTTATTGCCAAGTGTTCGTGCTGTTGAACAACCGTGCATGCAATTAACTCTTTCCTATCCGAATTTGTCTTTAGTATTTTATACTGGCTAACGCCAGACGATTTTATTCACCTCTGGGGAAGCCCTCGCACCGAACGAGTAAGAAAATCGCTTTGTATGTACATAAATATTATACTTTTTTCTGCGATAAGTATGTGTCAGTGGTCGCTACCGTTACCAGAAGGACCCAAAATTGATAAATGCCGCCATCTTGAAAGTGAAAATGGGGACACATTTTTGGGCAGCTCCCGCAGTCCAGTTATATATAGGTCAGTGGTGGGGGATGAGAAACATATTAAAAGATAAAAAAAAAATTATAATTATAAATGTAGATATTGAGTAGAAATCAGTTTTGAGCGCATGTTACACGACATAGAAAAAATTTCCCTCTTAAACCACTGATCTTTATATAACTGGATTGCTCATCCAGCTCCAAAAATGAAGCCACTGGAGATGCATGAGGAATTTGGGGTACCAAGATGGCCGCCACAAAAAATTTGTATGTTTTCGTAGCACGAAAAGAGAGGGAAAAAGCCACTTTAAAAATATTTCTGCCATTGGTATCAAACAAAGAAGACTGTAAAAGCCTTAGAAGCTTAGTTTTATTGTATATTATTATATTAGCAGATTTAGTATATCTTAGTTAGTTAGTAATTGTTATTAGAATTCATTTGAATTTATTATTGTATTTTATAAACACGGCCCTTTGGAAATCAGGAAACTGAAAGGCTACCGTATCAAAATAAGTTTAAAGATTAGTTTTTGCATTTATTGGTATTATTTAGCAATAAATATATGTTATTTACCAAACTGGAGGTCCGTACTGGAAAAATATTGCCCGAGGTCTTGAGGCCGAGTTCCGTGCAGTCCAGACCGAGGGCAATATTTTCCAGTATGGACCGACAAAGTTTGGTAAATAACTTATTTATTTTTCCCACATTAAAACAAAATAATTGTTACAAGTCAAACATTTATTATTCAGAACGGCAATGCCAAATATGGATGGGAGTCACATGACTAAACGAGCGTGTTCGTTCTTCGTTGAAAAGCAAAAGAGACCTCGAGGGGCAGCAACTAAGTTTAAATTTTCAATAACATTTGTATTTCTCAAATTCATTAAATATTCATGAGGTCTCAGTCCAATCAGGCACCGTCAAATCAGTCACCTGACGTATCTGGATATAGGGGGACGTTCAATATTCATTAAAATTCCTGATGAACGCAATCAACATTCCACGTCAACAATAGGCAAATAACAGTTATTAGCATATTCACTGTACCTAGAATTGCAAAATTGTGTTCTCAATACAGTACTTAGAACCAAATGTCTAGATACTGTATTTAGAACTTTTTTTCTAGGGACAGTAAATATGCTAAAAAGTCGCCTAAAAATACAACAACAACGAACACTCAAAAATTTTTATTACTCAACATCACCAATTACTTACTCAAAGTAACATTAATATTTACAGTCGTGTTAGTTAAATTGTTATTACAAAATACATTGTCCAATGAAATATTACTGCCTCCCGCTTCACTATTCGTAGTCACCTTAGTGTCTAGTAATGCTAATTCCTCGTAATTTAGATTTGCTAAATCTTCATCGAAATTGTCGCAAAAAATGTTCTTTCTTAGCTGGCGGCTCAGAATTTCCAAATTATCAACCCCTTCCACTATTGAAGGAGGTCCTAAACACTCTGAAACACACTTACTCTGCGCTTCACTTGGCTTTTCATACTTAAATAATGCATTCGAGATATGTCCAGTACGCTCGCGGATAAGTTTTTCCTCAACATTATTTTGAAAAAGCGTAGAAGCACACGTTACACGAAGGCTATGTGCAGTTTCTCGTTCGAGACCAGCTGCTGCGGTCAAAGAAGGCAAAATGGAGTTCAATGTATGAATTCCAACTGGAAAATCCTCAAACTTGTAAGATGTCTTAGATGGCCGAAAGTAAAACGCATTGTTACGTCTACTTAGGTTGTTAACCATGGCCATATACTTCTTAAGCAGCTTGACAATACAAGGCTTGTGCTCTTTCTCGTTACCTGTGTGGCAATAATGCTTCACATTTCTAGGGTTTCTCTTCAGATCCTTTAGACCCCCGTGATAGGTTTTGCTTACATTTTCAACAAACGACACTTCATTTTCACCTACTACAACATGCATTATCTAGACGCAACATACGGTGCTCCTTAGCCCTAAACCCTAATAATTTCCCAACATAGAAATACAACGTTTTCAATAAAGTCTCCGGACTGCTCTCACCCAGAACCCCCGCAGTCCACATCTGTTTCTCCTCTTCCACAAGTAATGGCTCTTCTTTCTGACTTGGCTACTTTCCTCACATGGTCTTCGCCTATATTTGCATGAAGAATTTTCATCTCCGCATCTATATAACACCTTGCGTAATACCTGAAACCTAAAGCAAGTTGAAAAAGACATACAATCAAAGACAAATCACAACATTATATCTTAACGTCAAGCAAAATATGAAATAGAACTTACTTGTAATTTTCTTTATTAAGCGGGTTCATGCCCTTCCATTTTCTTCGTAGTAACGCTTTATACAACAAATCAACTGATATAGAGTCTTCTCTGGGTATTTATTTCCATTTCTCTATCTCTTACTTCTTGCACAAACTTGCACAACCAGAAATTCAACGTTTCGGCAGTCATAGTCAACGTTTCTGTATTCAGGCTTCCAACAACTGATACATCGAGGCCGAAGTCATTCGACTCAGTGGCCCCATCGCCAGTGCGTCTTTCTTTCTTCCAGCATTCAAATATACGGAGACCCCACTGAGTTTTGTACTGCGTAGTCTTTGGAACCGCATTTCGTAATCTTTTGGAGCTCTCCTCTTCACTCAACGCTTCCCCAAACCGTTTTGCCATGAAACACATGTAAAAATCAATAAAATTATGCATGCATCCACCCATAGATTTTCATGTTTGCATATACTTTGCTGTTTCTTTCACAAAATGACAAACAATCCTATTCCCTCGACACAATGAAATATGAGAAAGCCATTTCTTATCCTCGAGGCTGTGTTTGCAGTAGCGCTCTCAATACTCGTCATTGGTTCCGATCCTCGGCTGCGCCTCGGAGCGGAACTAATGACTCGTATTGAGAACGCTACTGCAAACACAGCCTCTCGGATAAGAAATAGTACTTAATGTACAACAAAAGAAAAAATAGGTACGCTATGCGTACATGTATCTGCGCATGCTTGTAGCATTTGAAGAATTATAGGGATGATTGCACTGTACCTCTCTCCTTCGCTCAGCAGAATCCTCTGCGGAGAAGAGAGGAGCTATATTGAACTATATAACCGTACCTACTTCATGCAGACAATATACAAATATTTCAACCAGTTGTAAGATTAATTATATTTAGAAATCATATGTAACTTTATATACATAAACTAGAAGTTACTATCGCAAGTGAAATGCTGCCTCAAATGGGACAACAACCTTTAGCCTACTCCACAGGCAACTCTGTACACTTTGTGGCTAATGTGACACCCCCTTGCCCACTCCACCCAAGATTGCCCACTCTACCCAAGGTTTTCTCACCTCTACACCATAAGAGCCCACAGCGTTGCTTGCGAAGGAGGTTGGAAAGTCCAAAAATTTAATATTAATTACAATAGACAGAGTATGTACACATTTCTTCTATATTTTTAAATTATAAAATTGAGAACTACATGTTAATATAACTTATCGCTTGACATGATATGGCAACGGTTTTGACAGGATGTACACATAATTTATAATATACAAATATTAAATAATCATCAATGCAATTCCAAGTGCTTAATATGTTTTGACAAATCTAGAGCTTTAAGAACATTTTACAGCAATGTACCATTGAGCCCATCAGATTATTTTGCAGAATTTGTATAAGTCAAAACACACACACACAGATAGTAGTGTCTGATCAGAATGTTGACCCTGAACCCACACTTAAGTTTCTGTTAGGGGTGGTTAATGTTAATGTTCAAATAAAAGTTTGTTTTTAAACTGTGTACATTACATGCAGTTGGTAATTTGGTACTTCCTGTGAACTTTGATATTGTGAAAGTTATGAAATAACGGGAATCCATGTGATTATAACACCAGGTCCTATGGGCCCAATACATAGAAATAAGTGTATTATTTCTATGGCCCAATATTGCCACCACAGGCCCAATTTTCTGCTTGGATTACAGTTGTTGACTATTATGCAGCAGGTAACACTTGCTCATATAAGATTACTGTAATATATTTGTTTTAAAATCTCTTACCTTAGTACATTTGGTTCAGAGGATTATATATTATTTTAGTATAAATTTACAAGTTTATAATGCAAATCCTCGAATTTCATTGGCTATTGCAGGAGTTTATAATTAACAATTAGACAACGAGCCCGAGTTTTCTATGAGCGAATAGTCAACGAGGCGAAGCCGAGTTGACTATCGCTCATAGAAAACGAGGGCGAGTTGTCTAATTGTTTTAGTATAAATTTACCAACAAAAGTTAAATAAATTCTCGACCACAACATGTTCTTTGAGGCTCGTTTAATACATTTTTTGACAGCCAACAACACACGTTCAACAGTCATTTCGGACATCTCCTTGGCCCGTACAATAATTGATGGAAAAGAAAAGTTTTCTTGCATAATTTAGCATGGATTTTCATGTACAATATTGAAACAATATATATCCACTCATTTGTTTTGTAAAAGTGACAAAAAGTTGAAAGAAACATTCAATTTAGCATATAGTTTACATCACGAAATCTTGTCAACAGCAAGCGTAATTTTGAAATGTGTTTCGTTTGCAGTTATTTCGTTTTAAACGACCACAGATAAACAATTTAACGATCTTACCATTAATAATTTCCATTCTAACCATTTTGTAGCCGTTTTTGTTTTCTGTAGAACGTATTGCTTCGCCTAAATGTTCAATTTCTTCTTTCATTTGCCCACTCCGTTATAATTTCGCCGCCGTTGTTGCTTAACAGAACAACCGCTGGCTCTAATGATCGTTGTTCGTGCTATACTACGCATTTTGTCATTGGTGTAAATTTATACTAATTGGTGATATAAACCTCTGACGTAAACCAATGAAAGTCCTTCTTTTAACGATTTTGACCAATGACAAAATGCGTAGTGTACACGCGTAAAAACGCACAGCCTGTTGCAAGTTGTCAACAGGCGTGAACAGTGTTGTTCGGAACAGCCGTGAACAATGCTGTGCTGCACCCTGTGAACAGTATTGTCAACAGTGCTGTTCATGCCTGTTCGAACAACAATGTTCACGGATGATGAATCAACAGGCGTGAACAATGCTGTTCTAACAGTGTTTATCATGCCTGATAACAATCCTGTTTTTACTGTGCCAACAGACGTGAACAATGTTGTTGCAACAGGCTGTATCAGGGATGTTTTCCTGGACGTAAAAAACTCCGGTACGAAAATTTACCCCGGTTGCTTCGAGCCTTTGGTCTCCTTCGCAGCCGTTCTTATGGCGATCCTATTCTTCGATCCTATTTTTCCTAGGACCGAAGAATAGCACAGGCAGGAAAACGGCTGCGAAGGAGACTAGCAAATCGCAAGCTATCGAAAAACTCGACACAATACAGAAGAAACGGGTTCGAGATGGAGACAAATAAAACTCTGCGACTGAAACAACAGGTATGTAAAAACTTTATTCTGTTTAAACGTGCATATCATGTGTTTTAGAACAATGAAAAAAGATATATGTTCTTTTTATATGTATAAAAACAAAAACCCGAAGTAAACAATGTTAGGATGCAATATATTTGCTTGCAAGTTGCAATAGTCTTTATTCAAAACCAGTGGCGTAGCCAGGGGGGAGCTGTGGGAGCCGCGGCTCCCCCCCCTTTTGATAGAAAACAACAGACATGTAACTACAAAACTGTTGCAATATGGATTGTGTCAGGAAATAAACTGTAAACAGTGTATTCAATCTACTGAGTGTATGCATTTTGAGTATCTATGTGACGTTTGCGTGTTTTGAGTATTTTATATGACGTTTTTTAACCTTTAGAGTCTGTAAAATCTTCCTCCAAATGCCAGGAAATGGCATTTCAGCGACTCTCGATTTCAAAATTTCCCGGGGGAGCATGCCCCCGGACCCCCCTAAAAGTTTATTTTGATTTCGGCTCCCCCCCCTTTCAAAATCCTGGCTACGCCACTGTTCAAAACCCAAGTTTTTATCATTGCCAAACTACTCTGTCTATGAGTTGATCTCCAGGTCGCAGTTTTGAAATTCTCTGCCAAACTATGTTATTTCTATTATATAAAATAGAAAAAGAAACACATTTGATTAGTGCCTGGAACTCGTGATTCGTAAACAAATTATCCAATTTCTATTATTTTTCAGCCACATATGTTGAATGCTAAGCAAATTCTTCTTCTAATTAATATATTTCTTCTTGTCTGGCAAAACTGAAATTCTATTAACCGTGAATTTACAAAGTGAACTCAGTAATGAAGAAAAACAAACACAGTTTTTTATAGTTATAAATTGCTATCAGATATGAATTATCCCCATGTGAAGCCAGTGCTATAAAGCAAAATACTTACATGTATATCCTATTATCCTAGCTTCTTGTTGAGCCCAAGTGCCATATTAGGCTATATAAAAAGAAAATTAAGACTATCAAACATGGTATTTAGTTTCTAATAAATTAAACCTGTTTAATTAAATTGCCAATTAATTAAGGTCTTATTTTTTCATGCATTTACTCACATATACTTACAATAGGATCAGTTGTATTTTGTTGCCATATCTGTTAATCAAGCCATGTACTGTACTGTAAAGAAAGAGAAAACAGAGAACACATTTAGTTCTTGAAACCTGGTTGGGGTTTTTCTGCCCTGGTGCAATGAATGTTGGTTGACAAAGCTAAATATTTATATTTCATTCTTTTCTTGTCTTTTTCCTGAAACATTTCCTGTAAAAACCAAAATATTTTCCTTGCAGCACTGCATCATGCTGTTGTGCAGTGTATTTATATATTTTTGATGCATTTTTTGCTAAATGCTTATTGTATTTTTTAACAGAAATTTAGAAGTAATTTTGCAGTCATTTGGCACATGTATCTAAAAGGAAATCATAGGGCTGTTTACACGAGTTGACTCAACCAAGCTCCTCTCATCAAAATTTTTCATAATGGCTGCAAAAGAAATTTAATTTCAATTCTCTTACAATTATTATGTACACAGATTATTAAAGGAATGTTATTACCTGAACTGAAAGATGAGTCCAAATGGCTACAGGTATAGATGAGCATCCTGGAGCATGCTAGCTAGTCCTAAATTTCTAGGGTATCTGATGTGATATTCCCTGTAAATAAAAGGACCTTAAATTAGAGTAATGTACTGTGTAAAGCTTTGAAATTAGCTATTTTAATAGTGATGTGTAAATGATTTTAAGTATTTAATACTGTATTGTGATTTGTGAATTTCTAACATACAATGTTATAAAAAAACTTTTTTTGAAGTTCTCCATGCACCGCCCCCCCCCCCCCCCCCCCCCCCCCCCCCCCCCCCCCCCCCCCCCCCCCCCCCCCCACATCTATGCATGCATCTAACCTTGGGCCTGATCCATATTTGTTTCTTGCATTATGTGAAATGCAATGCAAAAAAATGGGGGGAAACAAAACACACACACATGCACCCTGCCTCCCAATAGATTAAACAACTATTAACCTCCTTTAGAATGGCTGATTTTCTTCCAAATAAAAATAAATAATCTTCCACACCCCCTACAAAGATGGCTGGACTGAATTTTATTGTTGGCATATGGTTTGCCAAGGAATCATTTTTAATAGTACATCATGTGAAAAGGCATTGCAACAATTAATATACCCACCTCTCATTTTTGACATAAATGACAAAAATGTGGTCTATTGAAGGTGGTCCAAAAACCCAACATGTGAAATTATTATGGGGGCCACTTTTTAATATGGTCAGCTATCTATGCATGAGGTTGAAGCTATAATGCTCTGATGATTGCAGCTCATAATCAGGTAAAAATATTAAATAGGAATAGAAATCACAGAAGAAACTTATTTTCTACTATAAATATATTTCTTACTACAATATTGAACATATTAGTTATTTGGATAGTTCACACTCACCTTTATTAAGTTGAAAAGAAAACCACTTTGTCTTTGAATAGAAAAAGTTAAAAAAATTACTTCCTTGCTGCTGTCACCATAACTTTTGGGGAGCAGTCCATCTTGGATTTCACCTTTTATTACTGAACCACTTTACAATCTTTGTGCTTCTTCGCATTTAAAAAAAAACAGCATCCACTTCTTTATAGTTTTCATAATAACTTTCTGTTAGTGTTCGCCTGTCAAGAAAACTGTCATTTTTTCATCTTCAAAACACTGTAAATCCACACGGTTTTGGTACGTATTTTCAGCGACAAAAACACTTGCAGAAAGATGCCACAACTTGGAATTAACATTTAACTATTATATTTTTGAAAAGACGTGAAGTTTTGAGTGCTTTAATTGAGAATTTGGCTCTCTTCTGTTCGTTTTTCCATGCTAGATATTAAAAGCGTTCACTTCCCCCTTTCTTTTATCGCTCACGAACTGATTCGCCAAAATAACCGCGAGAAAATCGCGTGTGCATACAGTTCATACGCTATTTTTGTCCAACAACACTGTTCACGCCTGTTGAAACAACATTGAACAACCATGTGAATCCAACAGTGTTGTTCATGCATGATACAACAGGTTGTTATGGCATGATGTGGTAACAGTGCTGAACAGCCATGTTATAACAACAGTGAACAATGCTGTTCTAACAGTGTTGTTCTCTCCTGTTCCAACAGCCATGAACAGCTACTGTTGCTTCATCATTGCTGAACAATACTGTTGGAACAATGATGAACAATACTGTTGGTTCAACAGTGCTGTTCACGCATGATAGCCGCCTTGTTACAGTACTGTTCAGCCATCATTGTTGCAACAACCTGTGCTATTTTTGGCTGTGTAGCACGAGCAATGATCATTAGAGCCAGCGGTTGTTCTGTTAAGCAACAATGGCGCCGAAATTATAACGGAGTGGGCAAGTGAAAGAAGAAATTGAACATTTAAGCGAAGCAATATGTTCTATAGAAAACAAAAACGGCTACAAAATGGTTAGAATGGAAATTATTAATGGTAGGATCGTTAAATTGTTTATCTGTGTTTGTTTAAAACGAAATAACTGCAAACAAAACACATTTCAAAATACACTTGCTGTTGACAAGATTTCGTGATGTGAACTATATGCTAAATTGAATGTTTCTTTCAACTTTTTGTCACTTTTACATATCAAATGAGTGGATATATATTGTTTCAATATTGTACATGAAAACCCATGCTAAATTATGCAGGAAAACTTTACTTTTCCATTAGTTACTGAACGGGACCAATGACATGTCCGAAATGACTGTTGAACGTTTATTGTTGGCAGTTAAAAAATGTATTGAACGAGCCTCAAAGAATACGTTATGTCGAGAATTTATTTAACTTTTGTTGGTAAATTTATACTAAAACAATTAGACAACTCGCCCTCGTTTTCTATGAGCGATAGTCAACTCGGCTTCGCCTCGTTGACTATTCGCTCGTAGAAAACGAGGGCGAGTTGTCTAATTGTTAAATATAGCATGCTATCATATATCAGCTTTTGCGTAATCTGATTGGTTCCCTACTACCAGGCTATCAGCTCATATCCTACTAGTAGAGGAAAAACAAGATGGCGGCATGTTTTTTTAAACTGCCCAAAAGAGTTGAAATTAACGGATTTTTATACAGAAAAACATCAACACCCTCAAACCAATGTATAAAAAAAACATTGTGTAAAAATACATTAACAGATACACAATTTAGCATGTTAAATAGTAAAATTCACCTAAAAATTACGTCTTTTTACTTCAAAAACACGACTAAATTAACGGGTTGGTATTAGTTGCCTACAACACACATTTCGTAGGAGATTACCAGTAAAGAAAAGAGACTTTTTTTTTATTTAGATAAGCATTTGGAGTAGTAAAAAGCATGTTCTTTATCAAAAACAACCAACTAAGTAATTTAGTTTCACTGCCGAAGGTGTTTCAGTTTCATGACATGTTTTTTTTTTCACGACAGCAACGCTAATATAAACAACTGACCCACCTTTTGACTTCATAAAGTTACCTTTTAATCTTTAATTGTTGATCTGCTTAACACATTTTTTGCCCCTCGAGCAACATTAATACAACATTTCGAAGCTGTTTACCGGACAGCTCAGCGAGAAACTCTATGTGAATGCATCATTACGCATGGCGGAAGTATTAGTTGCCTATGCCGGAAGTTTGTCGTTTCAAACATTTCGCTGTAATTTTGTCTCTTGTACAGTGCTTGGCTATATAATAAAACAGTTATACCATTCGCTCTCGTCGTATACGAACTAATAGCCAACTCGGCGAAGCGCCTCGTTGGCTATGAGCTCATATACGACTCGAGCTCATGGTATAACTGTTAAATATTCAGTCATACAGTTATTACAGTAAAATCTCTTACCTTAGTACATTTGGTTCAGATGATTATATAATATTCAGTCATAGAGTTATTACAGACAGTGTGCCTGAGTGCCTCTGAAAGTCTTATCATTAAAAATGTTAAAACATATGCTTCGAAGGCTAAAGAAACGATAGAAAATATCGCTACATCAAGTAAACATACTCCACTCCTTCGCCGACGCCATCTTGCTTTTGCTCGCCTAAGCATTACGTCACTGTTAACAAACCTAACAAACACGATCGGAAATGGCGGCTGTCGAGGCTCGCGAAATACGGGCTGACCCCAATCTCGTCCCCAGAGCCTGCGGTCCTTTTGCCCAGCGGCAAGGAGCCATCGGCTTTACTGTTCCGGCCAGAGCCGATGGCTCCTTGCCGCTGGGCAAAAGGACCGCAGGCTCTGGGGACGAGATTGGGGCTGACCACTGATCTCTATAAAAGGACTGGATAGAGCATCTATTGTTCAGAAAGTGATGCCGGAAGTGAGCAGCGGCGGCCATCTTACTAGGACCCACTTGGGTCCTAAACAATATGGCGTAAATAGGAGTGGAAAGCAGTTTAACGACGTTTTTCGCCAAATTCGAGAAGTTTGCTAAGATTTACCACCAAATTAAGGTTCGTAATCTTATTTTATATAATAGTTAAGTGTTTTCAACTCTTTATTCCTTTTACAAAGGCTTTTTTTTTGCGAAAGATACCTGCCTATGTATTTGCTTCACGAATCACGGTATTAACAAAATAGTCGGTAAACAAATGTCTTCCAAGTCCGCATGTGTACTTGTTTCTCTCTTTATTTTGTAGTATAAACGCCGTATTATTAAATGGTTTACTGTGATGGGTTTCCTTTAAGTTTTGATTGATTTATTGCCGATTATTAAACCCAAATGGGAATTCAAATTTGGAAACGTTTTAGCATAAAACCTTATACATGCAATTTATATAACTTAAAAATCTTTAACGTGAACGCATATTAAAATTCAGTGAGATATTAATTATAACTTGTTTTTTTGAATTAGTATTTTAATTTGGACCCTTGATTTTACTAACTGGTCAATGACTCATTGACTATAAATGGGTGCCACACTCCCCTGGACGGATGGACCCATAAATTAGATGCCTGAGTTTATAATACACTCTCTATAATCTGCTAGGCTAATGGGCAAGACTTGGCATTAGTATTGTTTCTAATTTTTAAATAACCAAAGTAAATTTGTGCTACTTCAAACGGTTCAGTGGTTCACAAGGTTTTCTAATGTAGTATTTTCAGTTTGACTCTTTCAATCACCACTTAGGCAGCATGTGTATTTTTCTATTTGTCAGTTTGCTACCCTTGCTTATCAAGTTCAATAGTTCAGCATATCTCACTAGTCATCAAAACTTGCTGCAAGTGATCTTTGCTCTATCATCTTAGTAAGACTGTAATCTTTAGTTTATTACCTTTACAGGTTGTGCACATACATGTTATTGACTTGGCTTTAGTATCAGCTTTTAATACATGTATTTTATTTTGTAGTCCAGTGGCTCAGGTGTTAATCTGGATACAGATTGTAACCCTATGTAACATTTGCTCTGTTATTATAATAGTTATTGCTGTTCAATGATTAGAGAGATTTCAAAAGTGATCACAAGGTTAAGGGTTCAGTTGATTTTTGTTAATACTGTATGCATACAGTATATATATTAAAAGCTTCTATATGTGGTGTGGCATTTCTATAATTTTAAGTAAATATTTAGTTTTTTACCACAATTAGCATTACTTGTCTTCCAAAGAACACTATAGTAACTGACTTTTTAACTGGGTTTTTACCACAAAGGTTGGCGGAGGTTGCCTTCTCAAGATGGCAAACCCAAATTTTGCTGTACTGAGTCCATTGCAATGCATTTGATAAGGGCAAAAGTCCCCAAAACATAGAGTTTATATTGACAAGATAATTCTATGATGGGATTATGAGAAGCCCTGAACATCAAGATGTGTCATTGAAAGTAGCTTCAACCAAAACAAGAGAATTAATGATAATGTATTTTCAAATATAGAAATATTAAAAATAGATTATGCAAATGCTCTTGCTGTTTTGTTGTGAATATTTATTTGCAGGTGGCTATTAATCCTATCAGTCAATACAGGAAATTATATTTCATTTATGTAATAATAAACTTGTAGAGTGTCTGGGATACTGTTAGAGTTTTAGTTGGCATCCCAGACACTCTGCAGAAATGGTAATTTCAACAGGTGCATTTACTTGTAAAAAATGTAAAGTTTAGCTGGGTTTTCATTGAAAAGCCGACCATTTAAAGCAAAAATTATGATTCAACTTTAGTGGTATAACTCAAAAAGACAAGTCATACTTTGTAATATCTCACTATTATTTATGCCTCCATGAAGGCCTTTATTGTATAAATTGCATTGCAAGCTAATTTATTTCTATAGATCCATGTGAGTACAAAACCATAAAAAAACAATACACTTCTGATGGCAACAAGGTTGCCTATTAAAGAAACATGTAAGGTGGCAAATGGACTATAAGGTTTTATGCTAGAAGTTTTCCAAATATGAATTCTCATTTGAATTACTCGGCAATAAATCAATCAAAACATAAAGGAAACCCATCACAGTAAACCATTTACATGTAATAATACGGCGTTTACACTACAAAATAAAGAGAGAAACAAGTACACATGCGGACTTGGAAGACATTTGTTTACCGACTATTTTGTTAATACCGTGATTCGTGAAGCAAATACATAGGCAGGTATCTTTCGCAAAAAAAAGCCTTTGTAAAAGGAATAAAGAGTTTAAAACACTTAACTATTATATAAAATAAGATTACGAACCTTAATTCGGTGGTAAATCTTAGCAAACTTCTCGAATTTGGCGAAAAACGTCGTTAAACTGCTTTCCACTCCTATGTACGCCATATTGTTTAGGACCCAAGTGGGTCCTAGTAAGATGGCCGCCGCAGCTCACTTCCGGCATCAAAATTAGGGCGCGAGAAACAATAGATGCGCTATCCAGTCCTTTTATAGAGATCAGTGGGGCTGACCACTGATCTATATAAGAGACTGGATAGAGCATCCGTTGTCTGAAATTGAAGTCGGAAGTTGGCAACAGCCGCCATGTTGGATGGTCCCACTTTCGCTATATTTTACTGTTGCACAATTATAGTTTTCGCATATTAAGGCATTTTTCTCCTTCGGGTTCGGACAAACTTTTTTATCACGAGGAAGAAAGGACACGTGAAGCATTTAGAGAGAAAAATTGTAGTTATTTAGCCCCAAAATGTGGGGGGAAACGGAATTTGCGAGTTCGATGGAGCGAACTCCCAAGTGTCATTGATGACAACTTTGAACAGACGAAGGCCGTTCTCATTCAGAATTTTCTCACAATATGGAAATACTGCTAAAGGACTGAATGAATTCGGGAAATTTGATCAACTGAACAAGCTACACTACGAACAACTGCTGTGGTATTATTATATCATATTAAGCAAAAAGACCGGAATCAAACAATTAATTTAAGAATGCGATGTGCCCAACTGTATAGATCAGTGGATGTGCCTATAGTTGAACAATATATTTTCACTCACAGAAAACTCGGGGTAATGATTCAAATAAGTTATCCTGGCATTCACAGGATTAATCAGAATGAGTTTATTATTTTCTATGAGATAGGGTTATTTAATTTGGGCAATTGGGCCTACATTTGCCTACAACTAAAAATCTTGTATTAATTTTACAATATAATTAGTTTTGTGACTATACCTTTGCCAAGATGCTTTTTTTTAGCCAGTTTACAAATGTTATCCGCCACATCGTTGTGAAGTTTAACATATATATTAGCTTGATTTGTTTTGACTTTATATAAACATCAAACACTGGCCTTGTTGATCTACTTGTATAGTACACACTGATAGTACAGTATTTGTTCTGCCACAATTTTCATAACATACAGAAGTCAGAGAACAGATTAAAAATTTATCATTATATACTACATTTATAACAGAATCAAACTACACAAGACAAAATACACTCATGAATTGTAAACATTTTCTTTAATCAAATCATTGACAAAGTTTGAAAACTATAAATGACACAGTTCAATTATATTCTGTATTAAGTTGTCATGTTGCTTCACCTTTATTGTTCTTCATTCATTGTTGTTTTAAACTACCTACAACATAACATACAAATATCACATTCAATTTTACAGATACTCACAAACAATTTTTTCATCAAAATGACAGGGAGTAAAATAGCTCAGCTGTTAATAAGAAACAATGTTGACAACTTAATTTCTTAAATACATGACTTGGACACTGGGCATGGAGTTTAATAAAACAAACTGGCTCGTTCTTGTTATGATGCATGCTACAGTTTACTTCTATGGAAGCACCAAACATTGTAAGTATTACAAACTTATAGAGTATTAACATGCTCCTATGTTGCCAAAGAAATATGCTGCTTGTCGAAATCTACTCACAACTCTACAAGCCAATCTATCTTCTGTGCCATAATTTTACACGTCCTTCGGCTTTTTTAAAATGATCTACTCGATTGTGAACATTCCACAATTACAGTATTATCTCACATTTGTATCCTACAAATCAGTTTATTAACCACCGGCCGTTTACAATGTTGGGTTTCCCGTTTCCTTGGTAAATAACCCTTCGGGAGCTCTCCGTCCCCTTCGAAATTTCGTCAAAATATCAAGTTATTTACTTACGATTCAGTTTCCCTTCACGTTCTTAGGTCCTCCATAGTTCCATGATGTGTCCCGTTGCTTGAAATACCAAAATGGATTTGTGTTGTTCGTCTATTTCGTGATTATATGCGAAAACAACGAATTCACAACAGTAAAATATAGCAACTCACTCCTCATGGTGGGACCATCCAATATGGCGTCGCTTACAAATTAGGGCGTAACTTCCGGCTTCAATTTCTGAAGGCGCTCAGATAATAGATGCTCTATCCAGTCTCTTATATAGATCAGTGGGGCTGACCAGTGAACTCTATATAAAGACTGGAACGATACCTCCATAAGGTCGGCCCTATGATTGGATGAAGCCAAACTTCCGGCTGCTGGGGGCAACACATGAACGTCTGACCAACGTCCAAGGAGCGATAGAAAACAGACAATGGCCCAGCGAGAATTTTTTATTTTTTTGTAGTTGAACTTCATTTGAATTGATATAACGAAGCTAGTATGTATTAGAATCATTGTCCTTTCTGTCTGAGGTATGTTTGCTGGCAAAAATAGATTGAAGCAGGAAATATATTGTCAAACGAAACAAAATTTTGCTTGGATTGATGGAAACTCCTGACGAAAATTCAGGTTATATTTAGTATTTATTCGTCTTTATTTTATGAATTCTTGCAACCCTATCAAGCTGTGCCTTTGCTCTTATGAATAGTCTCCTCATACCTTTTGAATCACATATATTTTTTATCTTTGATGCCTTTAAAACACTGTCGGTTCGTATTTCTGTGTTTTGTTCGATTTTTTGACTGTTCAGAAAATTTAATATTTATGGTTTTTATTGATCATGTCAGCATCCATATGGTCGACAGATTATATCCACTATATTTCAGTAGGCTTTAGCCCTGATTAATGCTATCTTGATTTGATTTATATTGATAGTTCATAGACTTTTTTCTTAACTTTTGATACCTCAACTGGCTCAACACTTGGAGCTGCCCTACAAACAATCAAGAGATCCGCGCGGTTTCGGACTCAAAATGTGTTTTTTTGTCAAATATTCAAGCTACGTTTTTGTTGCTAAAAGCCTTTAGAAGAAGTATATATTACTGTAGCATGTTTGCATTTCTTTGTAATTGGTTCATAACAAAATATAACTTAAAAAATAAAGATTTTCTTGCATATAAAGAGGACTGGGGCCGCCCTGCATGTCAGCCTCCATGACGGCTTCAAAATTTGGTTTGTAGGTATCGTTCCAGTCCTTATATAGAGTTCACTGGGGCTGACCCGTATTAGCTACGCATGCGTAGAACGAATATCTTGCGTGTAAACGTCATCAATACACGGTCGACAACTCACTTGAGCCAGCACGCACGTGGACTGCGAACTGCCCCATGAAAGTGGCCGATTTTCTATGCGATTTCCGATCGTGCCTAACAAACTTTCACGATATATCTGCTGCGCAGATACAAAAAGAAGGAAACAAATCAGTCCGAGTCATCGCTGATGATCACTTTTCGCTTCTTAGCTGGCACTGATGTTAGATTTTTGGCTTGATTGTCGTTGGTGTAAAAATTGAACGAACATCTTTCGATTTTTCCAATCTTTGCCCCTAAAAACATACCGTCGATTGCCGACCGTTTACAAAGCGAAATATCTTCGTGTTGGAAAGACGATGGAGGTGAAAATGCCGTGACTTGATGTTGTGGTAGTTGCTGTGAAGTTGATGCGGAAGAAGTCAAGAGAGAAGTAGAGGAACGACTTAAAACCATGGACAATTTTCTTTGGTGAGTGGTCGAAGCCGACTTGTATGAATCCAAGCTCTTTAAGTTCTTGTGGCCACTTAGTTGGGCGACGTAATTCTCTGGCACATCAGCATCCATTAGCCTGGAAATACACGTTTTTCTCACAGAGTGATTGGTGATATTCCCAGGCAAATTTGCAGCTTTTGCAACTTTAACGAGGAATTTTTCAATCTCGTTTTTTCCGAGCGGCCCCTTCATATACCAAACTTCTGATTCTGGTTTTCGTCGGCGGTTTACAGCCAAGAAGAAAGGCGAATCTTGCTGCTACATTTCGGTTGGACGGTGGGCAGCGAATGATTTGTACAGTTTAACTGGACAACGTTTATTATCGGTTGCTTGAGCAGTAGGTTTCAAAGCTCTTCGATGTTGACCATCACCATGCCGTGTTTTGGAGTCTCGTTCAGCGTGCCATATGAGCATTTCATTGCCGGTTTCTGGGTCTTTACCGACTGTGTTGTCGCCCCATTTGAGTCGCCTTGCTTCATCGCGAGCCCTAAAACCAAAATGAAGGGCGAGAACCCACTAGACTGTTCTTTGGAGTACTTCAGGGTCGTGGTCACCAAACAAGTCACGTTGAAACAGAAGGTCTTCTTCGGATTTCGTGAGTTCTCTTGGTGCTTGCGGACGGTTTCCTTTGGCGTGTTGTTGTACCAGCTGCCGTTTTCTGCCCAGAAGAACTTCTCGAGACTTCAGCACTCTTGGTCTTGAAAAATGTTCAGGTTTTAACTTTTGTCATTCAGATAACGTTGTAAACTTCTCTGAAAAGCTGTGAGAGACGAAGGCCCGTAAACGTCGTCATTTTTCTTGCGAGCGTTAACGAAAAATTCGGCGAGGAGGATGTTTAATTCCTTGGCAGGTATGGTTTGAATTTCTCGTACTTCATTTATAGACAAAAAGTACCTGGTAATGACATTTATATCGTATTCCGTTTTCTTCTTCGTGTTTCCCGGTCGTTGACTCTCAATATAATTTTGGATGTCAATATCGCTGCCATTGTAACACCCGTTTTCGTTCGCTTTTGGGTCTGAATAGACTAAATTTCCAGCACTTGTGCTTGGGACGTCGTCTTGGGGATAATAAAATTCGCTCTCACTATGCTGACTATCATCGGAGTACATTTTTCAGCACTTTTTTGGTTTGAAAACTGTATTTCACCCCCATATTAGTTTTGGCGGGAAAAATGAGAGTTCCGTACTTGTGTGATACGGACCTCGTATTTAGCCAATCAGAAGCCGGCATCTTTGTTACGGACCTGCAGTTACGGACCTGAGAAAAATATAACCCTAATATTTTGACAAAATGTTTCCGCCTGCCTCGGTAGTCTGGTGGTTAACATAGTCGGCTTGCACGGTAACATGGTCGAGTTCAACCGTGGATGCGACCTGCAATTTTCTTTATCTCAATATTTTTCACGAAATATCATCCTTAAATTTTTCTTTGTTCCTCGTTACTTAAAAGTTATTACTTTGTTACTTAAGAGTTATTAAAACTGCAGTTTTTTTATTTCAAATATTCTACTAGAATTAAAACTATATTTTGATCAACAGGAGTGCCTATTTCCAGGCCCCCAATAAAAAAGAGCGCGAGTGTTTCTAATCAGAAGGAATATTGCAAAAGCGGGCGAGGGGTTATTGCAATCATGTATTTCTAGTTTAGGATTACTCAGTAAGTAACCACCATTTCTTTTGTGAACCGCTGGCGAAATGTGGTTTTCTTGCGGGCACCCAAACACTATCAATGGCTCGATCAGGGGAGAATGGAGAATGGAAGCTCTGATAAAGCAGTGGTTAAATTTAATCAAGATGAACCCGTGAAATATGGACAGTTCGACTAAAAGGGACCATTTTATTAGAGTAAAGAATTCCAGAGGACAGTTCACGTCTGTGGTTCGTGAACGGTATTTGAGAGATGATATCTCGTGTCGGAGTAACATTTGCTCAACTTGCATTCAAGGTTTATAGATGATCCCTACCAGACTGCTAACTTTCGCAATTTTTCCACGTGCTCACGCGCACGCGCGCGTTTTCCAACGTGCTCCATCAAAATGGCGGACGAATAAAATTATATCCAAAAAATATGGATTTTTTTGTGGTCATTTTTCCACAATTTGTTATTTTTTGGTAATAACTAGGATAAGCCAGGTAGTGGCCTCTTTCCCTCTTCCTAGTTATTACTAAAAAATAACAAATTATGGGAAATGGCCATTTGGATATAATTTTATTCGTCCGCCATTTTGATTTTAGTTGTTCCCAGGCCCCTGCAAACGCGCATTTTGCTTCGCCAGGCGCGCATTTTTTGTCGCGAAAAAAGTATTCCGCGCGCGGTTAGCAAAGTTAGCAGTCTGGAATCCCTATAGTAATTAGTTTACCAAAAGACAGAGCATGGTTTAAAATGGCTTGTTAAACAACATTGCTTTGCCAGCGTGAACAACATTGTTTGTGCTGATCAGCATGAACAACATTGTGTTGGCTACAGTAGCATGAACAACATTGTGTTGGCTACAGTAGCATGAACAACATTGTGTTGGCTACAGTAGCATGAACAATATTGTGCTAGCTACAGTAGCATGAACAACACTGTGTTGGCTACAGTAGCATGAACAACAGTGTGTTCGCTACAGTAGCATGAACAACATTGTGGCATCTACAACATGCTACTACATTGTGCTGGCACTACAGTACATTGTGAACAACAACATTGTGCTGGCTACAGTAGCATGAACAACATTGTGCTGGCTAACTTGAATAACATTCTAAGACTTTACGTTACATTGTGAGACCTTACATTACATTGTGAGACCTTACATTACGTTGTGAGACCTTACGTTACATTGTGAGACCTTACGTTACATTGTGAGACCTTACGTTGCATTGTGAGACCTTACGTTACGTTGTGAGACCTTACATTACGTTGTGAGACCTTACGTTAAATTGTGAGACCTTACATTACATTGTGAGACCTTACATTACGTTGTGAGACCTTACGTTACATTGTGAGACCTTACGTTACATTGTGAGACCTTACGTTGCATTGTGAGACCTTACGTTACATTGTGAGACCTTACATTACGTTGTGAGACCTTACGTTACATTGTGAGACCTTACGTTACATTGTGAGACCTTGTGTTACATTGTGAGACCTTATGTTACATTGTGAGACCTTATGTTACGTTGTGAGACATTGTGTTGCATTACCTTGCATCACATTGGAAGACCTCAATTACATTGTGAGAACGCCCTTATGTTACATTGTGAGACTTTACATTACATAATGAGAGTTAAATACATTACATTGTGAGACATTGCGTAACATTGTTTATGCATGATTTTGATACATGATTTATTGTAATTGTATATAATGTCTTTATTATTACCATGTATATATTATTTTATTATTTTGCAGTACTCCACTGAAAAACACTTTGGTGACTTGGATATCCTAAATAAATATTAATATTATTATTATTATTATTATTATTATTATTATTATTATTATTATTATTATTATTATTATTATTATTATTATTATTATTGTGAGACATTACGTTAAAATGCGAAGCATTACATGTATGTTTCATTGTGAAACATTGTCAGAGCTTACTGTATGTTATATTATGAGATGTTATGTTACATTGTGAGACCTTACGTTACATTGTGAGACTTTACTTTAATTGCGTTATGAGACATTACGTTATATTGTGAAACCTTACATAATTTACGTTGTGAGTCCTTTTGTTACATTGTCAGATCAGACCTTACATTACATTGTGAGATCTTACGTTACATTGTGAGGCCAAACATTTGCTGAAAATTATGTTGCAAATGACTGTAATACTTGTATATTCTTGTAAAAAATTAATAAATTTACATGCATGACATTACAGGTGATAGTTTATTGACGCTGTCAAAGGATGTTACCCATTATATTGTTCCAGATTGTCAGGTAGTGTTTCATTCATTCATTTATTCATTCATTCATTCATTCATTCATTCATTCATTCATTCATTCATTCATTCATTCATTCATTCATTCATTCATTCATTCATTCATTCATTCATTCTTAGATGAACCGGTGGTCCTTTTTGTAACATCAGTTTCAAATGCACCCTTATTATTCAAAATTTGATTAATATTTCCGATACTTTGGTAAAGCACTTGGAAAATAGTACTTTTTAACATATCTGCTCCATAGCAAAACCGAATAAATTCTTTATGACAATTTTTAAGAAATACAACGCCAATGTTACAGAAAGGAACCAGGCCGCATAATCGTTCAATTTTTAACCTTTTTTCCCCGAAGTACGAAAGGGTGAACGGTAGCAAGCATCCTTATTGATGCTATTATACCCTTGTCCATCCTACACATTTGGTTAAAAAATTACGAGAAGAAATAATCTCGTCGTAATTTTGTTATACCTTTACAAGACCTGCTACTCTAAAAAAGAGCACAAATTGTTAGAGTGAAAATGTTTTTCTTCAATTATTTTCTAAAATGTTTAATTAACTCAAATGACTTTATATTTAGCGAGCATTTGTATCTGGCACCAGTAATGCTTCGTAGAAAGTTTTAGCATTTTACGGTAAATACTTTTATTTTTATTTGCGTTTTTATCGCAAAACGTCGTGTTACAAAAAGGAACCGGTTCCTTTTTGTAACATAAATGTTCCTTTTCGTAACATGAAAAAAAAATTTTTCTTAAACGACGAATTGTAAAGGTTTTATTTAGGTCTCATATGTATTTAGTTGTTTCTGACAATGTAGAAATACCCCGAGTGCAGCCAGGCCGCCAGGGCCGTCGAGAGCCAGAACGGGCCCCGGGTCATAATTTGCACGAGGGCACCCTCCGATATTTTGACCAAGGTTTTACTGGGCCCCAGTGCTAAGTTTTTGATAATTATTATAATATATGATATATCTTCACAGACTGAATTTTTAGCGGGCCCCAGGGTAATTACCCCGCCTACCCCCCCCCCCCCCTCCCCTCTCGACCAGGTACTGACTGCAGCTGTATCTTGCTTATTTTGTCATCAGAAGAAGTTTTTGATTTATTGGCTTTTTACTATGGGACCCGGGTAGCTTTTTACCAGTGAACTCGATGACGATGTAAGTTAAAATGTGATACCTGGAACGCTAACGAAGAACCAAAAAGTGAGGCAAAAAGTTCCAGGCCCCTGCGCGGTTTGCAGGTACGATTCAGTCTCCCACAAAATGTTTTTTACACGGCCGCCCGTCTTGAGCGAACTGCGAAGGCTCGAAAAGGTTTGAAAAAATTATTTATCAAATTATTTTGTCACACTAAACGTGCATTTAATGGTTTCCCATTGTTGTGCAGTGCTGTTGTTGTTTTATTTACTGTATAGCAGTCCGAAATTATACAGTAAATTAAGCTCGGGTCTCGGGATGAAAATAGGCTGAGAAAACAGACGCCTTTTGCTGGCTGTGATGAAAACAGCCAGCTGAAAAGGTGAGAACAAGAGTGAGAAAGCTATTCAGTGTTGTACGAGTAAGTTTGAAGACGTATTGATACTTGATATCCAATGTCATTTTCTTATTTCTGCTCCTTTTTTCTTTGTTCGAATGTGTTAAACGGCATTATGATATTTTAAGAAATAACTGACATGAACTAGATTGTTTATTTTTCACGTTTACTCATGGCTAGTTGTTGTTTTCGGTACGAATGCGGAATGCTTTTTAAACAAAAGGACACTGATGAAACTGGTACTAACCTAAACGGCATATTCTATACTAAGTTCGTGTTGATTTTTTGTATCCTCTTCGGAGTGACGAAACTCTAATATATATGGTTTATAATATAACAAAAATTTGATTTAATTTCTTCACTGACAAACTTCGTGCACGTTTTGTAAAGACAATGACTTTTATTACTATAGCAACAAATAGACAATCACTGCATAATTAGTTCGGCAGCATAGCACAACCAATTAAAATTTAAAATGCACGTTTAGCAAAGCGTGATAAAATGATTCAATAAACAATTTTTCAAACCTTAATTTCGAGTCTTCGCTCAAGACCGGTGACCGTGTAAAAAAAATATGTTTGTGGGAGACTGAATCGTACCTGCAAACCGCGCAAGGGCCTGGAACTTTTTGCCTCACTTTTTGCCCCCCGAATGACTGGACGTTAGCGTTCCAGGTATCACATTTTAACTTACATCGTCATCGAGTTCACTGCTTTTTACCAGTTAATTTTTGCATTTTCGTCAGAAGGACCGAGTGTCCGAGCGAAAGGACTGGGACGAGTCCATTGTCCGCCATGTTTTTGTGTAACATTTCAGAAGACACGTTTATGTTCTTTAGAAAGAAAACCAAGGGAATTTCCTATTATTTCTGAGGATTACTTTAATATTTGGACGTTCTGATTGCCTTTTATTATCTTCCAGTCAAGGTAAGCTAAATATTTGTGAATAACTATGAATAACTCGTGAATGAAATGAAGGTTAGGTGAAAATTGTTGGCTCTTTAATATATTTATAAACTACTGTAGAGCTGTGTAGACTGCATCTGACAGTCTTTTAATACTGAAAACATCTTATTTGAGGCAATTTACTATTATATTTCTACAATTTGATCATTATGTACAGAAGGAGAGAGTTGAAGAGTCATGGTTTAATGGTCAATGCAACTAAATTTATCAGTTACATGCAGGAATCAGTCAGAAGTTTTGATAATTATACTACTGTAAAAGCAGAACATGTTAATGATTTAATTTAAGTCATTAACCCTTTGAGGCTTGGACCTCTCCCTGTGCTGAATAAAATCGTCTGGCATTAGCCAGAATAAAATACTAAAGACTTGTCTTCAGGCTTCAAAGGGTTAACATGTTCTGCTTCTACAGTAGTATAATTTCAACAAACTAGTACATTACAGTCGTTTGCACCTATAAAGTGGAAACACTGCCCATCAAAACATGTTCTATTTCAACGTCAAACGTAAAAGTTTTCGTTGGATATGTTTCCTTTCAATACGTACATGTATACTGTATGTTTGTGCTCTTAGCAAATCACATCTTGCCAACCCCATGGTGTCAATTTCAAAACAGTTAAGTTTTGAACATGTTTTAATTAAACATAAACATGTTTTGACGGGTGGTGTTTCCACTTAGGTGCAAACAACAGCATTAGATATTATTGCTTAAACAAATCTCTGTATTACAATTTTAATGTTCATAAATAAATTATGTGTGAATTCAAACACCTCTTCTGTAATGGATTATGGTTATACAATGTTGAAGAAACAGTGGATGTATTTAAGAAAAAGTATTTGGGTGGTTTGAATTTACACATATTGTTACACATAACATTAAGGCCTTAAAGGTTACATCATGGTTATAGTTCTGACACCGGATCTTTAAGTTCAATGGGTATAGTTCTGACATTGACATAATGCATGCACAATATGGTTTAATTTGAATTTTACTTGGCAGATCTTTTTAACAATCAGTACAAGGTCTGACATTATCACTCAGTTAGTCTTAATAGATCATCGAGACATCAAAGCCTAAACACTTACGAAGGCTGACATGGTGCTGTAATTATAGAATGGGAAGATTAAATGTGGTTACTGAACTGATGAACTTGTGGTCATGATTGAATTTAAGTCACTCAATCTGTAGTTTTCGTTTTCTGTTTTGAATCAGACTGGATGTGTATGGAAGCATGTTTAGGTGCAGGTATAGGTTCTGTCAAATACTGTATCTTCTAAACTTTAATCATTTGAGAGATTGAAGGACTGAGGATGTTGACAACGATGTGTCTTTCAGACAAGAAACATCAGTATGAATAAATTTTCCACACCAGTTGAGTTTTCTTACTGACCTTTTGGTTAAAACTCAAAATACTAAACAATGTCAAAATAAATGATATTGCGCATGCATTATGTTAATGTTGGATCTATAACCATTAAACCTAAAGATCGAGTGATCCTCTGTACTGCACTGCACTATACTGCACTGTGCTCTACTGCACTGCACTGTACTGCACTGTGCTCTACTACACTGCACTGTGCTCTACTGTACTGCACTGTACTGCACTGTGCTCTACTGCACTGCACTGTGCTCTACTGCACTGCACTGTGCTCTACTGCACTGCACTGTGTTCTACTGCACTGCACTGTGCTCTACTGCACTGCACAGTGCTCTACTGCACTGTGATGCACTGCACTGTGCTCTACTGTACTGCACTGTGCTCTACTGCACTGCACTGTGCTCTACTGCACTGCACTCTACTGCACTGCACTGTGCTCTACTGCACTGCACTGCACTGCACTGTGTTGTGCTCTACTGCACTGCACTGTGCTCTACTGCACAGCACTGTTACTGCACTGCACTGTGCTCTACTGCACTGCACTGTGCTCTACTGCACTGCACTGTGCTGTAGTGCTGTACTCTACCGCACTGCACTGCACTGTGCTCTACTGCACTGCACTGTGCTCTACTTCACTGCACTGTGCTCTACTGCACTGCACTGTGCTCCACTACACCACACTGTGCTCTACTGCACCGCACTGCACTCTACTGCACTGCACTGTGCTCTACTGCACCGCACTGTGCTCTACTGTACTGCACTGTGCTCTACTGCACTGCACTGTCCTCTACTGCACTGCACTGTGCTCTACTGCACTGCACTGTGCTCTACTGCACTGCACTGTGCTCTACTGCACTGCACTGTGCTCTACTGCACTGCACTGTGCTCTACTGCACTGCACTGTGCTCTACTGCACTGCACTGCACTCTACTGCACTGCACTGTGCTCTACTGCACTGCACTGTGCTGTACTCTACTCTACTGCACTGCACTGTGCTCTACTGCACTGCACTGTGCTCTACTGCACTGCACTGTGCTGTAGTGCTGTACTCTACCGCACTGCACTGCACTGTGCTCTACTGCACTGCACTGTGCTCTACTTCACTGCACTGTGCTCTACTGCACTGCACTGTGCTCCACTACACCACACTGTGCTCTACTGCACCGCACTGCACTCTACTGCACTGCACTGTGCTCTACTGCACCGCACTGTGCTCTACTGTACTGCACTGTGCTCTACTGCACTGCACTGTCCTCTACTGCACTGCACTGTGCTCTACTGCACTGCACTGTGCTCTACTGCACTGCACTGTGCTCTACTGCACTGCACTGTGCTCTACTGCACTGCACTGTGCTCTACTGCACTGCACTGTGCTCTACTGCACTGCACTGCACTCTACTGCACTGCACTGTGCTCTACTGCACTGCACTGTGCTGTACTCTACTCTACTGCACTGCACTGTGCTCTACTGCACTGCACTGTACTGCACTGCACTGTCCTCTACTACACTGCACTGTGCTCTACTGCACTGCACTGTGCTCTACTGCACTGCACTGTGCTCTACTGCACTGTGCTCTACTGCACTGCACTGCACTGCACTGCACTGTGCTCTACTGCACTGCACTGCACTGCTGCACAGTGCTCTACTGCACTGCACTGTGATCTACTGCCCTGCACTGTGCTCTACTGTAATGCGCTCTACTGCACTGCACTGTGCTCTACTGCACTGCACTGCACTGTGCTCTACTGCACTGCACTGTGATGCACTGCACTGTGCTCTACCGCACTGCACTGTGCTCTACTGCACTGCACAGTTACTGCACTGCACTGTGCTCTACTGCACTGCACTGTGATGCACTGCACTGTACTCTACTGCACTGCACTGTGCTCTACTGCACTGCACTGTGCTCTACTGCACTGCACTGTGCTCTACTGTACTGCGCTGCACTGTGCTCTACTGCACTGCACTGCGCTCTACTGCCCTGCACTGTGCTCTACTGTACTGCACTGCAGTCACTCTACTGCACTGCACTGCGCTCTACTGCACTGCACTGTGCTATACAGCACTGCACTGTGCTCTACTGCACTGCGCTGTGCTATAGTGCACTGCACTGTGCTCTACTGCACTGCACAGTGCTCTACTGCACTGCATAGTGCTCTACTGCACTGCACTGTACTGCACTGTGCTCTACTGCACTGCACTGTGCTCTACTGCACTGCACTGCACTGTGCTCTACTGCACTGCACTGCACTGCACTGTGCTCTACTGCACTGCACTGTGCTCTACTGCACTGCACTGCACTGTGCCTCTACTGCTGTGCTCTACTGCACTGCACTGCACTGCACTGTGCTCTACTGCAACTGCACTGCACTGCACTGTGCTCTACTGCACTGCACTGTGATCTACTGCACTGCCCTGTGCTCTACTGCACTGCACTGCACTGCACTCTACTGCACTGCACCTGTGCTCTACTGCACTATCTGCACTGCACGCTACTGCACTGTGCTACTGAATTGCACTGCACTGTGCTCTACTGCACTGCATCTGTGATGCACTGCACTGTACTCTGCACTGCACTGTGCTCTACTGTGCACAGTTACTGCACTGCACTGTGCTCTACTGCACTGCACTGTGATGCTCTACTGTACTGCGCTGCACTGTGCTCTACTGCACTGCACTGCTCTACTGCCCTGCACTGTGCTCTACTGTCTGCGCTGCACTGTCACTCTACTGCACTGCACTGCGCTCTACTGCACTGCACTGTGCTCTTACTACTGCACTGCTCATCTACTGCACTGCACTGTGCTCTACTGCACTGCACTGTGCTATAGTGCACTGCTCTACTGCACTGCGCTGTGCTATAGTGCACTGCACTGTGCTCTACTGCACTGCACAGTGCTCTACTGCACTGCACTGTACTGCACTGTGCTCTACTGCACTGCACTGTGCTCTACTGTACTGCACTGTGCTCTACTGTACTGCACTGTACTGTGCTCTACTGCACTGCGCTGTGCTCTACTGCACTGCACTGTGCTCTACTGCACTGCACTGTGCTCTACTGCACTGCACTGCACTGCGCTGTGCTCTACTGCACTGCGCTGTGTTCTACTGCACTGCACTGTGCTCTACTGCACTGCACTGTACTGTGCTCTACTGCACTATACTGTGCTCTACTGCACTGCGCTGTGCTCTACTGCACTGCACTGCGCTGCGCTCTACTGCACTGCGTTGCACAGTTTTTGAACGCCTAAGCAGGCGTCTTGTTATTGTAAAAGTGCAGTTGATCATTTAGGGGATATTTAGATATGGTTTATACAGTATTGCATTAAAGTATTTTTCTAATTAAATGTATTTTCTCTTGTTATGATACTGTGGAGATGTCACATGGAGCAGCATGGCCTTCACTTTCTTTTAAGGGCCTACACTTTGGACTTCGTTTGTACGCTCTGGACTTCATTTCTACACTCTGCACTTCATTTCTACACTCTGCACTTCATTTCTACACTCTGCACTTTACTTTCTACGCTCTGAACTTCATTTCTACGCTCTGCACTTCATTTCTACAGCGCTCTGGTCTTCATTGCTACGCTCTGTACCTAACTTTCTACGTTCTGCACTTTATTTCTACGCTCTGTACTTTACCTTCTACGCTCTGTACTTTACCTTCTACGCTCTGCACATCATTTCTACGCTCTGTACTCAACTTTCTACACTCTGCACTTCATTTCTACACTCTGCACTTCATTTGTACGCTCTGTACTTTACTCTCTACGCTCTGCACTTTACTTTCTACACTCTGCACTTCATTTCTACACTCTGCACTTTACTTTCTACGCTCTGAACTTCATTTCTACGCTCTGCACTTCATTTCTACAGCGCTCTGGTCTTCATTGCTACGCTCTGTACCTAACTTTCTACGTTCTGCACTTTATTTCTACGCTCTGTACTTTACCTTCTACGCTCTGTACTTTACCTTCTACGCTCTGCACATCATTTCTACGCTCTGTACTCAACTTTCTACACTCTGCACTTCATTTCTACACTCTGCACTTCATTTGTACGCTCTGTACTTTACTCTCTACGCTCTGCACTTTACTTTCTACGCTCTGTACTTCATTTCTACACTCTGGACTTTACTTTCTACACTCTGCACTTCGTTTCTACGCTCTACACTTCATTTCTACGCTCTGTACTCTACTTTCTACGCTCTGTACTTTACTTTCTACGCTCATGCGCTTCATTTCTACGCTCTGGACTTTACTTTCTACACTCTGGACTTTACTTTCTACACTCTGCACTTCGTTTCTACGCTCTACACTTCATTTATACGCTCTGTACTTTACTTTCTACGCTCTGTACTTTACTTTCTACGCTCTGTACTTCATTTCTACGCTCTGCACTTTACTTTCTATACTCTGCACTTCGTTTCTACGCTCTACACTTCATTTCTAGGCTCTGTACTTTACTTTCTACGCTCATGCGCTTCATTTCTACGCTCTGTCTGTACTTGATTTTCTACGCTCTGTACTTAACTTTCTACGCTCTACACTTAATTTCTACGCTCTGTACTTAACTTTCTACGCTCTACACTTAATTTCTACGCTCTGTACTTTAAAGTCTACGCTCTGTACTTTACTTTCTACGCTCTGTACTTCATTTCCACACTCTGTATACTTCATTTCCACACTCTGTATACTTCATTTCTACACTCTGTACTTTACTTTCTACACTCTGCACTTATGTTGAAATTTTGTTTCTTTTCTTTTAAATCCCAGACGTGTTTCGAAAGTTCGGTTTCGTTTGAATATTTTATATATTTATATATATATATATATATATATATATATATATATATATATATATATATATATATAACTGTTTGATCTATACCAACACGTCTTTTATTCAGACGTAAATCTTGCATGTTCACTCTAAGACTTAAAGTGTAACTAAATGAAAATGCAAGAAAATGAAAGACATAGAACCTTTGATACGCTCTAACAACAAGCCTTGTATATCTTTTAAGTTTGATCTGTACTACTAACTAACACATTTTATACCTCTGGCATAAATCTTGCATCCCTGTATACTAAGACTTATAATACCGTTATGATATTTTATAAAACAGATATTCAGGATCCGTGTCAGCAATTTGAAGGAATTCATCTGTAAGGTTCCTTGCTGAGATCATAGCCACTGGAAAGGGAGAGGGCTGTGAAACTCCGCTCTGAAACAATAGAACTTCCGGTTTGATGTTAAAAATTTCACGCCTGAGCGTCACGTGATCTTGAACCGGCATGGCCAGTGTATTCTTTCATATGGCTTACATTAGATTATAACCTTGTTCTTCGTTAAACGGCACGATGTCGGTTATGGTGACTTCTAAAAATCCACAAGAAACATGATATTTACAAGTCCAAAGGAGTACCCTTGTATTTCGTTAACAAAATTCGGTAGGAATTCGGTTTTTGACGACCTACGAACTTAAGACAGCGACAGTGCTGTATATAGTGTATACTGTAGTCCGTCATTTTTATGACAAATTTTATATTTTACATTGATTCCGCGTTAATTTTAGATATTAGTTTATTCAATAATATGATTGTGTGCACAAAGAAATCACCTCAAAAAGATCGGATTGGTTTTAACAGGACCGTGAGAGTTTTTAAGTCGCGCATTTCTCAAATAAGACGTAAACAAATATATATGGTGGTGCATCGTTGTGTAGATGATCGGCGTTCGGTTTCATGATCGACTTTATCGTGACATTAAAATGATCATCCCTTGAACATTACACAATCGTATCAAGCGCTAACTCGTGCATGGCTCACTCAAATAATTCACACTCTGGCATTGTGAGCAAATTAGCCGTAGCGCGAACTATTTTCTCCCCGCCGGACTAATTATTGTAAACAAACATTTATAAGATTCTCAGCTACAAAAATCTGGGAAAATATTCCCAGTAATTTAAAAACCCTTTCTGTTTCAATGTAAAAAATATTAAGTCACCAAGGTTGATCTGAATTTCATTCTCGTATTATACAATGTCTATTTTCTTACTTCGACACGATCTTAATATTTCATCCTCTGCTGATCCCCAACTTATTAATATGTCAAGGCAGTGATTAAACTCGAAAGCTTTATACTTTAATTGCACTCTCACATATGTATATTCTTTCATAAAATATTTTGTTTTATATTTAACTCTGATTTATTTATGTATCACTATGTAAACTTTGTATTTTTCATTGTAAGTATTAAAAATAGTGTGAATAAATTGAAATTATCATAAATCGCCACATGTCTACAAATTATTAATAAAAGGAAACGAAGGAACAACGCAGTCGAAAAGCATTTGTCGTCTCCGTGCATGCCATTATTAAATCGGAGTTTTGCACTTTTGTTGGCAGATGGCTATGTTTCTTAAAACTTTAGTTATTCTGATAAACTGATACGCACACGACAATTGCCAGTCCTCACCGTTGTTTATGAAACGCAATACACCAGACATTTAGTGCATTTAATATTCAATGAAGGCAACTCAACTTACGACATATAATTTAGCACAACCATTCATATTAAGACAAAAGCGAATTTTAGTTTTAGTTGTACTGTTGGCAAAACAGTATTGTATCATTATTTTACCTCGGCTCTCACCGTGTTCGGTCCGACCATTGATCGTTTATTCGAATTTACTGCACTTTATTAAATATTCTTTGCAAAGGGAGTTTTCATGAGGGACCATCTATGCATATAATGCCAAATGAAGTGGAATTTATATCGAAACCATCACGGAAGAACTTCGTTGTAGCACTTGTAGGTACGCGCCTCGCTGCTCTAATGTAAAATCTTGCTTTTTAGTGCTCAATCATGCAGGTTCAACGTCACGTGATCTTGAATTTGGCGAACAATAACATAAATCTCAGTCACGCCCACTTTCACAGCCCTCTCCCTTTCCAGTGGCTATGCTGAGATGCATTCATCTTAATAAATTATCGAGGTGTTGTCCCTTTTCTACGCAGTTCAAATTGTCGGTCAAACGTATGGTGTATTTTTCAAGTTGGCTGTCTTCATCTTTCGTTGATGTAAAATAACTATTTCAGATCTACTTAGTTCTCAATGTAAGATAGCTATAATATGATATAGATATTAACTTAATATATTTCTGATTGAAATAAGTTATTATGTATTTAGATAAATCAAATGTTTTGACTGAGGAGATAAGGGATGGACGTTCATTTAGATTTATTTTAACTATTCTATGTCTAACTATAAGAAGGAACTTATTTTATTACTTTGTACTGGGAAAGTCAAGTTTGAATATTTCATTGATTTGAACTGGATTTGGCTTCTATCTTTGAGTTAACATACATCTGATTTACCACTTAATATTCCTAGTTATCTTAGAGCGATGAGTGCATGAGTTACGAAAGCTAGCATACTTTCATGAATAGGTGTTCGATTGTAAAGATGATTTTGTGTCCGCTTATAACATAGATAAACCTAGCTACCCGTTTGCGGTTAATTTGACAGTTGACAGCGAGAAATATCAAGGGAATTTTGAACACACTTCAAATACCGTTAAGTCTACAAATTTTCTGCTGAGTACTGTTCCCTGAAAGCTTCTCTTGAAGTTCATGTTCTACTGAAGATGATTCTCGGAAAATATTTTATTGTTAAGAATGTTAGTTTATTCCCAAGTTGGATTTAACTAAATGAGAAGTACAAGAGATACTGGAAAGTGAATGTAAAATAATGTTTGATACGCTCTAATTATTATTTAAAGAACAAGCTTCCTAGCCAGCCTTAAGTATATATCTTAACTGTTTGATCTGAACACGTCTTTTATTCAGACGTAAATCTCGTATGTTTAAGACTTAAAAGAACTTCCTATTCATAATGAATTAAATCAGTTTAGAATGAACCTTGTTTTTAATAGAACAAACATTAAAGACGTCTCTTACTCTTTTGAAGGAATTCAACTCCAACTGAGACACCTGCTGAGTCAACTTAATTAAAACAAAACTTCAAAGGATTAATTACTGAAGGTGAGTGAGATGGAATATATTGGAACTTATTGTGGCTTTTATTACCCTGATCCCAGAGGTTCTACGCCGCCCGCTCCCCCCGAAATGCTGAAAGCGGCGAGAACCTCTGATCGACGTCGCTACTATATAATCTCACTTTCATGTTGCAGTAATCTAATTAAATTGACCGGGGGGATTAAAACTTTTTGCACCAGTAATAGAAATTTTTATTCATTAAGGACGTTTGCGGGGCAGGCTAGGTGAAATAAACTATAAAAGTCTAGAAACTTGGCCGTTTCACCAGTCGAGCAAGAGAAAAAAACACGGCCCACGAGACAAGACAACTTATTAGCTGCGCTGAATGACTCGCCCAACCGCTTCAGTGATCAAATTATTTATTCGTTTCAAAATCACTTGCAAGCTACAATAACAGCAACAAAACTCTTATACATAGGGCAAAATTTTCCCCCATTGCGCTTTAGTTTCTATACCGCTGCTATTCAAAAAAATTGCGAAAACGAAAACGAATTTGTATGTACAACTACAACGCAAAAATGTCACCCGTTCAGAAAGAAATAATATGCATTCTAGCTTGTGTTTGGAGACTTTGGGGAGTAAAGATATATAACCAGACGTTTTGAACCTTTAAAGACACGAGAGAAAATATGCCGCAGCCAAATTATACAGGGAAAGTGAAAGAAATTGACACAAACTGAAATAAAGCGCCATTTTTAATTGTTTTCTTTTGAATCAATGCGAATTGATTCAAAACTGAATCAAAATTGTGAATAATTTGCTTCTGACTCACGCGCCAAATATTCCTTTAATTTTTCCCTCTAAGTTTTTTCTAATCAGTTTTTAGTTCACGTTCTCTTCTTTAGAGTGTTTATAAGCGACGGATTTTTATTCTTGACTAGATGAGATCAAAATAGGAGTTAAAAAAACAAACAGCTAGAATTCGTTGGTCAAGTTACTGTAATACAAATGCACGGCGCCTTGCTTTTGGCATTATTATGCAAATACAACGCCGTCATTATATTCGTAATAAGATTAGCGACGTGATTTATAAATTTCAATCACAGAATGATATAACAAATTGAAATGCAGCAACTGTATTCAAATTAAAAAACGTCATACTTGGATGTCATGCCAATCGATCCCGAATAGTATTGAAAAGCTTGCTGAACGAACAAATACCGTTGCTGCATGGTGCATATTTCCGAGTCGTACCTGATTATACCGAGTTTGCAATGCATGAGAGGTATAAATATTATTTCAGTGCGTAACCTAGTTTCAGTTCGTTACCATACGGATCGGACGATCAGGTATTAAAATCTGAAATTAATTAAGAACTATAAGAATTATAATTAAGAATCCATGATAATTCTATATATAAAATTATATGTTCATTAGTATACTTTTTTTGCAAAATTCTATCCCTATTAGTATTTTTTCTGAAGTAATTAGGTTTTGTCAGTTTTGTTCACCTGTTTCTCGTTCTTTTGCAGCTAAAAACGGTCTTGCCAGTATACAAAAATGGCATCCCCTAAAGAAAGTTTTGATGCGGGCAAAATGCGCCATAATGTAAGTAACTTAAATATCAGTACTGTTTTTAGAACTATTTCAAAAAAAGACGAAGAATCTATTTTAGTTTTTTATATTCATTCCTGTTCATTTATTCTTTCAGTTTATTCATGTATTCATTCATTCATTCATTCATTCATTCATTCATAGCCACTGGAAAGGGAGAGGGCTGTGAAACTCCGCTCTGAAACAATAGAACTTCCGGTTTGATGTTAAAAATTTCACGCCTGAGCGTCACGTGATCTTGAACCGGCATGGCCAGTGTATTCTTTCATGTGGCTTACATTAGATTATAACCTTGTTCTTCGTTAAACTGCACGATGTCGGTTATGGTGACTTCTAAAAATCCACAAGAAACATGATATTTACAAGTCCAAAGGAGTACCCTTGTATTTCGTTAACAAAATTCGGTAGGAATTCGGTTTTTGACGACCTACGAACTTAAGACAGCGACAGTGCTGTTATAGTGTATACTGTAGTCCGTCATTTTTATGACAAATTTTATATTTTACATTGATTCTGCGTTAATTTTAGATATTAGTTTATTCAATAATATGATTGTGTGCACAAAGAAATCACCTCAAAAAGATCGGATTGGTTTTAACAGGACCGTGAGAGTTTTTAAGTCGCGCATTTCTCAAATAAGACGTAAACAAATATATATGGTGGTGCATCGTTGTGTAGATGATCGGCGTTCGGTTTCATGATGGACTTTATCGTGACATTAAAATGATCATCCCTTGAACATTACACAATCGTATCAAGCGCTAACTCATGCATGGCTCACTCAAATAATTCACACTCTGCCATTGTGAGCAAATTAGCCGTAGCGCGAACTATTTTCTCCCCGCCGGACTAATTATTGTAAACAAACATTTATAAGATTCTCAGCTACAAAAAATTGGGAAAATATTCCCAGTGATTTAAAAACCCTTTCTGTTTCAATGTAAAAAATATTAAGTCACCAAGGTTGATCTGAATTTCATTCTCGTATTATACAATGTCTATTTTCTTACTTCGACACGATCTTAATATTTCATCTCTGCTGATCCCCAACTTATTAATATGTCAAGGCAGTGATTAAACTCGAAAGCTTTATACTTTAATTACACTCTCACATATGTATATTCTTTCCATAAAATATTTTGTTTTATATTTAACTCTGATTTATTTATGTATCACTATGTAAACTTTGTATTTTTCATTGTATTAAAGTATTAAAAATAGTGTGAATAAATTGAAATTATCATAAATCGCCGCATGTCTACAAATTATTAATAAAAGAAAACCAAGGAACAACGCAGTCGAAAAGCATTTGTCGTCTCCATGCCATTATTTAAATCGGAGTTTTGCACTTTTGTTGTCAGATGGCAATGTTTCTTAATACTTTAGTTATTCTAATAAACTGATACGCATACGACAATTGCCAGTCCTCACCGTTGTTTATGAAACGCAATACACCAGACATTTAGTGCATTTAATATTCAATGAAGGCAACTCAACTTACGACATATAATTTATCACAACCATTCATATTAAGACAAAAGCGAATTTTAGTTTTAGTTGTACTGTTGGCAAAACAGTATTGTATCATTATTTTACCTCGGCCCTCACCGTGTTCTCGGTCCGACCATTGATCGTTTATTCGAATTTACTGCAATTTATTAAATATTCTTTGCAAAGGGAGTTTTCATGAGGGACCATCTATGCATATAATGTCCAAATGAAGTGGAATTTATATCGAAACCATCACGGAAGAACTTCGTTGTAGCACTTGTAGGTACGCGCCTCGCTGCTCTAATGTAAAATCTTGCTTTTTAGTGCTCAATCATGCAGGTTGAACGTCACGTGATCTTGAATTTGGCGAACAATAACATAAATCTCAGTCACGCCCACTTTCACAGCCCTCTCCCTTTCCTGTGGCTATGATTCATTCATTCATTTCCTTCTTTCTTCCTTTTTTTCTTTCTTTCTTTTCTCCTTCTTTTTTCCCTTCTTTTCTACAGTCGTTTCATTTCGGCAAATCTACACCCATAAAAATCCTACAGCTTCAGTGTTGACAAGATGAGTTTGCTACAAGCTTGTAGCACGCCTGTTCACAAGTTGTTAAGAAGTTGTGATTTTATCAAGCCAATGTATGCTTGTTGTTGTCAACCTTGTAGCAATTTCGTAAGTGCAGAGCAGTAATAAGTTGTTGCAACAATTTGTCACAAGTCGGTTGAAGTCATCAACTTTGTTGCAAGTTGTCAACAACCTATTACAGACATGTTCAAAAACTCATTAATAATTCATGAGGAAAATTCAAAAGAAATTAAAGTTTAATCAGTGTCTTTATATGTGATAAAGATACCTCCTGATTTACATAAACTTTATCTTTGATTCTCTCGGCTTAGACAAGGTTATTTTTCAAACTTACTACACCAATGAACTTACCAAGTGGTTCGTTTTTGAAGCCGTTCAATAAACTCGCAGTTCGTGTTTTATCAGATATAAAAACACTCAGCTTCGCCTCGTGTCTTTATATCTGATAAAATACTCCTGCTCGTTTATTAAACAGTACTTAAACTGGAAACAACCAGTGCAAATGGATCCCGGTAACGGCATGTTAAAACGGCCTTGTAGCAACTTGCTTGCTTGGCGTTTTAGCGTGTAGCTCAATTTGTCTCCTCACTCCCCCCTCTACTCTATCTCTACCAAACCTCGGTTTAGCACAAACGTCTGCTGGACACGTTTCGGTTAGCTTTTTTGCTATATAAATATTTTTAAACTGAAAACAGATTTTTCAAGCAAGAAACAGAAACATAGAAATGGTGATTGAGTTTGTTGCTGAGACGGCAAAAATTCTACAAGAAAAAGGAAGAAAGAATGACTCTGTGTATATAATAGATAGATCCATTGAACTTCTTCAAGGTAACTTAGCGTTAAAAACGGTAATGTTATTGTTGGTTTTTGAAAAATGTAATGAAAATAGAGAATCTTTGGATATGTTGAAGTACTATCTTGAGCTCGAAGAATTATTAAGTAATTTAGTTGATGAAAAGAGTTTGAGAATGACTATTCTTCTTAGAATTGCAGAGATATATTTTAATACTTCACATTATAGTAAAACAATAGAATATACCCTAAGAGCTGAAAAGATTGCAGATGAACTTAAAGACAAATCCGGCAAAGCAAAATGTTGCAAAACATTAGGAAATGCGCGTCAAGGTTTGGCAGAGTATAAAGAAGCCATTCACTATTACAATAAGGGTTTGGCAATTAGTACTGAAATAGACGATCGGTCAGGAATAGCAAGTAACAATGGAAATTTAGGGACTGCCTATCGTTGTTTGGGGCAGTATGAAAAAGCTATTTACTATCACAATAAAAGTCTAGCAATCAGCACTGAAATAGGAGATCGGTCAGGAATAGCAAATGACAATGGAAATTTAGGGAATGCCTATTATTGTTTGGGGCAGTATGAAAAAACTATTTACTATTACAGTAAAGGTCTAGCAATCAGCACTGAAATAGGAGATCGGTCAGGAATAGGAACGAACAATGGAAATTTAGGGAATGTCTATTTGGGTATGGGGCAGTATGAAAAAGCTATTGATTATTGCAGTAAAGGTCTAGAGATCAGCATTGAAATAGCAAATCGGTCAGGAATCGCAACTAACAATGGAAATTTGGGGAATGTCTATTATTGTTTGGGGCAGTATAAAAAAGCTATTTACTATTACAATAAAGGTCTAGCAATTAGCACTGAAATAGGAGATCGGTCAAAAATAGCAAGTAACAATGGAAGTTTAGGGAATGCTTATCGTAGTTTGGGGCAGTATGAAAAAGCCATTTGCTCTTACAGTAAAGGTCTAGAAATCAGCACTGAAATAGGAGATCGGTCAGGAATAGCAAGTAACAATGGAAATTTAGGGATTGCCTATCATTGTTTGGGGCAGTATGAAAAAGCCATTTACTATTATGTTAAAGGTCTAGCAATCAGCACTGAAATAGGAGATCGGTCAGGAATAGCAAGTAAGAATGGAAATTTAGGGACTGCATATTCTAAGATGGGGCAGTTTCAAAAATCTCTTAAATGTTTTGGAGAAACATTTAAAATTAGTTTAGAAATTGGTGATCGAAGTATGGAATGTATTTCTTTAGGAAACATAGGGGCCTCTTACTTGTTACTGTATTTGTGTGTAGCTCGCGAAACGGAAGATTTGAGCAACTTACAAAACGCTGTGTCATTTCTTAAGAGATCTGTTATGTGTGGTGATAAGATTTCATTCGACTTGAGTGTTGACACAAATAAGATATCATTCACTAGTGAATACTTTCAACGATATGCGACTCTAATGCATTGTTTTCTTTTGTTAACACAAATTGAAGCCGCATTGTTAGTTATTGATCTTGGAAAGGCCAAGGCACTGCATGCTTTTATCGAGAAACGAAAGAAATCAGAGATTGTTGACATAGCCAATTATACCGATAAGACTTGGCAAGCAGTTGAGTGTAAAAAAGAACACGATCAAATAGTTGATCTTAAAAAAGCTATACAGCTTAGTGAAAGTTCCTCTACTGTCATATTTTACGCTTTTGATATTAGAAAGTGTTTGAACGTTTGGGTTTTAAATGATGATGGTGATACCAAACATATTAATTTTAAAGTGATTGATGGTACTTTATCGACCCAAGTTTACATTTGCAAAAACCTAATCTCTTTTCTTAGCATTTTAAAATTGAGACTTAGCCGAAATTCTTCATTTTTTTATGAAGAACATTCGCATTCTGGTTCTGACAAATTTTTTGATGCTATCAACCTTTTCAAAACACTCTCTTTATCCAATTCTGAAAAGCCTTTGGCTCGTGAAGCGAATTTAGACAATAACAACATGCAAAAAACAAAGTCACCCGGTCCTTCTCAATCAGATAAGAAAAATCTTGAAAGGGTAGTGCAGATTTACGATTTAGTTCATGTTCATCTTCCGAAAATGAAGAGCCTGGAGTACTTAGATATCGCCATGCTAAGGAATGAAAAAAGAATTGCTTTGTGCATGTTGCGAAAATTGTTTGTATCACTTATCGATCCGATAAAAAAGTTCATCAAGGGCTCCAAACTGATTATCGTTCCTGACAAATTTTTATTTTTTGTTCCATTTTCCACGTTGTTGGATGAAAACTGTTCTTACTTGTCGAAAACCTATAGCATTCAAATTACACCGTCTTTGCATACACTATACTCCAGTATGTTAACCAAAGAGCATGCTAATCTAGGCCCTGCATTGTTTGTTGGTAATCCGTCAGTAGGCACAGTTAAGTTTGAAGAGCTTGAATATAATAAATCAGATCTCCGTCCATTGCCACATGCTGAGAAAGAAATCAAATGTCTTGCGCGACGTTTTAATGCGAAACCTTTAATTGGGCGTAAGGCGATAAAAAGTCAAGTTTTAGAACGTATTCGTAGCTCTAGCATTATTCACATTGCAGCACATGGCGACAAAGATCGAGGAGAGATCTTTCTGGCACCAAACCCAGAATGGAAAGAGCAAGGTTTAGATATGCCAAATGAAGAATTTTATCTTCTGAGGGAAAGCGATATTATGGACATTGATATAAAAGCACGCTTAGTTGTTCTATCATGTTGTTATACAGGAAGAGGTAAACTTTCTTCAGAAGGAGTCGTTGGTCTTGCACGTGCATTTCTTGCAGCCGGTGCTCGCTCTGTCGTCACTACACTTTGGCCTACTGACGACAAAGGATCCGAATTGTTTATGAAAACTTTATACGCCGGAATTTTAGGGGAAAGGTCGGTTTGCGACGCTTTACAAGAAACAATGAAAATATTTCAACGTCATGAAAATCGTTTCTGTCGTTCATATTATATTTGGGGACCTTATACTGTTTTTGGTGAAGATGTTAAATTCTCCGAAGAAGATATTAATAAGATAAAAGAAGAATCTCAAAAAAGGAGATAAAATGGTAGGGTGTACATGTTATCTCTTTTAAAGAAAGACGAAACGGGCAGCACTTTGATAATTTAGGATTTATAAAAGAAACCTCATTTCTTGTAAATTTATTCTATTTTGATTACTTGCTTTATTGTACAGTATTTTTTACACAAGTTTTTTCATGTAGTATCTCGTTTTCAATTCCATAGTAATAGAATCTGTAATACCAGTTATTGATATAAAACAACTACCTGCGTGTAGGTTTAATTATTTGTTTCAGTTGTATTTTGTATTTTATATCTGTAGTTCAGACAGAAGTATAGTCTGTAAATTGATGAATTGACATTACACTCATATTGAACTATTAACTCTGAAGATGTTGTGATTTAAACAACGAAACGTTAGATTAAATATTATGTTTTTATACCTTGTGTTTGCTGTCTTTTATCCGTGTTTTGTGCTGGGCACTTATATTTATAATAAGATTACGCTTTCTTCCTGCATGGTGAATCTCTTGCCGATGTTCTAAAAGCATTTTTTTTAAAATTTTAATTGAGGTGTTTAAAGGAAAGAATATAACATTAGTAATTATATATTAGACTTGATAGAAAGAGATTTAGGAAGCTTTTAGTAGATCTAAGCCGTTAAGGATCGAAGTGTTCATAACATTAGTAATTGCATTTAGCCTGGTAGAATGAGAATTGAAAGGAAGCAATTTGGTCAGGTAGAAATGCAATGGAAGTTTGTTGTAAAACATATAGTTAAAGTAAACTTAAGTATAATAGCTGTAAAGGAGAGTGAGCCTTATACTAGCCCTACTTATAAGTTCTGAAATTTCAAAAGCGTTGAAGTTATAGTCAAAGTAACTTAAGTACTAGTCCTTTCCAGTAGTAAAAGTAAACTTAAGTATAATAGCTGTAAAGGAGAGTGAGCCTGATACTAGCCTTACTTAGTAGTTCTAAAATTTCAAAAGAGTTGAAGTAAAAGTCAAATTAACTTAAGTACTAGTCCTTTCCAATAGTAAAAGTAAACTTAAGTATAATAGCTGTAAAGGGGAGTGAGCCTTATACTAGCCTTACTTATTAGTTCTAAAATTTCAAAAAAGTTGAAGTTATAGTCAAAGTAACTTAAGTACTAGTCCTTTCCAATAGTAAAAGTAAATTCAAGTATAATAGCTGTAAAGGGGACTGAGGCATACTAAGCCCGAGAAAAAAATTGTATATGGGCACATCAGAAATATGGTTGTAGTTTTGTCATTACACACTAGTAGTTTTGTAGCGAGACTCGTGAGTTATTAAATGATTTTAGTTTAGAGCTTTATGCTATATTTTTTTTCAATTAGTTAACTTAAGAATAGCCGCATGTTATTCACACTGTAAAAATCATATTTAAAGGTTGGCGTTTTGTTAAAAATATTGGAATAGAATACTGCTTAACCTTTTGCAGTCTGTTAGCCATTTTAAAAATCTTCTTAATCTTTTCTGGTTAACACCGGTTGAATTCTCTTTAGCACAGAGAAGATCTTCTTAGGCTGTCAATGGTCTCCACAGGCTGTTAAAAAAAACGTTAGCAGTTATTTTTCTGGCTAAACCCAGACGATTTTTTCAAGGCATGATATGGCCTAGGCTATAAAGGGTTAACTTGAAAAAATTTCAAAAACGTTTCCCTCATATTTTGTTTCAAGTACGATGCTATATTCTTTTTAAAAAGTCATTAATAATTCATGAGAAAAGCACAAAAGAAATTCAGCTAAGTCCGTAGTTTTATAACTGATAGAAAAATCCTGATTTACATTAACTTTAGCTTTGATTTTCTTGGCTTAGACACAAAATTACTACGCCAATGAACTTACCAAATGGGTCGTTTCTAAAGTTATTCAAAACATTCGCAGTGTGTGTTTTATGAGATCTAAAATACTCAGCTATCGCCTCGTGTTTTAAATCTGATAAGAAAACACTGCTGCTCATGTTTTAAATATTACTTCATGAACTGAGATATCTGCGTCTAATGCTTTAAGAAATTGTACAATACAATGTTTCCATTTGAGTGATAAAGATAATTCGAGCTGTTTGTCTAGTCAAATCACGGCTGCTTAAACTTTGGAAATTATTCTTGGGATTCTGGAATCTTCCAGTGGTTACTTCACTAAAGATAAAACAAACTGTGTGGTAGTTGAATACAGAGAAAGTCAAACTAACACCATTGGTCCAGGAAGACAACGCTTATTTGAGACACTTGTGGTAATAATTAAATCTGTGCTTTCTGTTGCTTTGTTGACGCCTTCATGGAAACCCAAATTGTTGTATCGACGAGTTTCAAAACCTTGGCCTACGACAACAAATAAAGTACATAAAGAATATATCCTATTTTAAAGCTTGAACCATGACAATTATTCTTGATGATGAAGCTAATCTGTTTGAAACTGAAAACGAAGTTAAAGAATCCGCTTCCACAAGTTGGTATAATGATACCTGATTGGTTCCTCTGCATACTTTGGTTTTCAGTCTTGTCAGTTGGTTTATTTATCTATCTTTATTTATCTATTTATCTAAATTAACATGCTAAATGGTTGGAATGATGACTGAAAATTTGAGCCCAATTCTTTGAATTATAACTTGAACTATTTTACAAGTCAAATCAAACTGCTTGAACTTTACAAAGTGTATCTCTTTAATTTGGAAAACCTCGAATACTGGCATTTGGTAAACTGACAACTGAATATCAACTACGAGCATTAAACTTTCATCTCTATGTTACCAGCACTGAAATGTTCAACCAGGAATATATTTTCAGACATTCTTTATCTGGTTCGCACCTGTAGTTTATCATCATTGATTCATGGTATTAAACTAAGGATGAATATCTAAACAAAACTTATCTGGAACTATCTTAACTCTGACTGTCTACAGATTATCTCAAGAATGTTTAACTCATGGTCCTTCATATACTTGAACTCCACTAACATTAACCGTCAAACAACAACACTTTGAGAAGTTCTATTTTGACGAAAGCTGTCCTGGAACCATTTTAAACTCTGACTGTCAACCTTCAGTTTACTCTATTTCAGATATTGGATTATGTCCAGTTTTACTCTAAGCCTGCCGCGCGACAGAAAACGGAATGTTAAACATGAAAGAACGACAACGCTATATATCAAGACTAAAGTCTGGTTTGCAAAGCGACAGCATGGTTTTGGTTTATGCTAGAGAAACAGCTCTGAACTTTTAGCAAACCTAAATAAACACCCAGCTTCATCTTGCTTAAAAATTTAGTTGTTGATATCTTTTGCGATCAAATTATTTCTTTTCCACAAAGTAAAATGATTTTGTATCAATTTGAGTTGATTTTATTAAGAATCAAAACCTTTACCCGTTATTTTTTGCAAAAAGCCAACCTCTGAATAGACTGAATAATTAAACACAAACATTCTGTCAGTCACCCAAACAAAAATTGCACAACATATCAACAAGATTGTGCGTTTTTATGTATGTAGTTCTAACTATTATGTTTCTTTAATCGAAAATATACCAGAAAATGGCGGCTGTAATTCAACCATAATACTTCGTAAACTTAGAGCTTCTCAAAAAACAAATAAACAATATTTACTATTAATTATTTGAATGTTTACATGGTGACAAATTTTAACAGAAGCGTAACGATTTGTGGTAACACAAGTCTATTATTTATTGATTAGCTTTTGATCTGTGGATTCAGACCTTTATCAGAGCAAATCTCTTAAAGTTTTAAAAAAATCCTACGATTTCACAGGAGAGTCAGCCATTGAATAGCACTTGGTTAGCTCTCTTCGATCAACAATCCGGATTCCATTATGTCATTTAATTAATTTTAGAATAAACGTATAAGCACGTAACTACGCCATTGTGTTCTTACGTCATTCTGGTTGTTTAGTTGTTTTGTTTATATTACGTGAGCCAACACGATGTTGGCATTTACTCTGATGAAGGTCTGAGTCAACAGGTGGAAAGATCAGCAATAAATAATAAACTTGGTAATTCTTTATTCTATCATGTTTATTATGTTAACATAGATCTCGTTTTCCATTAAAATTTATTTTTGTCAAGCCGTATTTTTCAATAATTCCCCGAAGAAACAAAGTTTACTATGCGAAAAAGAATTATGGTTAAATTTACAAGTCGCCATCTTTTTCGGTACTGTTACTAAGTGTGAGTTAATGTGATGTAATGCTGATGTATTGTATAGTTTCAATTAATCTTATGTAAGTAACTGTTGCTCTGAAATTTAATTCTTTATTATAACTTGAACTGGCAACAACTGTAGATTTACATTAATACAATTAGCTTTAAAAACATTGAGTTTTCTTTTATATTATTAGATAGAGATAGTCTTGTATTCGTCTTAAACTTTCTTAAATGTATTCATAATAAAATGGTGCAAAATATAAACACTTAAAAGTGTGACATTTGCTGCATGATAAAATGCATGGGAAAACATCACAACTTTGATTGACTAAGAAAAATGGAATTTTAATGTAAATGCAGAAAAGATGTAATGCAAATTTTATCAGGTTGAGTATTAAGCATTTATTCTGATTGGCTAATAAAACGCAAAGAGAGAAAATCAAATGCTTATACGGATTTTGAAGGCTCTCAGTTTCCTCAAAGTTCCTCAAGCGCATGCACTATATGACTTATCAGTATTCGATTATCACGGTTTTTATAATACTGTTAATTGTTGAAACATTTTGAAAATCAAGGCCTTTTTTAAGGATGATCTCCTTGGGAGGAGGGGAGGGGGGCATTCACTAAAAAGAACACTTTTAGGGGGGTCTGGACGAATGCCCCCGGTGAAAATTGAAAATTTAGAGTCTCGGAATTGCCATTTCCTGCATTCTGAAAGGTGATTTTTAGGAACACTGAAGGTTATAAAATGTCATCAAAACTAGTTAAAATACAACACATTTCTGACTGCTTTGCTGTGTCAGAACTCATCAGCATGCCAAGCATATTAATGCTGCTGTTACAGTACTGCCTAGTGGGTTAGGACTGTCCAATGAAAACATTTATTAGGTACATTAATTTTAGTGAAAGAACAGTTAATATCATCAATAGAAATGCTGGACAAGATTGTTACTTATTTAAGCATTTTAATTTCAAATATTTGAAACAAAAAGTGGGGGTGAGTTAATTATATAGGTATTCCTTCTTCAAAGCTAAGTCCGACATTTTCTTTTTACATTCTTATCGCTTAATTCTTTGTTAATTTGTTTGTTCTTCAGCAAAAAGAGACTTTCTCTGGGGGAGGGGAGGAAAAGCAATTCGTAGGGGGGGGGGTTCAAGGGGGAGGGAGGCTGGGGGGAGGAACTGCCTCCTTCAACTTGTATGTTAAAAAAGACCCTGGTAAATGCAGAAAAGATGTAATACAGTGCAAATTTTGTCATAGACCATATTCATAAATGGCCGTGGAAATAATATTCTTTTATGTGCATATAAATTAGCTGCTCTGAACTCGTTTTCATGCGCGAAATTCAAAATAATCTTTACTCTAAAACGATGTCGAGGGGGGTGGGGGGGGGGGGGGTAATTTGTATCCACATAAAAGATTTTAAATCGTCGGCCGTTTATGAATAAGGTCTATATATGAAGCATTTATTCTGACTGGCTAAGAAAACTCAGAGAGCAAATCAAAAGCTTATACGGATTTTGAAAGATACTCATTCAAGTTTTCCACAGTTCTTCAAGCTCGTGTACTACATGACTTTTATCAGTATTCGATTATAACTGCTTTTATAATACTATTAATTGTGAAAACATATGGAAAATTGGTAATTATATTAAAACTAGAATTGGAAATTCCACTTGATTTGCTTCAGAGAATTGATATAAACAATTAAACGACTTTGAAGTCTCCAGTCTGTAAAAAACCTTCAAAGTAGAAACTTCAAAGCTGAAACGTTTATATCAGCTTTTTGGCAACGAATAAACAGAGAAAGATTATAAGTAAGCATTTATTTTACCTTTTAGCAGTTCAAATTACCAATTTCAAATATGTATCTTGGGGTAGCTGTGTTTTACTTCAAGACAAAATCCAATATGGTGACCATCTTAAATTTATCAAAAGCATTTTCTTGAATTATAAAATGAAGTGTGTTTTAATATTTGCCACTAAAGTACCTGAAAGGCGTTTAGAAGATGTGATGAGTGAATGTTTTGATGTATTCGTAACTATCCAAGCTTTGAGAAGTTGGACACTGAGTGTTGTATTGTTCATAGTTGTAAACACATTTGCTTTAAACTTTTGGAATAAGCATGATTTCCCGTGTAATTTTGAAAAAAGTATTTGTCTTTTCTAAATTGTTTTCAAAATCATGATATTACAGTATACAGAAGGCCTGACTGACTGAAGGTAAGTTATATAATATGATTTTTTGATATGATATATATAATATGAGTTTGTCCAGATTTCTAATAGGTTAATTGGGTGGAAGATGTAGTGTTCATAGGCGTAGAGTATGGGGGGGCTGAGGGGCTCGAGCCCCCCCAGAAATTTTACAGGGGGGGCTCAGCCCCTGCGGAAATTTTGCTGAACTTAATTGCTGTATCTAATAAACAATACTCCAATGAAGGTAGGATTACTTTAAAGTAAAACTCTTGTAGTATTGCCAGTATATGTTATTTGGCAAATACCTATATACAACCTATATATGCTTTCTGGTGGTTTAAGTTGGTTACAAATGTTGTATTAAATTTGTATGCTTATGTGATTAATAATATACATGAAAAAATATCTCGACTGTGATTGGCTGATTCCAGTGCAGTTAATCCCAAACAACAGTGCAGAATTGTGTTATCACAGTGCAAAAATCTGTAATCACAGTGCAAAAATCTGTTATCACTAAGAACCAATCAAATTGATTGTACAGCGGATTTTTCCCAACACAAAACAAACAAAGATGGCGGCCAAGATTCGGCCGTTTTGGGGATAATTTGTTCAAATTTGAAGCTAGTTATGCTTTAATATTGCCAAGTGAAGTACCTAGAAGAAGACCAGAAGCTTGTTTATGCCTCGAGTAAACTTTTTCAAGTAGTAAAGGAAGCGAAGCGTTTTTTAACAAATAAATATGCGAGGAGTGGACGGCTAAACACGTACGTTAAAAGGTTAGTATACAGTTGTTTTGAACATTTTTTAATGTATATTATTAATAAGTAATAGCATGGTTTCTCGTGCAATTTGGAAAAACATGCACTCGTGAGTCTTTCAAATACTTCAAATAGCACTCGTCCTTCGGACTCGTGCTATTTTGATAGTATTTGAAAAACTTACTCGTGCATGTTTTTTTTCCAAATTGCACTCGAAACCATGCTATTACCTATACTTATCACAAAATGCACCATTAAAATGTTGTTTTGAAAATCTAAACTATTTCACCAAATGTGTTCTCAGAATGCTGGAAATGTCATTTCAGAGCCCCTAATTTTAAAAATTTTCCGGGGGGGAATGCCCCCAGACCCCCCTAGGAGGCTCGTACCTACGGTTCTCGATGTTAGTGTCACTAAGTATGAGCCCCCCCAGACAAAACCAAAACTCTACGCCTATGGTAGTGTTTGCAGTAGGTAACAGAGTGCTCAGTACCTATTATTAATATATATATATATATATATTAATAATTCATGAGATAATCAGCCAATTACAATAGTTCATTCAATCACCTGATTGAAGTTGCATACTCCAGTAAAACCCAAGATATTAGATGAAAACCGGTATTCATCTAATTCTTAAGATCTCAATTGTCTAAACAAAATAAACAAGTTGATGTATGAATAAATTTTGTACACACTCATGAGTAAAATCTCAAGAGAGTTTATTTTAGTTGAAATCACTCGATTGAGATGCCATATCAACAACTTGTTTATTGTATTTCATCAGGGGAATCCAAACAATCAAAAACAATAAAACCACTTGGTCTTCAGCCTCGTGTTTTCATAGTTTTTTCTCGTGTTTGCATCCCCTGATGAAACACTCAAACTTGTGTGTGTGTAAGTCTTAATAATTTTATAAATCTTAATATATATATATATAGTATAGTTTAAGTCGCAACTGTCAGTTTCACGTGGGGCGATCTTCAGGTGACTGAGTAGTTTCGATTCGTGGGCCCGCTTAACACTTTGCTCAAAACTACCCCAAAATGCTGGAAACAGCATTTCTGAAATTTAAAATTTTTTTGGGAGCAAATCCTAAGAGTTTCTTACACTCTTACACCTCACCTACCCCCCCCCCCCCCGCACACACACCATCGTTTCTAAAATTCTGGATCTGGCCCTGGTTGCAGTGATACAGTGTATAGTGCCGTACTGCTCAGAAATAACCTAACAATTTATCTGTGCCCACCCTATTATTATTATTATTATTATTATTATTATTATTATTATTATTATTATTATTATTATTACTATTATTATTATTATTATTATTATTATTATTATTATTATTATTATTATTATTATTATTATTATTATTATTATTATATTATAATTATTATTTAATGTTATTATTATAAATTATTATTATTTCTGATAACTTTAAATCAATCTTAGACTTGTTTAGATCAATCTCTGACTCGTTTAGATTGATCTCAGACTTGTTTATTTGTTAATGCTCAAGTGAGTGTTAATGCTCAAATGAGCATTGGAATTTTGGGTGAAGAAAAATATATACAGTACATCAGTACACTCTAAATTGTGATTCACAAAAATTCTCAGAATATGCGAAATCTTTAACAATCAGACAATGGGCCAGAGTTGTCAATGAGCTGGTAGTCGACTGCGTTGATAGGTTGTTTAATTGTTTTAGTATAACCAACTAGTTGGACAAACTATTATTTTAAAGTGCCTATGAAGTCTGTCTTATTTGAAAGAACAGTTAAAATGATAGTGTTAAAACTGAAGTTTTTCGTTTCCTTGCTTCGTTCTTGAGATACTGTACAGTATTTCAGTTTGTTTGATATGCAAATTAAACATTTAACGTCACATGTGCATCAGTAATGAGTTATTGAAAAAAGTTATATATCTTTGCTATTATCGAACCAAAATAATTCGAAGGAAGCATGTGCGTGTGTTTCGCCCACACGCTAAACATGCACATCTTCAAGTAATTATATTTGACAATAGCAAAGATATAACGTTTTTCGATCACTCATTTTGCACGTGTGACGTCAAAATGTTTAATTTGCATATCAAACAAACTGAAATATCTCAAAAACGAAGCAAGGAAACGAAAAACTGCAAAAGATGTTACTCTATTATTTTAAGTGGGTTTTTTTAAATAAGACAAACTTAATTTTCGTTTCATAGGCACTTTAAAGAAATAAAACTAAAACCTCATCAAAATGCGAGTTTTCTGCCATTGTTTTGAATTTAAAACTTGACTTTTTCACTACTAGTGGTCTATACCAATAGACAGTACAAACACCTCTCTGTACGTACTGATGTCTTTAAGTACTCATTTTTCCCTCGCACTATCCCTGCCTGGAATAACCTTCCAGAGCAAATAGTTAATAACAAGTGCTCCGAAAGCTTCAGCAAGCACGTCCTTTCTTTTCTGAATTAGCTTTAAGTTTTTTAATTATTACTTTTATTGTAATATTGTAGTTACCGTCAGCTGTAATATAATTTGTTAGTTATATTTAGTTAAATTAGGATTTTATTACTGTAATTTACTTGTTAATTTTACATCGGTTGTATGCAATCAGCTTTACCGATTAAAGATACAGATACAGATACAGTGAGCACTAGTTGATTTATACTAACGCCTGTATTCTAAAAGCTCACTCACACTCAATGAGTGGCCCCTCACACTCAATAAGTGCAACTCAACACTCAATGAGTCTCCACTCACCCTCACTGAGTATGAGACTACACTCACTCTCCAACAATTTAATTGAACTCAGTGTGGGTGAGTGGAGACTCATTGAGTGTTGAGTTGCACTTATTGAGTGTGAGGGGCTACTCATTGAGTGTGAGTGAGCTTTTAGAACACAGGTGTAATACTTGTAACATACCTGTACAGTACTAGTCAGATAAGATGGTTTTTTACTCATTTATATATTTTCTTTTTTGCAAATTGTTTCTATTCTAGTCTGATTCAGATGAGGAATCACCTGGCATAAAAGAACGGAAACCAATTTCTGGCGCACAGGTTAGTGTTACAATTTTGGCTGACTGGATGGTTGGCTGCATGCGTCCGTGGGTGCGTACAGTACGTACGGGCATGATTTAGCGAGTGTGTTCCAAAATGTGCGAGTAATTGCGTACGTGTGTGAGTAGTTGCGTGCGTGAGTAATCCAGTGAGCTCTATATATAACGTCAGTTTTAGGCCCCTACGCGGTCATCTTGGATGTCAGTCTTAGTCTTTTTTTCTCGCGGCCGAACTACAAGAAGCCAAACGTACACCCGGAACGGCGTTAAGATTACTCTTGGGACTAAAAATTATTCATCTTCTTTATTGTGTGAAGAAAATTCTATTGTATTAAGGACGTTGTCCTTGACGTTCGCGTATTTTATTTATTGCATAAATTCATTTAAGAACATTTATTTCGAATTTCTATGGGTCTTGGTATATATTTCATGCATTTTATAGTGATATTATTATGGCCGCGAGAAAAAAGACTAAGACTGACATCCCAGATGACCGCGTAGGGCCTGAAACTGACCTCCAAAAATTCCACATGTCCGCCATTTTTTGCCTTACTTTTTCGTCCAGTGATTGAATGGAGTCAGCCTTCCAGGTATATATAGAGTTCACGGAATCAGACTTGACCAGACCGCGTAGAAGACTGGAACTATACGTACTTCAGGCTTAAAAGGATCGCGGGCTCTGGGAACAAGATTGCCACAAAGATATCACTCCAGTTAGCTCACTGGAGTAATCTGGTGAGTGCGTGCGTGGGTACATGCGTTCGCGGGCGGGTGAGTGAGTGCGTATGTGAGTGAGCCAGTAAGCGAGTGCGTTCGTGGGCGCGTGACTGACGGAGTGCGTGTGTGAGTGAATGAATGACGGAGTGCGTACTTTGGCACGTGCGTGCCTGAGCGATTGCGTAGGCGGGTGCCTGAGTGAGTGAGTGCATGTGAGTGAGTGAGTGAATAAACAAACAGCAGCAGACAAGACATTCTTGTGCAATGAACATTTTCCATTCAATCTAATTTTTACCATGGACTTTGCCCATCGGATTGAAGGTTATTCTTTTACCTGTCTGTATAGAAGCCTTCTGGTTTGTCATCTCTACTTCCCAAACCAAAGCACAGCGTTGTTGTGAAGGAGGATAATCCAAATCGACCAGTGGCAAAAATATCCAACCGACCACTAATTCCTGACAGCTTACGAAGGAAGCAAGCGAAGAAAGTCGAAACTCCACTTCAACGTAAGAAACAAGCGAAGAAACACAATAGTGATGATGACGACGAGGAGGAAGATCAGGAGGCCGTCAGCTTTTTCTCTTTGGAAGGAAAAGAAGAAAGTTTGTCCGTTGATAAGGACACAACAAGTGGAGATACCCCAGGTACAATAAACAATTATTGGATGAGGCTAAGCATGATATTAAGCAATTATTGGATGATACTTTTTTGATATCAAGAATTATCAAGGTCGAATGCTGTGTTATCTGCCGAAGCCAAAGGCTGAGACTGATAATGCGGTCTGAGACCTTGATAATTCTTGATATCAAAAAAGTCGAATTCAATAATTACTTTATACATTTCAGTTGAAAAATGAAAATATAAAGAGAATCACTCCCCCAGAACCAAAAAATGCAGTTCAAAGACAATTACTTTTTTCCCCCGCGCTTTTCTTCGGTTTTTCAGCTCGTAAGTACAGTGGCGTTACGTCCGCACATGCATGATAAGTCTTTTTTCTACAGATAATACCTCCAGAAACTACAGATAATAGCATTGTGGGCTCAGAATCAAACAATTACAGCGGCAAATACAACTAAAAGTGCAGATATCAAGAATTCTTACCAAGTTTCTAACCAATTATAATCAAGGATTCGAAAAAAATGTATAATAATACTAATTAAAGGTGGATTTCCAGTCCTCGCACGAAGCAGCTTGTTGCGAGCACTCGCAAGCTCGCTGCGAGTATTTTACCGCTCGTGGCAGATAGTTGGAAATTTTGAACTATTTTTTATTCGCGGCAAGTACTCGCAGTAAATAAACTAATCAAAACAAATTATGTCAACATTTCAAACTCATTAGTAATTCATGAGGAAAACTGCACACAGGAAATCATTACCGTGTCGATGGTTAATTTGCATGGATACTGATATTGAAGGAAGAAAATACAGAAATTACATAAATTAATCGAACTTTCACCTCGATTTTCTCTTAAAATACCGATTTGTTTGAGATGCTATATCAAACCCTCGGAAGATTGCTTCATCAGAATATCCAAACACCTCGAAGTTTGTTCCAAAAACTCGGCTATCGCTTCATCAGCCGCTAGTTATCGCAACGAGTTGCTTCGTGCGAGGACTGAAAAAAAAAACACGTTTCAGACCCAAAATTTTGTACATTGATATTTTGTTAGTAGAATGAAACTAAATGTCTTGCATAGAACAGCATTTTGAGAATCAGAAATTGTAACGAAAAAGTACGTACCCGTGGTTGCTATGGCAACAAGACCTTTCAAAATGGCTGCTAATTTGCGTTTAAACTAGTTTAATTCGGAAAAAAACTCGCTGACCCCCATTTTTTATTTTATTAAAAGTTTTCTTCTAGTATGAGTAATCGTTAGGCCAATTTTAAAAAAATTCTGTGGATCCAAAAAAACATTATTAAGAATAATCACGTTTTTTTTATTTGAAAAATTTTGGATCTTTAGAATTTTTTTTTAATTTGGCCTAGAAGAAAACTAGAAGAAAAATACTTGAAGAAAACTTTTAATAAAATAAAAAATGGGGGTCACCGAGTTTTTTTGCGAATTAAACTAGTTTAAACACAAATTAGCAGCCATTTTGAAACGTCATTGTTACCTTAGCAACCACGGTTACGCACTTTTTCGTTTCAGTTTCTGATTCTCAAAATACTGTTCTATACAAGACATTTAGTTTCATTCCTCTAACAAAATATCGATGTACAAGATTTTGGGTCTGAAACGTGTGTTTCCCACTTTTCAAGAACGCCTGGCGTCGGCTAAAATAGAGCGGGAAACACAGCGAGAATAGTCGAACAACATAGTCAAACTACTCAAACTTCACAGAAAATTTGATCTTGGTTTACTCCAAGTTTACACCACTCCAAGTCACTAAGTCAGTAGACTATATACAGAACTGTTATCCAGGTAAATGAGTACAAGTACCATTAGGCCATGTCCACACTAATCCGTTTTCATACGAAAACGACCTCGTATCGTTTTCGAAACGCTCTGTTTTCGGTCACCGAAGACGCCGGATTACATGTAATGTGGACGAAAGGCCTAACTGTACAGTATTAAAACGGATTAGTGTGAACATGGACTTAGTCATTAGAGGTTCAAGTGATTCCTCAGTTTTGCATTGCGCAGCTTTTCTGCGCATAATTCTGCAATACTAATCGAAGATGTAACCAAGTGTTAGTGACGAAAACACGTAAAAATGTCACTAAGGATGTTAAATCAGCCACTAATAGCTTTGACAAGAAGATACTAAGTAAACTTAATTTTTGGTTTTTGAAAAAAATTGAAAATTTGTTGCGTCGTTTCGTATATAGATGGAATGATATATTGGGGAATGCCCCATGTTCAAGCTTTAACCTCGTGTAGCTCACGAAGACACTCGGTGACCCCCACTTTTTTTAAATATTTATTTCTTCCACGAGCTCTACAGCATGTATAAAAGTGTTATAAATGATTTTTGGAGGTATTTGCTCGGTAGAACGACGCAGCGACGAGGTAGCAATAGGATCTTTAATACGTACGGTACAATGTAACAACACAGGATATATATAAAGATAAAGTTAAAGTTCAATACTTAAACTAAAGTTCAGTTCAGTTCAATGTCTTGGGTTGCTTCTTCTTCTTCTGTTTCTTGCTGTTCTGCTCTGCTTTTTGGGCTGGCCACTCTTCGATCGCTCTTTTTCACAACTGCTCGACTCCAAAAGGGGAGGCTCCTTTTATAATTTTTTTGTTGTACAAAACCACGCCTGGTAGGTGTGTAGGAATTGACCAATCAAGGTCCATCAGACCATAATACTTTGCAGCATTGGATGAAGGCGTTGTCAATCGATCACGAGTACCGAGGCAAAACGTTTGAAAAGTTTTTCCTTATATTAAACTAATATATTTCTTGACTACATTGATATGGTAAAAAAGTAGATGTCATAAGGTGTAAGACTGTTATAATATTTAACAGTTTCATTGAGTATTTACGGAACAGTTCAACTTTTAATAATCATTACGTAAGTTGTCGTTTGATTTATGTAAACATTACGAAGCTTCTTCTTGGCCTAAAATCATGCTAAACTCACCTAGCTTACATAAACAAATTTGTGCCTGCCCTAGATCATACTGACAGGATAATAGAAAAGGCTTTTAAGAAAACTTTTGACAAGCTAGAATGAAACTTATGACAGAAGCATGTACCTAATTATATGAGAACAATGCTAGATATAATCAGACTGTTGCGACATTTTGATATATTGATAAAGCTACAGGAAGGCTAATTATCTTTACGTAGTTTTGATTATTTTCAGCTATTTGTTTGCATTGCGGCACTCTATAATAGAATAGCCAGATACAGCTAGAAAGCTTAACTATAACTTAATATATCTGTATGTTGTATAACAAAAGAATAGAGAAAAAATCACTTTGGACAAAAAGTTGAACAGGTTCGCCTTTTGATCAAGGTGTTCTGGCATGTTGTTGGTAGATTTTGAAAGTGACTGACTGACTTTGTAGTTTAACAGCGATCAGGTGTGGCTGACAACTGTTGTGATCGTAAATATGTAAATATGTAAAGTATGCATCACATTCATCCTTCGATTCAGGCTCGGCGTTAAGTTGGCAGTAGCCCGAGTGAACGCCTGACCCAGGCCTCTTGTTGTTTGAAAATTTCCAACAAATATGTTTAATCCTCTGCTACTGTCATTCAAATTATCTCAGAATATTTTCGCGGCACTCAGAAAGCTAATATGCTTATTTTCTGGTATTCTCATCAGTCATCAACCAATCAGTGTTTGCTATGACTTGCAAACAAGGAGGCGAGTACCCGAGCTAGCCCGCTTTGCCAAGATGATTTTTATTGTGTTTACATGAGAAGGGCTACAATCTTGGACAGTAATGTTGTAACACCCCCGCCCCCCAAATCAATGTTGTAACGTCCTTTCTCCCAGAATCAATGTTGACGAAAAGTTTAAAATAACAACATTGAATCGGGGTTCACTGTTACAACTACTTTTGTCCAAGATTGTCTAAGATCCAATTTCGCTAATTTTCATCACATAACTATTTCTTGTAATACGGCAGTGATAAACCAAGACAGTAATACTTTCTAGTAACCTTTTGGATTTTTTTCGTGAAAAGTGCGGAAATGCGATACCATCTCCGAGAGTCCTACGGCTGTATAGACAGCATTTCCGTCCAGAAGTTTAATAGAGGAAGATCATAATCATTTGGGGACAAGGAAATAACACTTTCTTAATAGTTAACGGATAAAGTTGGCTTCGAAATGGGCGTTTCATATTATTCCCTTAAACACTGCGATAGATGGTCACATTCGTCACTAGACGATTGATATTGAGAGAGAATCTCCAATATATCGACGAAAATATCTCTACGACTACGGCGATGAAAGGTTTCTGAGCATTTGCGGTTTGATTTAAAAGGAAGATAAATTTATCACCTCTGTTAAAATTTCTGACTATGTAACTGGTGATTGGTGGAAAATATCCACGGGGTATTTCATTTCATATACTATTGATGATTCATTAATGACACGCTTGGGATGGAGGTTCTTTTCAATATATTGAGATAAATACCTTGAAAAAGTACAAAAGACTTGTCATGCTGTTAACGGTAACATGCATAATTTAGTATGGATGTTCCACGTTTAGATGAGGCAATCTCTAAAAGGGATCGAAAGTACGGAAAAAATAAAGCGTTAAGCGTCTTGTGTAATCACCAGTCGAACCAGCTTTATTCATGAACAGCTGTTTTAATATTTTTTTTTGCAATTAGTCACAATATACAACGGTTTACCACGGTCTACCACGGGTTTAAATAGAACTGTATTTATATTAATTTCTATATAAAGCGTTGGTAGACCGTGGTAGACCGTTGGCTGATGTATAGATAATTAAATGTGAAATTATGGTGGAAGAGCCTGGGCCGAGAAGGCTGTGTCCACAATTTTAAATCAAAGTTATAACTCTTTTTCTGAAGGAAAAGTTCTCAAATTTCACAGCTTGTTTATTCACTCTATTTTATAAATGAAAAACATGGTTTACCGCTATTTTATGCAAAAATGAGGAAAATCCACCAAAGACAATCTTGGACAATAATGTAGTAACACCCCCGCCCTCCAAATCAATGTTGTAACGTCCTTTCTCACAAAATCAATGTTGACGAAAAGTTTAAAATAACAACATTGAATCGGGAGACGGGGGTTTCACTGTTAAGCCCTAATCAAACGAGAACGCAAGTCATCACAAGATGGCAGTCACGCTCTCTCAGCCACCCGCTCTGAATAATTTCCCGAAAATATCATGTACCGTGACAAAGTTAAAACTTGTTTAAAACACTCATGAAACCTTTATTTTGTTAATTTGGGGAGTTCGAACGACCGCCACAGAAATTTGTGACTGCCAACTTGCGATGACTTGCGTTCTCGTTTGATTAGGGCTTAACAACTACTTTTGTCCAAGATTGTAGCTCGCCCAGCCGGGCTGGCTTGTTTGTTGCGCTAATTGCGTAATTTATCAGTTAGACAAAAGACAGTAAGATACGAAGTCTCATTGTTTTAATACAAACACCCTCTAAGTTATCTAATGAAATATTTGTAATTTTTTATACTAGATTTGAAGTTGGAAACCGAGAGCGTTACAAGTAAACCGTGGAACAGTGGTCTTTTTAACCGAACATCTACAAACACAACCAACACTTCTACTATCACAAACCCATCTTTCGTCGGGGCAGATATTGTTAGTTTGCAACCATCTTACTCGCACACCGAACTTGATCCTTATTCTTACCAAGGACACCATACAGTGAGCATGCGTCCACCTGATGCTAACCCCTATAGTATTGGACAAGCTACTGAAAGTCAGGTGACAACAACTGAAAACTATGCTAACAGTGGTGAGGCCAGTGCTGATAGTCAAGATTATTCGTATTCAATGGCTGAAGTAAGTAGATTTCACTGTTAACGTTGGTGCTCTGTTATGTTGTACTTCTGAAATGATGATGATCATCATCCTCGTTGATCATCATCATCATCATCATTGATCATCATCGTCATTGATCATCATTGACCATCATTATTGATTATCATCGTCATTGATCATCATCATTATTATACATTTTTTCTAAATCCTTGATTATGATTGGTCAGAAAGTTGGTGAGAATTCTCGATATCTGTACTTTTAGTCGTATTTGCCGCTGTAATTGTCAGATGCTGAGCCCACAGTGCTATTATCTGTGGCTTCCGGAGGTATTATCTGTAGGAAAAGGGACTTATGCATGTGCTGACGTGACGCCACTGACAAGCTGACAAACCGAAGAAAAGTGCGGGAAAGAAAAACTGTCTTTGAATTGCATTTTTTCGGAACATTTTTTCTTTCTGAGAGAGTGATTTTCTTTACATTTTCGACTGAAATGTATAATAAAACAATTATTGAATTCGACTTTTTTCATATCAAGAACTATCAAGGTCTCAGACCGCATTATCAGCCTCAGCCATCGGCTTCGGCAGATAACACAGACTTCGACCTTGTTAACTATTGATATCAAAAAAGTCTCCTCCAATAATTGTTTATTATTGATCATCATTATTATGGATCATCATTATTGATCATCATCACTATTGATTATCGTCATTATTGATTATCATCATTATTGATTATCATCATTATTGATCATCATCATTATTGATTATCATCATCATTGATCATCATCATTATTGATCATCATCATTATTATTGATCATCATTATTATTGATTGTCATCATCATCATCATTGATCATCATCATCATTATTAATTATCATCATCATTATTGATTATCATCATTATTGATTATCATCATCATTATTGATTATCGTCATTATTGATCATCATCATTGATTATCGTTATTATTGATCATCATTATTATTGATTATCATCATCATCATTGATCATCATCATTATTGATCGTCATTATTATTGATTATCATCATTGATTATTTGATTATCATTATTATCATAATTGATCATCATGATTATTGCTTATCATCATGATCATCATCATCATCATCATCATCAAAATCATTGTATAAATAATTTTCTTGCTGTTTTAGCCATACTACAACTATAGTTACGAGCAACAAAACGAGACCCCACAGCAGCCTCAGTATGGCGTCGACTGGCACTCACAAGTTGAACCAACAACTCAAAACCATTCACAAGAGGTATGCTCTTTCACTGGAGAACACTTCATGAAATATTCTGAAGGGGGAGAAATCTTGCTAACACACCAACCCGCTACGGTTCTGAATAATAGACATGCGTTATCGTTCTTGAAATGTTTTTTAGTTTTTGAGCAAGTAGTGGTTATTTTTTTAGATAATTCACTGCTTCCTGTCTGAGGGATATTGCAATGTTTACATCGTTATTGGAAAATAGAAAAGGAAACCAGACACAGTGCTAAAAAGCGGTACCCTGTGGCGTTCAAAACATCGCGTTAAAAATGTCGCGTCAAAAATATGCGTTGCTATTGATTCCTAACGAACGAACGAAATCGCACGCAGAATATAAAGCGGTCTGAAAGTTAGCTGCGCGCGCAGCTACCTTTCAGGGAACCGCAATTACCAAAAACATATTTCATAATTTGCTAGCTGATGTTTACAAATTACAATTAGTTAATCATATGCTTGATTTTACATTTAAAGTGCTTGAATAGTATATTCTGTATTTTATTAAATTTTTTTTCATTAAAATCTTCAAGCGGTTTATCATAAGAAAAGAAAAACACACACACAAATGCCTACATTGACGTCATTTCATTAACATTTTGGAAATACAAACCTCAATATAACAACAAATAAAAGTTCAAATTAAAAAATATTTTGGCATTCAACTATTCACGTTATATAGAATCCATATCAGTAATATCTTATTTGAGTTTATAGGCACTTTAACTGAATGAAAAGTGATTAAATCGATTAAAGTTACATGATTTGTTAAACCTATGTATAACCAATCGAAAGGCTCAAAGCACCATACGTGACTATCCTGGGTAAAATTCACTTATTTTTTTACTTCTCTACACTTTAAGTGAATAATTTGCGTTTGGTGTCGCTACATTTTTTAGTTATTACTCTGGATACCTGTGGTAGGCCGAGTCTAGGTTTCGGCTCGTTTTTTGGGTGGTGTCACGATCTTGCATTTTTGCACTTTTTACTTCCGCCACTATTCATACTTCCGGTGAGTTGTTAGCCGTGTGATGGAGTGAGGCCGTGAGGCATGTTGTAAGTTCTTTGCTCCTTTTGCTTTTGCAGTTGAACAAAAAGTTGAACAACTTTGCCTTTTGATCAAGGTGTTCATGCACGTTGGTGGTAGATTTTGAAACTGACTGGCTGACTTTGTAGATAAACAGCGATGAGATGTGGCTGACAACTGTCGTGATCGTAAATATGTTCACCAATGTGAAGTATGCACCACATTCAGCCTTCCATTCAGGCTCGGCGTGCCCGAGTGAACGCCTGACCAGGCGTCTTGTTTCGATGTATAAAAAGTATTGTTGAGATATATATTATGTAATATATCATACACTCGAAAGCCGTTTATTATCTGATTTGAAAACACCGAGAAGTGTGTTGAAAAACGAGGCGATAGCCGAGTTTTTTTAACGCACTTCGAGGTGTTTGTAAATCAGATAATAAACGGCTTTCGAGTGTATGGTATAGCTTCTCAGACAAATCAGTATTTAAAGAGAAATTTGAGGTAAAATTTGTCTTAATTTATGGGCGTTTATTACCACATTTCACAACAACGTCTCGGTAACTGATTTCATTATGTTTTTCTCATGAATTATTAATGAGTTTGAGAAGTATGTATAACTGACGACGCTATTTTGTTGTTATTTCAATCGTGATAATGGCAATAACCAATAATAATAATAGTAATAATAGTCATGCGGTGATAACCATGATTGTTTGTTTGCAACGTGCACATTGTTTTGTGCCAATCTCCCCAGTAAATAACGCTCGATCGCTGAACCCGGTTTCCACAATTTCTTTTTCATCTCAGCTAAAGAAGCTTGGAGGGAAAAGAGGTCGCGGTGAAGAGAACATCGACATAATTGACGTGAATGCTGATGACCAGGTTGGTTACTCGTCAGATTGGAAGTCGCGTTATAGACTAGAAGATGCTGAATACAGACCACAATCCAAGGTTCGTCGCATTAGTAGTTTAGTTATATTTTTGTGTACTTCCGCTTCCATTGATCATTATTATCATTGTTATATTATGAGCGTGAGCATCATGATTATCATCATCATCATCAACAATCATGAGCGTGATTATAATCATCACGAGCATGATCATCATCACCAACATCATTATCATCATGAGCGTGATCATCATCATTATCATCGTTATATTATGAGCGTGAGCATCATCATCATCATTATCATCATCATTATCATCATCATCATCATCATCACCAAAGTCGAAAAGTTTTCGTTCCGAATATTCTATGCAATTGCGGGGTTATGCAAATTGACCGTCTCGTTGCGTAAGCAATTGAATTGGCACTAAACTTAAACTGAATCCAGAACGGGTAAGGATCGATCTTTTACCCGTATTTTTAATGAGCTTTATCTCCTTACCCGTACTAATTATGAGCTAATTACCCGTAATTTTAATAGGGTTAACACTACCGTACCCGTTATCCGTCTTTTCGCATAACCAATAAGTTTGATAATTTGCATTGAACTTAAATTTAAACCTGAAGTACGATACCGTTAAAGTCGATTTCTTCGCGGTATAATTCATTTCTTTATCCGTATTCACAATGAACTTAACTCATTCCTGTCCAAGGGCTTTCCTGGAGGTGAATAAAATCATCTGGTGTAAGCCAGAATAAAATACTAATACATTTGTGGCAGTCTTCATGTTTGTCAGGGTTAAAGACTGTCGTCCTATGACTTATCAACACTTGTCGGTGCAAATGTTCGAAAGCGCAAAGAGTAGTGAGGGCATGATAGATCAGAAAATGTTTAAGATGGCTCAAAAATACGGTTTTGATTCTCTCTATTTCGATCAAGTTCGTCTAAAAATTGTAGATGATTACGTTCGCGACGTAAGACCGCTATTAAACCCTAGCTGCGATTATGTATTGGGAAACCGCAACGGCGTGCAGTTCAAAAAACTGACGGAGCTGTTGAGCGTATTAGTGTTTCAGGCGATCGGCAAGTACATCCCACCTACCAGGTACAGGCAAATCATCGAGACCGAGAGTTCTACCCTCCTCGACGCAGAAGAGAAAAAGTGGATTTCCGAAGATCAAAAGCATTGCTCAAACGTTGCGCGTGTACATTAGGGACCTTAAGATCTACGACGGCAACTTTGAGGACGACGTCCTTCAAACAAAAGCATTCTTCGTGCAAAACAAAGATAATGAATAATTTCTAGTCCCAAGAGTAATCTGAACACCGTCCTCGCTCTGTATACAACGCCACTCAGAGCATTTTCACGTCTTCAGGACGACGTTGACTCGTGGGGTGATGAGAACTGTTGTCTGAGATTGCCTTAACACAGACACTGCAACCGTTTTAACACTTTGAAAATTATAAAACAAGCTTCAAGTATTGAATACAGTAGTCAGTTAACCGTGATTTCTTTTTAATGCTAAAATTTTGAATTGCTTTTTAACCGCCGTCGTCGTCCTAGCATCTTAAGGTCCCTATTATAAAAAGAAACGATCCCGGGAAATCGCAGTCAAGGCGCGTGTGTGCATGGAAAAATTGCGAGGAAACGAAGGCAAAGTGATGGATGAGCGTGTAGAAGATCGACTACATACGGCTGAGACGCCTGAGAATGAGCTTGATTGCGCGATGGAGGAGAATGTTGAGCGGCCGACGCTGAAGCCTGTTAAATTTGCTGGGAGAAAGAAAGGTGTTCGGTTCACGAAAGACGAAGACAACTGTATCAGGAAAGGGATTGAAATGTTCGGTTTGCGATGGGTACAATATTGCGTCACACCGACTTTAAATTTCACACTTGCAGAGTACCTAACATAGTGTGACATATATTTACTGAAAATCAGTTTGAAAATAGAATTTGGCTTGAACTCTTCCTAACATTAATAATTTGCCGATTGAATTAGAATGACCATTACACGAGAATCTGAACTTTACTGAATTCTTTAATGTATTTACATTTTAGGGTAGAATAGTTGTCGTGTATTTTGGTGTCTAGACATTTAAAATATAATATCTCAATACAATATCGAAAATAAAATAGTTATACGTTTACATTTTACCAATTAAAATATTTAAACAAGGGCTATAACATCTCCTTGATTTAATATCATTGACGAGAATATAAAATACATATATAGATCTTGCCCGAAATTTGAACAAACACAAATAACATGCACGAACATGCATGATTCCCCTTTAGAATGCCGTCAACAAAATCACCAACGTATATTCAAAGAATTATTAAAATCACCAACGTTTTCACGTTTCTTTCTATTTTTTGCTATATATACCAAGACTAGAACTCAGTATATATATATATACACTGAAAACAATCTCACTGCACAGAACGAAAGAAATATTACATGCACAACGTATATACGATATGCATGTTTATTATATATAGCATGCTATCGGATATGAGCTTTTGCGTAATCTGATTGGTTCCCTACTACCAGGCTATCAGCTCATATCCTGCTAGTAGAGGAAAAACAAGATGGCGGCATGTTTTTTTAAACTGCCGAAAAGAGTTGAAACTGACGGATTTTTATACAGAAAAACATCAAAACCCTCAAACCAATGTATAAAAAAAAAACATTATGTAAAAATACATTAACAAATACACAATTTAGCATATTAAATGGTAAAATTCACCTAAAAATTACGTCTTTTTATTTCAAAAACCCGACTAAATTAACGGGTTGATATTAATTTGTTGCCAAACAAAGAAACTCGCGGTTAAAATCAAGCTTACAACACACATTTCGTAGGAGATCGCCAGTAAAGATACTTTTTTTATTTAGATAAGCATTTGGAGTAGTAAAAAGCGTGTTCTTTTTCAAAAACAACCAACTTTATTAAGTCATTTAGTTTCACTGCCGAAGGGGTTTCAGTTTCATTTTTGCATTAAATTAAAATCTTTTTCACGACAGCAACGCTAATATAAACAACTGACCCACCTTTTGACTTCATAAAGTACCTTTTAATCTTTTTTGTTGATCTGCTTAATACATTTTTTGCCTCTCGAGCAACATTTATACAACATTTCGAAACTGTTTACCGAACAGCTCAGCGCGAGAAACTCTATGTGAATGCATCATTACGCATGGCGGAAGTATTACTGTAGTTGCCTATGCCGGAAGTTTGTTGTTTCAAACATTTCGCTGTAATTTTGTCTCTTGTACAGTGCTTGGCTATGTAAAAAAACAGTTATACCATTCGCTCTCGTTGTATACGAACTAATAGCCAACTCGGCGAAGCGCCTCGTTGGCTATGAGCTCATATACAACTCGAGCTCATGGTATAACTATCAAATATATATCCTCGGTTTCTTTTTATTCTGACTCAAAATATAATGAAAATCACAAAAATTATATTTATCTTGATTAAGTTCGTTATAAATACGGATAAAGATGTGAATTATACCGCTAAGAAATCGACTTTAATCGTATCCTACTTCAGGTTTAAATTTAAGTTCAATGCTAATTACTCAAACTTGTTGGGCATGGAAAAAGACGGATAACGGGTAAGGTAGTATTAAGGATTTTTGATGAAGGAAAATACGAGTGTAGAATATATACATTTTAAGACCAAACCGGGACCAGTTGCGAAAAATGCAACTACACAGGCCTTCCGGCAGGAATTGAACCCACGACCTTGCGATTCTAGTGCAATGCTCTGACCACTGAGCCACGGAGGGCGTTGCCGAGAGCTTGATCGCGAGTTCTGTATACATTAGGTGGTAATGCCAGGAGAGAATTAGGTTTAGTAAGGTAGTATTAACCCTATTAAAATTACGGGTAAGCTTCTTATAAATACGGGTAAGGACACGAACTATACGGGTAAGCGATCGATGGGGTGAACTCATTATAAATACGGGTAAGAGATCGGTCCTTACCCGTATTTATATAATGAGCTCAAACCAGTGAACTCTATATATACCTGGAAGGCTGACTGCATGCCAATAAAAAAGTGAGGCAAAACATGGCGGCAATGGGGAATTTTTGGACGTCAGTCTTAGGCCCCTACGCGGTCATCTTTGGATGTCAGTCTTAGTCTTTTTTTCTCGCGCCCGAACCACAAGAAGCCCAAACGTACACCCGGAACGGCGTTAAGATTACTCTTGGGACTAAAAATTATTCATCTTCTTTGTTGTGTGAAGAAAATTCTATTGTATTAAGGACGTTGTCCTTGAGGTTTGTATTTGCTTAAGCTCAATAATATTTCTAACGCCCTAACAACTTAAAGTGCTGGAACAAAATATAAGAAAATGCTAATCACCATTATCGTCATCATGAGCGTGATCATTGTCATCATCATCATCGTCATTATTATTATGATCCTGATCATCGTCATTATTGTCATAATCATTATCATCATTCTCATCATTACCTTTATCGTATATCTTCATGTTCATAAACTATCGTCTTTGGTTTAGTGTTTTATTTATACATGCAGTTTTTTCAAGACTTGCCACAATTCTGCTTGCGCCCGATTTTTCTTCATCGCACCTTGTTTGCTTTTACACCAATTTCAATCAATATTCGCAGATGATGTGTATGCAATGTTGGTGATGTTTCTATATTGTTGTTTACTTTTGTAGAAAAAGGAAAATTTACCATCTTCGCAAGAAAGGAGAAAACATCAGATAACGTACTTGGCATTCCAGGTAAATGCTTGGTTCATTCCTTATAGTTTTTAGTCTTTGTAGTTAGGTGGGATTTTTTTTTAAACAAAATCGATTGGTGTGTTGATTTTTGTGGTTAGACCCGACTGAGATGGTAGGTGTATAAATGTAAAATAGAGACGAACGAACGAACGAACGAACGAACGAACGAACGAACGAACGAACGAACGAACGAACGAACGAACGAACGAGCGAGCGAACGAACGAACGAACGAACGAACGAACGAACGAACGAACGAACAAACAAACAAACAAACAAACAAACAAACAAACAAACAAAGTCCATATTTTACCAGGATAGCGCAAAATAGCGTATAAATACCACGAAACCTGCAGCGCTCAGATTGGATTCCAATTAGATTCATCTGAGCCTGTTAGCGTATAGTGTAGTGGATTATGGAGTGATGAGACACATTTTGACGACATTTTTTAACTTTAGTTTTTCTTCGTTGCAGTTTTTGATTAATTTTGCGTCTGGATTCTAGGTTTAGTCAAAATTTCAGAATTCGAGTTAAAAGCCAATTAGTGATTAATGTTAGAATAAACTTCTTTTATTTTTTTTATCTGTAGGCTTTTTATCAAGGAAGCCGAATGGGAACTTCGTAATCAATGGGCCGCTAACAGTCAAACTCGAAAACAGACCCAATCGAAATATGGATTTTAATCAATGTGAGCTAATTAAGTGTTATGTGGAGTTCAAAAGAACGGAGTACTATATAATATTTTTGGTAGAGTGCATTCAAAAGTCTAGAACTATAATTATAAGTGTAGATATTCAGTAGAAATCAGATTTTGGCGCATGTTACACGACATAGAAAAAATTTCCCTATTAGACCCCGTTTACACTAGAGCAAAAGTTTCCGTGTTCGTGACGAACCCGAAACGTTTTGATACCGGATTCGTTTTGCCGTTTACACACGAGAGAATAAAGCTGGGATAAAAACTTTCCTGTTTGATCACGTACCCGGAGATTTCGAATCCGAAAAAAAAAGTAGAAATTTCGTATCCGAATACTTTTGAATCCAAACAATACGTAGCGTAAACGGTTATTCCGATGAATCCGGATACTTTTGCGCCCGCAGTCACGAGTTTGCGGTGGAACCAACATGAAAATAAGGGGTTCCAAGTGCGGTACGAAGTGAATCCGGAAACATTTACGAATCCGCAAACTTTTGCTTTAGTGTAAACGTAGTCTTAAACCTCTGACCTCTATATAACTGGATTGCTCATACAGCTCCAAAAATAAAGCCAGCGGAGATGACGAATTTGGACTTCCAAGATGGCCGCCACAAAAAATTTGTATGTTTTCGTAGCACGAAAAGAGAGGAAAAGAGCCACATTAAGAACATTTCTGCTATTGATATCAAACAAAGAAGACTGTAAAAAGTTTAAAAGGTGTAGACGTTCTGTACCCGTACAGAGATATCTGGCAGTCAACTATATATTCGCACTTTTGTGACGTATAGGTTTTCCTCTATCAGATTTATCAGCGCGCGAAATGTTCGGAGCGAATTACATAGCCAATATAAGCGAAGGTGTGCCTATGTTTTCCGATGTAGCAACGAAGTAAGTAACAGGGTAATGTGATTTAGTGAATATGGCGTCGATCTGCTTTCTGCTTTATTGCTTCGTCCATCTTGTCTGGGAACGATTTTGATTTCGGGAAGATTTTATCAAGGTAAGGAAGTAATTATAACTTATACTGTGTCACACCAACGTTAATCTCTATGGAACTTGTGGAAACATGATGTAAATTGCCTGTTGTACTGGGCTATCTTTTAGGTTGTGTCTGGTTGTATGTCATCACAGACTGATGAAATAGTTGTTTGAAAGGAAATATCTATTTGCAGTTGTTTTACTTTTAACTCGAGGCATTTTCTCCTCAACGTTACTGTAAGCCCAATAGTTACAGACAAAACAGTTTATCGTTTCAAAATATAGAAAGGATACCCTGATTCATTTTAACACTCTAAAATCCAAATGTTGTCGCATTAATATGCGTCAAAATAGTATACACTGTACTGTAAGCTTATATTTCATTAAATGTGCAACTGTATATGCAACTGTATAGGACTTCGTCTAGTGTCCGCTTAATAGAGGTGTCCGCGTAATAGAGGTTGGCACAGTAGGGGGTGCGCGCATTTGGTTACGAGTTTTTGTTATAGACTTAGTTTGGTTTTACTGTAAAACAATTACTATAGCACTGTTTGATTTATTTATTTATTTATTTAACCCACATATTTATTTAATACTGTAGTTCAAAATATAACAAAACATGAAATATGTGATCAACTTTTACAAAAAATAGCAACATTATATCAATTAGACTATATGTCGCCTTAGATTGTTGGCATGCCTTTTAAAATTACTAATGTTGAAAGAAAACGTTAATCTTCAACTCCACGTGTCCGCTTAATAGAGGTTATTCTGCTCATTGGGACCCAAGATAAGTGTCCGCTTCCGCTTAATAGAGGTGTCCGCTTAATAGAGGTTACAACTATAGGGTTTTATTAAAAAAAATGTCGGGACCTTAGATAGGTGTCCGCTTAATAGAGGTGTCCGCTTAATAGAGGTTACAACTATAGGGTTTTATTAAAAAAAATGTCGGGACCTTAGATAGGTGTCCGCTTAATGGAGGTGTCCGCTTAATAGAGGTGTCCGCTTAATAGAGGTTACAACTATAGGGTTTTATTAAAAAAAATGTCGGGACCTTAGATAGGTGTCCGCTTAATGGAGGTGTCCGCTTAATAGAGGTGTCCGCTTAATAGAGGTGTCCGTTAATAGAGGTTCGACTGTATAAAGCAGTCCAACCAAGCGATCCATTTCTTCAAAAATAGAATAAAAAATTAAACTCTTATTAAATGCTCCTACCACGATTATAACACTTTTTGGCTTCATAGATACTTATATTTTTCCCTAAATGACCTAATTTTTTGTTTTCTGTTTTAGAAATATTGACTGTGTGTTCATAGCTTGTGACAGTTGTCTCACAGGGACCAATGTGTTAGTGGTGACCAACATTCTGATCAGACATTATCTGTGTAGTGAATTATCACATAACTCAAACTAAACGAACTTAACAAAGTGAAGTGTGTGTAGTATGCTATATATTGTGTATGATAAGTTGTACGTATACGTGTAGTGCATGTGGTACGTTTAAGCTCGTAAATGTACCACATGCACTACATGTATACGTACATGTACAACTCATCAGATCACTTTAACTACATCTCATATGCAAACACTACCACTTAGGAGCGCATATGACTCAATTTGCAACCTTAGTAGCAAATTCTCATGCTAAACTAGTCAAATATCAACAAACATTCTGAAAAGTTTTTAATATGTATTTTATCAAATTAAATTGACCATTTCCTGATTTGGTATATTGCTATGTCCTCTGTTATATTAATTACACATTTACACTGCCTGTCAGTGTCTTTGATGGTTATTTCAACCAAAAGCCTATTCACATCATCTGATTTACTGGACTCAATTTTCCTCCTGGTGCATGTAATGTGGATTTACTTACTATTCAGGTAGAAGCCAGTTATGTCTTATAGCAATTACTATACACGTACTGTAGTTGTTTTTATTAAATGATATGTATCATGAGGAAAACTATGTGAACAGATTGTTGCACATGACGTCACCATCATAGTGGTTGATTTTTTTTCTTGGCAAACACTGTTGACACACCAGTCACGGTCAGGTTTGTTTTAGCAAGGGTATTAGAAATTAATGAAAATCAAGCAAGATGGCGTCCAATGTCACGTGATTGCAAACGATGTATACTGTAACCCTAAACGTAGACGCATGTACGCATTGCGTACCTATTTTTGCATTTGTTGGTATTATTAAGCAGTAAAACCTGTTATACAATACCCTGGTTGCTATGCATGTTTTCATTGGTTGTTGCCCATGATCTATTAGAGGACAGACACATGGACACAGGACACGTCAGATCACGTCAGCTGACTTGCTTTTTTCTTTCTTCATGCCCCAAAATTTGGCAAGCGTTCCAATAAAAACCTTTTAAATTTTTATTGTATAAAACAAATAGATTCCATTTTTTGTTGCCTGTTCAGTTATAGATGCACAGAGGACGTCACAACGTGGTAAGAACATCCGTGAGCCACTCGACTGCGTCTCGTGGGCCACTTTTTTGTTCTTACCACGTTGTGACGTCATCTGTGCATCTATAACTGAACAGACAACGGCAAAATGGAATCTAGTTGCTAATTATTTCGTAGTTTTTTTACTCTGCCTGGTAATCGATAAACTTGCTTATATCACAAAACTCGTAAAAAAACAATGAAATCAGTCAATAACATCATCTTAAAACTATCTATATACCTTTGGTAGTAAAACATGTCTTTACAAAGCCCTGAAGTATGTAGTTGACAATTTTGGACTGTATAAATATAGCTTTGTACAGATGTCCAATGCATTTGTAAGTCAATCAATTTGATCGCATCAGTCAGGAAGAGAAAAATCGCAGCAAAAATCGCTTGTGTAAACGAGACTTTAGGAAGGCGTTAACTTCTGGAACTTTGCGGTACATAGATATGCAGAAATTTTTGAAAAGCGTTAAAACTAATTTAAGAGTTAGATGCACTTTAAACAAAGTGAATGGGAAGATATTTTCCAGACAATGCAATGTAGTATTGTGCGAGTACTATTTTCAACCTTTAATCAACTTTACAAACATTTGTTTAATTAACAGAATGCATGTTTTACTTTAATTTTAGTAATTCTTTAAAGGAGGTTGGCAGTTTAACCAAAGTAAAAGACTTCTACTTCAGATGGAGTGAAATAATAACTGCCAGCCAAGAGAGCTTTGGTGTTGCTGCTGCTATAGCTGTAGCCAGATGGAGCTTGGTACATGCGACCAAAATATGTGCGAGAGCTTGTTGACGAGTGAGCGTTGTTGGCAATGTAGAGATCATGACCATTTCCAAAGGTGGGTCCGTAACCAGAATTGTCGTAAATTGCGTGCTGACTGTATCGGTAGACTGGAGCTTTAAATGGCTTCAAATTGTCTTTATTTCGGAGGGAGAAAAGAAACGCATTCGAACTTGATTTATAACCACCTGATCCTAAAAACGAAAGAAAATAACAAATAGTTGCAAACTGTTTTCAAATACTAAAATTAAAGGCCTGGGGCTATGCCGCGCTATTTTTAGCCTCGATTGTCTTAGGTTGAAATTCTGAGCTGCAAACTTCAAAATTAAAGCTGTACTTTAATTTGATTATGGCCTGGCCAAACGCTTTCAACATCGCATTCAACATCATTCAAGATTGTTGAACGATGTTGAATAATGTTGAAAGCACGAGTGGCCAAATGAATTCAACATCGTTCAACATTCATGAATGACAATTAATTGAACGCGGGCTACTGCAAAAGTTGGAATCGAGCCAAGGCGGCAAAACTAGTTTGAATGAACATGGAAAATGTATTTATATCAAAGAAGACGCTGTGTCGCAGTGCTTGCCATCCTGGGGTTCCTTCGATTCTCGTTTTTAGTGCAAAATTCACACGATACAGCGAGTAAACATTTCCGGGGGGCGGTTTATCGGTTTTGCGACGGAATTTAATACTTGTTTGTGATGAGACGATATATAGTGTAAACTTTCACTAGAGACACTAGTATTAGTCTTTCATATACGACAAATATTTATGTCGCTTAAAGCTCCTAAGCCCGAAAGAGTGATAACAGATAGGTCTGTATCTTATCTATGGGTATTTCTTGAATGCATAATAATTTATATCTTAATACTGTAATATATCGGGAATGAAAGAAGTTTCCCCCCGAAGTAGATTAGAATAGCGCTGCGCACGCGTTGGTTTTGTTTGCAACTGGCGAATACAACTTAACAATGGCGGAGAAACACAAAGGAGCGATCAATCTTCTTCTCGAAACAACGACTATCTAGACTTAGCTGCATGGCTAATTAAATATGGTCTGGACGAAAGGATTTATTGTCTGCCTAGCAGAAGGCGTGAATTAATATTAAAAGCTTCACATTCAACTTTAATATGACCTGGCATGTTGACGATGTTGTGAAGTTGGACCAGTCGGTGAGTAGAGTGTTGTTGGTTCGTGTTTATTTAATATATTTTACACGAGTGGCGCTCGAGCAGTAGCTTAATAACAAAATCTGTATACTGGAGATTGTAGACTGTTTTGGTGTTCATAAACAACTGTACAAAGAACCCTGGCCATAGTTTATTAAAACATGAATGTAGAATGCTTAAAATATTCTGCAAATCGTTCTATCCGTTAGCCCGTGATTCGGCAGACGATTTGCAAGACTCATAACGTGAAGCTAGCAACATAATGATCAGACGATCATAAATACAAAACAGTTAATTTGTAAAGGCGACAAAAACTTATGTACCTTTACATCCATTTGGCAGATTTTACTCAATTTTGATCTGGACCGACTGGACATCACACGATACGTATTAATATCGGAATTCTTGTGATGCGCCAAGCTTTTTATGCCAAAATTTTGAGGAGTTAAAAAGCTTGATCTTGTTGTATTAATGAAGACTGAAGCAGAATGCGAAGTGCACAAAAGACGTAAGTATTCATGTTTGTTGGAGTTTATCATTTTTTTCTTTATTGACAAGAGAAAATGACTCCTTCAAGAATCCCTCGAGATTCTATTTTGGCTTCTTTGTTTGAGTTTTGGCTTGTATTGAATTAACTGTGGGGTGGTCATGTTTGGAATTGAATTATGCATAAACGTAGCAAAACTTATTATTATCTTTGACTGGAAACTTTGCACTATCCTTGGGATCTAGTTTCTTTTTCTTGCTACTTTATTTCCATCTCCTTATCAACGTTTTCTATACCCTGGGTGCCAGAGGTTTTTCGACGCTCGTGGGGGATAACGGGGACACACGAGGAAGCCAGTCGTAAAGTGGGAGAGGCCAACCGGAAGGTGAGCGCGAAAAACCTCTGGAACACCGAGCCATACTGCCCTACCCGAGGGTCATACGAGTTAATGATATTTTAAGAATCCGGGGTCAACTCTATTTTGTATTTCTCAAGCAAGTATTAATGCTATCCTCTCGACAGTCTTCTATACATTAGACCACTAAAAATTTCTCAAATTTAATAAAACTGGTTTGATTTTAGTTCGGGCGACGTGACGCTGCCCGATATTCACTATAAACTATCAAATCCGCCGTCTGTTACTTGTCATGCAGACACTCAGACAGTTATAACTTCCGAACTATGCATTGTTGAACGCTAAGCTTCCCTTTGATGTATGGCTTATGTTTCTGGGTTATATGGAACTTTTTCAAATCCAAAATGTTCACTCAATAAATAAATATTTATTTACTTAACGTCTCACATGAAGTCGGTTTACTCGGTTATAGAATTTCAGATACGCAGAAACTTGAACGACTTGAACTACACTTCAAATGAAAGCTTATAGATTTCTAACAACATACTTACAGGATATATTTCAACGATGCTATCTTGTTGTTTGTTATATATATTTTCAATGACGAAGACGTCCCGTCGCTGAATGAAGCTAAAGTATTAAAGAGGTAGTCGCTTTGATGCTCGTTGAGCTCGTAACGAGTCAAGACTTTCCCACGCAATCAAAAAAATCCTCGCGAGAGAGCAAAAGAATTCCAAAAAAAGTGTAAGTTGTATATCAACGTGAAGCGAAAGTATTACTAGTATTCTCTCTCTGTTTTGGAGCCTAATATATATACAAGGAAATCACTGCTGATGACTGCATCTTCTAGACGATGTTACTCATGTTATTAATAGAGATGAGCGATAGCCAATGAAACTTATTGTTAAAAAATGATCCTTCGCTTGACCAATCAACGTCTTACGTCCAGATTTTGGAACGTAACCTTTTCATTGGCTCGGCGCGATCAGAGAAACGACTCGGTGTTCCAGAGGTTCTTCCCGCTCGCCTTGCGCATTTACCGCCTGGTGTCCTCCCGTATCCCCATCGTCCCTACGAGCGTGGTAGAACCTCTGGCACCCAGGGTACGTTTTCTACGGCTAGCATTTCTACTTTGGCCATTTTGTCGAGTACAGCTTACTAGGCTCGATTTCCAGCCTTATCTCAACTCGCGGGACTTTACCCGCCATCTACGAACGGCTGGACGCGTGAGCGGCTTGTTATTTCTGTGACGTAATGCATAATTTTCACACGGGAAAGATATTTTTGTCATTCATCCAACCAACACTATAAACACAGTCAGTGAACGATAAATCGCAGATGTTTGAGATGCAGAAATGCAGCAAAGACACGACTTATAATTCAATGAGCTTCGTGAACTGAAGCAAGGTGCAATCGTTTCTTATGGACATCTTTAATCAACAATTAGGCCCTCCATTTCACGAAGGCACAAACGGTATTAATGTAAATAAACAATCTGACATTCACCAGGTTCAATTCGCTTTTTAACATCTTCGTCGTTCTATAGATCGTCGCCGAACTCTGCCGTGATTCAAATTGACTTGAGAAACCGCATCTGATAATCTTCCATGAAAGAAATCAGAGGCGAAATCGCAGTTGTGATTGATTTCGAGTTAGGTTTTACGATATCAACAAACTATTGACGCTGACTGAAATATCAGTGATTTTCCTGACCTAGTAGGCTAAATGGCAAACACATCTTGGCCACTAATCGTCACGTTGCAAATCTTTTAAAAAAATAATCTTCAAAAGTTTCGAAAATTCGGTCGTACGCCTCGCTTATTAGCTTTCCATTGACCGCCCCTTTGGGCTGTCACGATAATTTATACAAATGTTCAATAATATATGCCTGCTGAAAATGTGCAGGCGCGTTTGTGATTGGTGGAAATTGACAATGAGAAGCTCACGAGCCCAGCCGTGATTTCGGGGGCGGGTTGCAGCCCGAAATAAGGCTGGAAACCGAGCCTAACAACTTACTTGCCCCAGGCTCTCACCCTGACAATATCTCGCATGGCGCATGTCTCTGTTTAACAAAGTTGAATGAAATGTGGGCAAATGCGTTCAACACTTTCGACATTTTGAGAACAATAGAAATGTTGAACGCGTGTTGAACGAAAATTTGAACATGTTCAAATTTCGTTCAACATCATTCAACACCATTCAACAACGTTCAACATCATTCAACAAGGGTGGCCAAACGCTTTCAACATGTTGAATTCAACAATGTTGAATGAAATGTTCAAAGCCTTTGGCCTATAACCCGTTAACAACTATGGAAGATTTTTGAATCTGTAACTTTTTACACAAATTGGTCTAAACTTGATTACTCCCAAGCCAACAGAAATCAAGATGTTACATTTGCAATACCCTTCAATCTCGCCTTAATTTTGATTACCTGTACTTCTATGCAGGTTTCTAGTATCTATTTTATGTTTTATATATTATATATATCCGTTATATTACAAAATTTTGTGCAATTTTAGGTTTCTGTAAGAATTGCTAAAAATAGGGCGAGCCCCTTTAGATTATTGAAATATTTTTACAAACCAAACGTTGAACAATAGTACTCTCGTACCAAATTATGAACTACTTAACGGAGAGCGAGGTCATTACGCTAAAATATCAAACTAATGTCTTGTTTTCTAGACTGAGCGATAGCGAGGTTAATACGTTCCAGGCCGAAGTTTCATACTTTACAGTAAAGACCAAACGGTCGAGGTTATTAAGTAGTTTATTATATGGCACTTTTTACTCAAAAATCAATGATGTATTTCCTGGTCTCCGCTTCCTTTAACTTCGTCAAAATGCAGAACTAGGGTTCTGCTGTTTATTTTCGTCTCAATATTAAAATTTACTTTTAAAATGTTAGTAGTCATCCATTTCAGATACTTTTATTGTTTTGAGGTAATAACAGTTTTTTAAGCTGTGTTTTTTAGGATTTTGTTGTTTGTTTTCAATCGTAAGGCGTTACCAATTCACGTCAGAAACCAATCACAGCGCACGATTTCACCGGAAGTAACCTGTGCCATATAATCACTGATCTCTATACTAACTGGATGGGCGGTCTAGAACAAATCGTCTTGCGAGGTTTGACCCCACTGGCAGCCATGTTGGTACACCCAAAAGATCCTCTCAACCAATCCAAATGCAGAAATTTTATCATGCATATAATAAATATAATTATTGTGTTTATTATATGCATGACAAAATTACTGCGTTCTGATTGGTTAAGAGGAGTACAATTATTTCATTAATTGTACAATTATTTCATTAATTGTACTGCAATACAATTAATGATTTAATTTTGTCATTTTGTCATGCATATAATAAACAAATAATCATATGATATTGCTCTTACAATTAAGGATTTACACTACTCGTGATATTTGAAAATTGTGCCAAATTGAACTCGCCTAACGGCTCGTACAATTTTGGCACAATTTTCAAATATCACTCGTAGTGTAAATCCTTAATTGTACTCGCTATCATATGATTACCTATACTTATTATATGCATGACAAAATTACTACATTCTGATTGGTTCAGAGGAGTATATTTTTTTTATTAATTGTACTGCAGTACAATTAATAAGAATAGAGAAGGCCCTGGGAACGATGTTGACAATAAAATTCAAAATGGCTGCCAATTCTGCAATGGAAAGTTTTCACATTTCCAACGACTTGTGGCACACTATGAACTAAAAATTCCATGTAAATATTTTGAAATGAGTACAGAGAACACCCAGAGTGAAAATGTTTCTTGTAAAGTAATAGTAGTGTAAATCCTTAATTGTACTCGCTATCATATGATTACCTAAGATGGACGCCAGGGTCAGGAGTTCGGGGAGTGAAATGGCCGAATTCTCGAATTCACTCAGGATTTTAAGCACCAGAAATTGCATAATCATGCAAAACCAACTTTGAAACTCGAACTAGCTATCTGGACCAACCTGGTGGAATATTGCAGTCTTCGAATGAAGCAAATTAATTTTATTTAGTTCATGTTGTTTTCGTTCTTTTGGGTGAACCAACATGGCCGCCGGTGGGGTCTGTAACAGGTCAGCGGTCTTGACCTGTGTATATATCGACCATCTAGCGTTAAAATAAACATGAAGTAAAACAGGGTCAATTGGTAGATCGTTCTCGCCTATCCAGTTAGTATAGATATCTTTCTTTAATATCCTTTATAATTTTATCAAACAACATTCGCGTCTTAAGGTACCCATTATCTCTGTAAGGTTTTTAGGTTATTGTGATCCTTGGAGCATCTTGAGAAAGAAATACAATGATTTACTAGTTATTGACAGAGCGTGTGCTCTGTACTAGTGCAATATTGCATGGAGAATTTTATAGTATAAGAATAGCTATCCGTTCTTCTTTGTTTGGAAAAAACTAATTAGCTTTCGCTGCGGAATTTACTTATTTAAGACAGAAACGGAGCATTGTCATTTAAACCAATCAGCAGCTTCGTCCTGGTTCAGGACGAACTCTACGTCAGCAGTACGGAATGTTTGCTGTCATAACGCAGACGTCTCTCTCGGGAGGCCCCGATGTGAGGTGGCTGTATTCGCAGGCTATCTTATTATCAAGCTGGATACAGTTTGAAAGAACATTAACTCCTTTTACTCAAACAGGCATAACCAAAACAGTGTTACACCTACCTGTCCAAGAGAGGTCATTATAACCTCCAAAGATGTATTGTCCCACACGAACAATGGTAACTGTGGCGCCTTTATTGTCACAATTAGAGTGAAATGTAGACGCTGCCCAACCATCTCGAGAAGTGCGCCAACAAAGATGCCAACGAGCCTTGACAGGAAGCCACTGTTCAATTAGTAGATAATAGTCGGGTCTACCAACTAGGATAAGCGATGAAAAATGATCTAAATAACGTTGTAAGGCAAAACAAAGTTAATTAGGATATTAATAATTTGGTAGAACAACGTACTAACAGTAACTTTAAGATTTTCTAGACATCGTAACACACTGCCTACACAACACTCTACTTTCATATTACTCCAAGATTTACTGTGATGAAGGTCTTTGACTTGAAACGTTAGTATTTTATTCTCGAAAATCTCAACAGTTCACCACCTTTAAGATTTTCTATACATCGTAACACACTGCCTACACAGCACTCTACTTTTGTATTACTCCATGATTTATTCTGATAAATACTAACCTGACGGCATTGTGCTTATGACTTTACGCAAAGTTTGTTTCACGTTTCTCAGCTCTGTCTCAACTCGAGATAGATCTGTGTTTACAAGATTGTCCAACCGTGTCTTCAATCGAGAGAGATCTGTGTTTACATTTCCCAACTGAATCTTAAGTCGGGAGTGGTCTGCGTTAACATGATTGTCCAACCTTGTCTCAACTCGAGATAAATGATTGTCCAACCTTGTCTCAAGTCGACTAAGACTTGTGTTTAATATGCTAACCACCTTTGAAGACAAAACAGAATTTGAGAAATTGAGAAATTTATATGGCAAATATGAAGTTACCTTTTGATTTTGATTTTGATCCTCAAGCTTTTTCTTAAATTGTTTAGATTGAGCGCAAGGGCGGCGGAACAGGGGGCCATGGGAGCTATAGCCCTTCCAGTATTTCTACCAAGGGGGCTAACCCAAAATACACTCTAACATTCTATTGTAATTGACGAATAGGATTACAAATAGGAAATCTCGTGCATGCGCATTGTATTAAAAAGGCACCATTTAATAAATAGTGTACCTTGTCCTCTTCAGCAAGTACATTCCAAGTTTTATTTGTTCTTACATAAAGTTTCTTGTTATCTTTACGATATTCCAAAAGTCCAGGAACGGATGGTATCTTTTTGGCTGCAGCGCTATCGGGGACAACGGCAATCTAGAAAAAAGAACTTGTCAGTTCTTTTTTCAAAACAAAACACTATATATACAACGCGCTACCTACGTAGCAATCTACATTTGAACAACCAGCTATAGTAAATTATTCCAAATTAGTCCATTGTATTAATTGTCTTTCATTAACGGATACTTAAAAGTTATTAAGCAGAGTCAATCAAAATATTGTCTGGAAACCCGAAAAACTTCAAAGCGTCTATAATATGATGTGATTTTATGTTGAGACGGTCCTCACCGTGCACAAACCTTTTGTTTTTCGCTTATTAAGATTTAAATGTCACGGTTGAGCAATTGAACCTCAACGCTGCTACTGAGTAAGTGCTTCATTATGCCAATAAACGTGAACAAAAAGATAGAACAAAGACTTTCGCTGAGTTTCCAGACCTTCTATCAATAGACTATCCGAATAAAGTGACTAAATCTCTTCAATTCTGAATGCAATCGAATTTAGATTAATCGATAATCTGCAGTAGATTTATTAAATAGAGAATAATACATGAAAGCTTGGAAATATGAAATTTATTTCTCGTGCTGACGAAGATATCGCACTCGTTCGCGAAGTTCTGTTTATTATATAAAAAATAGTCCCATTTCCCCACAAAAATAAAGCAGTAAATTCTAAAACGTTTCACGATAATCGACACATGTGAGATTATCATAAATAATCACACATGTGAGATTATCGTTTTTATTAGTGGCGGAAACGTCAATAAAACACTCTATTTTATATAATAAAAGATAATTCAGTCTATTCCGTTTCAAACACTTACTCCATCATTCAGAAGAACTTCGTTTTTGGGACAACGACCCTAAATAAGAAAAGTATTATAAATATTGTATCATACCTGTCTGATCGATAAAATATACTTATTTAAAGTACTCATTAATAATTCATGAAGAAAACACAAAAGTAATGTTACTGTCTTAATTTGTATGCTGTATATCGGATACAACATCGTCCTAGTTTGCAAAAACCTCTTCCTCGATTTACTCAGTTAAGTGACTTGAAGACTGATGCATTCGCAGCTGCGAACTGTATCGGCTTTACTAACGTTTGCCTTCGGTTCGCCTTGTAAATCCCATACAGTTTAGCCGCTCATGCTGTATCTATTGCTTAATAGACTAAAAAAAGTTAAGTTTGTTTCAAATATACACTTAAAAAAAGTACGTAACTAAAAAGAAAGTTGACTTTAAGAACTAGTAGCATTTATGTCATAAAGTTAACCTAACCTTTTTTGGTACTCCACTTCCATCTTTTAACTTGTACCATACAATATCTCCATTATCTGCAGTAACCTGGTACTCCATGCATTTGCTCCAGACTCTTTTTGGAAGAGTAGATCTCACCCAAAACCATGTATACACATTTTTTGTAACGGTTCCTCCAGCTTTAGCTTGACAATCATCACCACAGTAATTTCCCGTACCACCCAATGGACCATAACAAGCACAACACTAAAAATGTTAATGTTTAAAATAACTAAAATGGAAAAGAAAATTATTGGCCTACTCTGCAGGTCAGTTCTTGGTTATAGAAAACACTTACCTTATTGTCACAACCGACAAACGCTGTTGAATCATGATGAATCCCAGAAACATTTCCAGTAACACTGTAACTGTTCCAAGAAAACAAGTTTTAACTTCATCATCAGTTCCTGTCTTTGTTTGATGTTATATATGATTATGTCGGGGTTTTTTAACGTAATACAATTTACAAACATGTTATAAACCTTCTAACCATATGCAAACTCGCAATAACAATAGAGCCATTGTTTTTGTTTAACTCTACTAATTTGAATATATTATGCACGTTAAACTTGTCGCAATAAGCAATTTTCATATTGAATTCTTAAAGTGCCTATGAAACGAAATTTCACTTCATAAAATCAATCATATCTTTGAATTGGTTTAACTACACGAACCACACATTGCAGATGTAATCAGACCATACCCCAAGGAAAATTCCCAACTTTTGATTCAGTTTAGTCAAACCAATCCAAAGATATGGCTGATTTTCCGTTTTCTCTCACATACAACGTGTGACGTCATTGCTCAAATTGCAAAGCCAATAACTGAAGAATGGGATAAGATTTGAAAGGCATGTAAAAACCATTCTTCATTATCTTAGGTGTTCTTCCAAATACAATCGTAAAAAACTGAAGTGAAATTTCGTTTCATAGGCACTTAAAGAAAACCTCCTTGATCATGCATGTTATAAATAGGTTTCACCCTCAGGATTCGCAAACAAACTTCGGGTTAGGTGCTTAAAATACACTTATTGTTATTATTTTATGCTTTTTTGTATGCGAGTACTTGTCTCGAAAATCTTGTAAAATTATAACTAGATTACCTGAAGGCTCCTGAAGTGTCAGTCTGCCACTTAATGTTAGGGTGATCAAGAAAGGCAAAACCATTGGAACAAGGTTTTTGCAAGCAGGAGTTCATCATAGACTGTAAAATATAATTTTTAACACAACTAAAATATTTATAAAACAATTGAAAAAAAATCGATCAGACAAATTATATAAGAGGTACAAATATCCGAGAATGAAGGAAATGTATAATTATATTAGAATATGAAATTTAATAGAGATTGAATAAAGCCTAGTCACTACTGTTTGTCAAGAATATTTATTTATTGTTTGAGCTTTCGTCGTACGACGACATATATATAACAAAGTATAAAGTATAGTTTTACCTTAAAGTCTTCGCTACCAGAGGTTTCACCCTAAACGGGATCATCAGGATCATCATCCCGTTTAGGGTGAAACCTCTGGTAGCGAAGACTTTAAGGTAAAACTATACTTTATACTTTGTATTTTGCTCTATCTATATATGGTATTGAGCACTCTCTAACATTTCGTGAACCATAACTCACTTATATATATATATATATATATATTGAGCTTTCGTCGTACTACGACAATATTAGAATAGTTCAGGATAACAAAATATTGTCATGCCAATCAAAATTGTTTGCAGTTTATAATAAGAAAGAACACACTGATAAAATAGCTTACCCATCCAGATTTTAATGATGGCTGATGGGCAAAGCCAAATTTTGAACATTGGAAATTTGTAGTGACAATACTTTCTGTCTGCAAATCTTTCACATATATAATGTTTCCAATCCCTGCTGAACTTTGGTCACATCCTCCTTTGCCAATTACCAAAAGATTATTTAACGGACGTTTTGCTTTTAGTCTAAAAGACCTTAAAGAATGAAACGAAATCGGTTGTTGATGATGCTGTTGTTGCTATTCTTGGTGATTGTGTTTGTCTTTTTGTTGTTGTTGTTGTTGTTGTTGTTGTGTAGGTGGGTTTAATTTTATTTGTGTCAATTAATTAACAGCAAAATAATAGCATTAAGTAGTCAGATAAAAATATATATATATATATATGGTTAAAAACAGCAACGAAACAATAGCAAGAAATGTCGGACTGTTGGGAGCACGGTACAACCCCAAACAAAAACCCCAATCCTAATCAGTAAGCGAGTTTAACAATTTAATCTTTCGACCGAATTCTATTTTATTTGTGTCTCCTTTCTTGTGTAACGTTTTTTTTCCCCAATTCCCTGCTTGCATGTTATTAATTGCACTGCTACTGGTAACAGCATTGTCGCAATTTAAATGCTAAAATAGGAAAAGTCCGAGTATAATGGCCCGTGTTATTCAGGGTAATTAAAATAGCCTGGTGTTAGAGTAAAATATTAAACAAAGTGTTATAAATATCTTAATAAAAGGTTTAAAATGTTTGTCACAAACCAATGAGCTTTTGTGTCTGAAAAGCTTTCTTTTATTGCCATCTGTACTCTGAAGTCCAAAATTGGCGCATCACCAAAAGCACTTGTCCAATGAGGAGAACCAAAAGGCGTAACTGTTTCATCGTTTGAAGGAACTGACCACATGGATGCGTTTCGTTTTCGTCCAATAAGCATGTATCCTCCTCCGTCGGTAGTCATGTCACACCACACCTTTAAAATGTAAAAGATAATAAACAAAATATTCTTTGTAATTTAAAAACAAAACAAAAAACTTTTGTTGCACACTTGTTCTAACATGGACAAAAATACGTAGGATTTAGAGGCAATTTCTTTGTATATTACATGCATTCTTTAGTTTATGCATACATATATACGTTGTAAACTGTACGCTTGACTATATACGGTAGTATATAATACTAATAAAAGGTAAATTGACCAATCGAACGAGAGCCGGTGTGGCATAATATCCCCCCCCCCCCCCCCCATATCTCGTGACTTTTGCGAGTGGGTAATATCCATATACTGCGCAGACGTTAGTATTTCTTCTAGGCTGCATATGAACGCGCTAGTACGTCAGGTTAGTGTGATAAGCTAGCTGTAAACACGTTATCGGGTCAGGTTTACGTATAAGCTAGAAGGTAAAGCCACTTACTGATTAGGGTTAGGGTTTTGTTAGAGCTAAACGACCTGTGAACAATTATCAAATACTGAATTGGAAATATAAGAACTAGATGTTGGCAATTTTATCATTTTCTAATTTCAAGCAAAAAGTAATTTGGGATGCGAGATGTAATTATTAGTATATGTTGGTTTATCAACACATATATTGGATCAAATAAGGGGACAATATTTCACGGGGAGCAAAATATCACAGTTGTAGTTATGCGATTTTGTTGGTATTGGTTGTAACATTGACTTTAGAAAACAAAAAATAGTTAATTTTTCATTAGATACATTTTTAAATCAGATATAAATTGTATTTTTAGTTAGCTAGAAAATCCAACCTTTCTTGGCTTGTTAGCAATCCCAAAGTTTATCCAATAAAATCCATCTCTAGCATCATTGACGTTGTTCAGAACATCAGAGCAGTCGTAGGCAGGATCGAAAAATTCTCCACGTGACTGGGATCCTGTAATGTACAATGTCCTAAGTTAGGATGCAATGTTTTTAACTTAAACATGTAAGCAGCGTATTTATAATAATCTGCCCAATATTTCCCACAACGTTTTTAAAGAACGTTGGCACAAAAAGTCATTATGATACATTAACAGGACTTTGATAGTAAAATAGTTTGGTGTTAGGAGGAGTAAACTAGTCTGGTGTTAGACAGTAAAATAGTGTGGCGTTAGACAGAGTAAAATAGTTTGGTGTTATAGGAGGAGTAAACTAGTCTGGTGTTAGACAGTAAAATGGTGTGGCATTAGACAGAGTAAAATAGTCTGGTGTTAGACAGGTAAAATAGTCGGGTGTTAGACAAAGTAAAATTGCCTGGTGTTAGACAAAGTAAAATAGTCTGGTGTCAGACAGAGTAAAATAGTCTGGTGTTAACAGAGTATAATAATATGGCGTTAGAGTAAGCGTAAAGACATGCACTCGGCTTCTTAAAATTGGAGAAACGTGCTACCTGCATATTGTTTATTAAAGGAAACAATTTCATCATGCAGTTATTTTTGTTGATAAAAAATAGTAACGCGTTTGAATTATCCTAATGCAGCCGGATAACCCGGACGAGGAGTTGTTTCGAAGACGTATATTCTAACATAATCTATTACTGTCAAATTTAACGTACCATCAACTGCTTTCCAACTGTAAAAACCATGGTCGGCGGTACAAAATAGAAGTTTGTCGTTGGATTGTCGGTCCTTAAACAACTTAATCTTGCCATGGTTGGTTTTGTTACAAGGTTGTCGGTTAAAACTTTTATCGCCTTCAATAGTCTTTGAAAAGGAATAAAGATACAGTAGAAGTAAATAATAATGCACATTTTTCAGGAGTGGAGATCTGAAAATGTTCTCGCTTTCATAGGTTTTTCAATCTTCAAAAAAAATTAACTTTTAGAAGGTTTCCACCACGCCTTTTTTTTTAAATATTGCCACACCTAAATCACACTTAATAGAACATATGGTTTGGAAGCTGTATTGTCTCCTTATATGGTAAGTAAATTCTATGAACACGTGACGACGAAGCACCACGACACGTGACGATGAAGGATCAAAAAAATTTATCTTTTAGAAGGTTTCCACCACGCCTTTTTTTTAAGTATTGCCACGCCTAAATTTTCTTTTATTCTAAGCTGGCTTAAACTTTTGTCATTTTCTGTTGTTGTGCGCTTAAATTCAGTAATATTAGGAAGCTATATAGGATCACTCGACGGTTGTCTAGAATCACGTATTATACTATTCTATAGCTTCTCACCTAAAACAAAGAGAATGAATAACTGCATGTTATTTCTTGGAGTATACTCAAAACGAATTCCGTTCCATTTGCTACGCAACTGGATGAGAGCATTTTGATGTTTTCTTGACAACGTTATAATTTACAACGTAAAAGACTTAGGTAATCATCTAGCTATAGTGATTACAACGAATTTACTATTATCAATTGGAGCTCCCCTGAATACTATATCGCCAGAAAAATAGCATATCTTTAATATATTTAAGGATACCGATCTAAGATACAGACAAACAGTTAGATTAATCAGGAGAACACTACCAAACGAAGTCTGTATGTGCTACCCGGACTCTCTGCTGATATCTAGTTCAACCTTACCGCTTAAGCCATCGAAGAAAATCGCATTACCTTAACTCATTCCTGACTGAGGGCTTCCCCAGAGGTGAATAAAATCGTCTGGCGTTAGCGAGAATAAAATACTAAAGACCAATTCGGACAGGAAAGAGTTAAGCATGAAACCGAATCTATTGTGAAATTGGAGCCTCGGTTATTTTAGATAACCAATTTCCTTAGCCCACTACCTAGAACTGCTTATAAGTGTTTAGGGAAAGAGAAGAGAGCATATATAAAACCGACTAAAACGTTCATTAATTAAGGTTAAAAAGTCAGGTTGAAAATGCAAACATTTTTTCGCTATTGGCATCCTAATTTTTATTCATGGCAATACAATTGTAAGACTTTCAAGATCTTTAAAATGGAGCGGAAAATGAAGTGCCAGTAACTTTAGAATTTATTATTTAAAATTTAGAATTTATCTTTAAAAATAGAAAGAGCAACCCTTGTCATTGAATTTGCGTAACGATTTGACTTTCGGCGGAGAAAAGGAAGGGAATTTTAAGCAAAGGTTCGATCCAACCTCCACAAAGGTTTTGTAACGAGGGTTAATATTTAATCTTCTTTGAGTTCCCACCCATAATGTATGGCTACACATAGTTTCTTTGCAGTTCAATATATTTGTGTATTTATAGTTACAGTTGTCAAACTGTTAAAATAATCAAAGACTATAGTTTTTAATTAAAGCCTGCCTTACCTTGGAAATAGAACAACCAACCAATGACAAACAGATCAAGAAAATCTTGAAATACATTTTATAATTGTCTGAACGCGAAAGAAAAGTATGATAACATGGAGCCCGAAGATATTAAAACACAGAACAAGGAATTAACATAGAAAGAAAATTCAAAAAGAAATTAATCAGCCAAACAAGCTAAAACAGCTAAACATTTCAGATCAAATAATGCAACAAAATGTAGGACGACATGCTAGGAAACAAGAGTTAAAAGTGTACATATATGAATAGGTTTGTTTTACCTGTATTAAAGTATCCCGTAGATGTCTTCGTCTTCGTGACTTGGGTGTTTATGAAGCCAACCACGACAAGCCAACGTTTTTATGTGTCAACATCTGATTAGTCATGACAATGTGAAATCCCAATGAAAGCTTTCATTTTACTTGTATATGTCAAGAACGAGCGACTGTTTTTTTAGCCTCGTGCTTTCATTGCATGTTTTCAAGTGTTTGGAAACCCATATGAAACATGAACCACGAGTTATTACTCTTTTGATTTCTGGTTTTTGAACAACAATAGGAAATATAATTATCAATCAAACACCAATCAAATTTAAGCAGGAAGTTTTTCAATACGACGGTAATTGCTTGAGTTCCATCACTTTTCAGAAAACAGAGCTCTGGTAGGACGGGATTACCAAGGTGTGGAAAATTTATTCACATGAACCGACGTTATTTGTCTGTGAAGATCCAAAGCCAAAGCACTTGAGTTTTTCGTTTAATGAAAAATTGACAAATTCTTTCGATATTTCGAGATACACGTGCATAAATAACTTTGAGACGCATTCAGTCAAGGTCATGAATTAGAAATTTAAAACCAGAAAACAAGAAACAAAATACCTTAATTTGATAGTGCATGGTTTGACTTATGGGCAGCATGACTCATGTGCTAGGATTAAGGAAAGGACATGCATGTGTAGCAACGGAAACGACCGCAAGAAAATGTTCCCTCTAATTTCAAAGTGTTTTGTTTTAGGGCACTATATGTACTAACTACATGTTTTTATTACGACTGCTAGAAAGCTACAACAGTAATTGTCTAGGGATTATTGTAGTTCAGAACTACAATAAGTCTCTTATCACGAAAACGTCCTGGGCCGCTCGGCAACAAACATAAATAATATACATGGAAAAACCACCGAAATATTTTGTTTACACCAACTCGAGATCATGTTCTACTGATATTCCTATTTGGTCCGACAAATAATTCAGTAGGCCTCTTGAGTCGTTCCACAATAAATTAACAATGACAAACCGTGCATGCATTAACTATTTCCTGTCCAAATGTGTCCTTAGTATTTTATTCTGGCTAACGCCAGACGATTTTATTCACCTCTGGGGAAGCCCTCGCGCAGAAACGAGTTAAAGTAAGAAAATTGCTTTGTATTTACATAAATATTTTTCCTGGGATAAGTACATGTCAGTGGTCCTTACCATTAGCAGAAGGACCCATAAATGCCGCCATTTTGAAAATGAAAATGGGACACATGTTTGGGCAGCACCCGCAATAGTTATATATAGGTCAGTGGTGTCAAGTCTCAAAATGTGGCCTAAAAATGCGCGTAGCTTGTATTCGCTAATGATCTCATTCTCATGAATCATTAATAGGCGAATGCGAGGGTTTTTTCGGCCTCGTGCTTTCATTATTATTTCTCGTGTTTAGAAATCGCAGTGAATCATAAATTGCCTTACATTTAAACGTAGTGGCGTTGGAGGGAGATCTTTTACTGTATGAACAATAAAATTATGGAACAGCCTTCCAGTTGACATTAAAAAAATGAACACTATAAACTCCTTTAAGGCAGCCTTGAGGCAATTTTTTGTAGACTCTTATAAAGATATCGATAATTTTGAAGTCCTATTATAATGTACATATATTTTATTATTGCGCTATATTATACTATTGTTACTTGTTTTTATGTGATTTAAGTGCATTCAGGATCATTTTTTATTGCAAATTTTAGAAATTGTTAAGTTTTTCTTATTCAAAATTTTATATTGTGATATTAGTATAGTTATAGGTAGGAGGCCCACGGGTTTGTCAGTTTTTTTTAGCTGTTATATGTGCATGCAAGCCTCATTAAATGAAGTTATTATTATTGTTATTGTTATTGTTACCACGAGTTATTGACATTGCTTCTTAATCGATCACGGTTTTTAGACTTTTTACACTCGTGCGTGACGGCAAGAGAAATGTTCCTAAAATACTGTTGCAATTAAGTTCCACAACCTAATCAATTCATTTGATGAAATTTGGTGGAAACTTCCTGTTTTGAATTTGATATTGATTTCTGGTTTTTGAACAACTAATAGAAAATATGATTGTCAGTCGAACACCAATCAAATTAAAGCAGGAAGTTCTTCAACGACCTTCGTCAGACGAATTGGTCAAATAGCGAAGCGCACAGATGATGTCGAATTCATGTTTGTCTGAGTTTATAATTTATGCTTGATTTCCAACAAAAGAAAATGATCATTAGAAATCCCTCGAGGTTCAATTTCGGTTTCTTTGTCTGAGTTTTGGTTTATAAATAGTAACTGTGCGCTTCGCTATTGAGGACTAACTCAACAACAAAACACTTGTGTTCACATTTTGAACACATTTATTGCTACGACAGTAATTTTTTTAAATTTATTTATTATATTTGCCCATATATAATTATAATTTGTAGTTTACAATTTATTTTAGTATTGTAGGGCTAGGAGTCTACTAGAAATCTGGATAGACTTTTTATTAAGACCCCAAGTTAAACAACTAATTACAATTTCTAATTACAGTCATATAATTATTTTTAAAAGAAAGGAAAAGGAAATTTATCTATATTTACAAATGAGAAGAAAGAGAGAAAAAAGTTAAAGAAGATTAAGAAATAGATGAAATATATGCAAATTAGGTATATAATTAATACACAATGATCTGACTAAAATCTGGCAAAGAAAAATGCAATGTACCTTGCCAGACTCTAACCAAATAAAGCTATTTAAAGTAAGAGTTAAATCCCGAGAACGGAGGTATTAAGCCAGATACATCCTACAGCCCTCGGGACGTATCTGGATTAATACCGACGTTCGAGGGATTTAACTAACTTATTTCATGATTGTGGAGGTTTTGTACGAAAAAAATCCGTATGTTATTGTAGTTTAGCTTAAAGAGGGACTGTTTCATTATTTCAGTGTTTAATATTGTGATTAACATGTGTTTTTCAATCTGGTTAAAATAAAATGTTATTCAGGGATGAGTCCGTATACTCATCGCAAAGCGGACGAGGGATGTATACATATACATCCCTCATTTGTAGGGAACTACCAACAACGAAAACTACCAATGACCAACTACCACTAACGATCAACAACAACCAACTGCCAATAACGGCAAACTATTAACACCACCAATGACAAACTACTACTACCACCACCAACGACAAACTACTACCACCACCACCAACGACAAACCACTACTACCACCAACGACAAACTACTACTTGGCACCACCAACGACAAACTACTACCACCACCAACGACAAACTACTACTACCACCACCACAACGACAAACTACTACTTGGCACCACCAACGACAAACTACCACCACCACCACCACCATCACCACCACCAACGACAAACCACTACTACCACCAACGCCAAACTACTACTTGGCACCACCAACGACAAACTACTACCACCACTAACGACAAACCACTACCAACGACAAACCACTACCACCACCAACGACAAACTACTACCATCACCAACGACAAACCACCACCAACGACAAACTACTACTTGGCACCACTACCACCACCAACGACAAACCACTACTACCACCAACGACAAACTACTACTTGGCACCACCAACGACAAACTACTACCATCACCAACGACAAACCACCACCAACGACAAACTACTACTTGGCACCACCAACGACAAACTACTACCACCACTAACGACAAACCACTACCACCACCAACGACAAACTACTACCATCACCAACGACAAACTACTACATGGCCACCTTTTGTTTTTTTGAAATCAGGTAAAACCGTAGTACTCGAGTAGTGTTTATGTCTTTACAAAACCTTTATTGAGTAGTTGTATCTTATGTTCATTATCATTTCTTTAGGACGTAAAAGAGTACAACGAAGGAAACAGCGCGAAGTCTGAGGACGAGAACGATCTAAGTGACTTTCGTCAACTGACATCGCTGTTTGGTCAAACCCACAAAGACGCGAGTCTCTACTGCCTTCTTAATGACTTTAAAGAGCTCTCCTTGCGTGAATAACGGAAATTTATCTGGCTTCATGCATTCAAACTATGTCTCCGTGGCTTTGACTCTAAGACCTCGTTCACACGATGCCAGTACGGAAGCATAGGCATAGCGGCAGATTATCGTTACGTTCCTGACAACGGTTTCGAATGTGTCCACACGACTCCGGAACCTTCTGGTGTCCATCCAGTGTTATATACCGAGCTGTGCGCTGTTTAAAGGGTATTGGCAATAAAAATGAAGTTTGTTTAATTTGAAAGAACTCGTGAAATTGTAATAGAAGATCTTTTACAACTTTTTCGTGTCTTTCTTCGTTTGCAAGATATTTCAATTTGTTTAATATGTAAATGAGATGGGCTCTGACGTCAGGAGCAGGGTACAGTATTTTTACACAAAGCAAAATCACTTTGTTTGAAATGTTTAGTGTCACAAGGCGGTTTTATGTGCACAGTTTCAAGTGATTTCGTCGAACAAAAAGTGATTTCGTCGAACAAATTTAGAGATATAACTGAATTTGCTACGTGTGACCACAGATACAGTAAAAACCCGCTAACAAGAACCTACATTTTACCAAATCAGCGTGGGATAGGTTCTTATATTCTTATATATTCTTATATAAATAAATTCTTAATTTCAGCCTGAGGCTAATAGTGCTTGGTTCTTGTTAGCAGGTTTTTACTGTAATACTGTACCCTGCTCCTGACGACCATCTCATTTACATATTAAACAAATTGAAATATCTTGAAAACGAAGAAAGATACGAAAAAATTGTAAAGGATCTTTATTACAATTTTATGAGTTTCTTCAAATTCGACAAACTTAATTTTTGTTGCCAATGTCCTTTAAATAACCATGTCTCGTCAAAAGTAAATGAAAACGATGAGCAATTCAAAGAATATTATCCGACCAAAGCGTAGTGCATTCTAGGTTTACGATTTACGTCTCTCTGTTAGGAACTTGCCTTATTGACTTAATCTTCTCCGATTTCCACTGGTTAGTCATTGGTATAATTTGCAAAACAGCAGTGCAAGTTCTTAGCAGACGTTTTCTAAAGTCAAGAACACAAAGAAAGTTTGCCATATATCTAAAACAAACGCCAGTCGCCAAATTATAGGATCGAGCTGTAAATTTGGGAATTGGGTCGTAAAACGGAGCGAAAAAGTACGGGATCTTCTGTTCATGCACAACACCGCCAAGGATTCCGTTTTTATCTTGCAGAAATCGTCTGAAAACGGCGCTAAAAACTCACCAAGCGCGGTCGAAATTGTATGAAAACGTCACTCTAACCGGAGCGATCTGATTCACCGTGCATTTTTGTTCCATTCACTGTGGAAAATTTTATTGCATTGCACGGCTCGGTCGCATTAAACCCAGTCTTTCTAAAACCTTACTAAGATTATCACAAAACGTTTTAATTTAAAACATTACTAAATGAATAACGAGGATAGAACATTCCATCTTTTACCTCATCAAGATATTCTTACCATTTGCTCTCATAAACATTCATTATTTGTAAAATATCCGCTCTCGTTTGGTCAACATAAAACATAATAAACTGTATATAATTTTAATGATTGCGTTATGTTGTCTGTCTGTCTGTCTGTCTGTCTGTCTGTCTGTCTGTCTGTCTGTCTGGCTGGCTGGCTGGCTGTCTGGCTGCTTGTCTGTCTGTCTGTTTGTCTGTCTGTCTGTCTGTCTGTCTGTCTGTCTGTCTGTCTGTCTGTCTGTCTGTCTGTCTGTCTGTCTGTCTGTCTGTCTGTCTGTAAAAACCCTGGGTACGAGGTTGCATTGGTAAGAAGAAGATGTTTGAATTATTTTGAACAAAAATACTTGACCCATGCGCAGTTATCGGATTTTGTTTTGTTTCTTGTGAAAAGATGACCGAACTACAAGAAATAACCGATTCTTTTCAAAACAGAAATCAGGAGGCCAAGGCAACAAAAGCCTTAGTTTGTGTTTGGTCACCCCGCATTGTCCGCCAGCAATTAAAAACGTCGTTAAAGACTTAAAGTTCTTGACGTTGCCTCGTGCCCAGTCCTTTTCCGAGCTATATATGTCTGTCGGCATTACGTCATCCATATATGAGCTACGTTGCCTTCGTTCAGCTTCAGGGCTTCTCGAAGTTCTTCCTCGACAGAAAATTCACGGTAAGAACAAATACATCATGTCTTTACTTTCCTGTGGAAGTATTCATCAAGGCCATGAAGGTTTCAGTGGCCAGTCTCGAGGGAAGCAGTGCTCTTTCATGAGTTTATCGGCGCTGTTAACAGCACAAACTATTCCAGTTATCGAGTGGAACTCGACAACCATCGACAATGTCTTAGTACAAGGAGACAACATGTACTTGAATGCTTTTAACAATGATCTCATTCCTCGTGAGGGATTTCTGTCGCTGAACAACTTACCAACTGTTGTTCCTACCAACAATCTGACTTGGATTTGAGGAAATAGTCTACAGTGGTTTCTACAATGGATTCGTGCACAAAGCTGTATGTGGATACACTGTATATGTAATGAACTGTACATGGAACTGTCTTCAAGAAAATATTTACCTCAGCTTTGTGAAAATTCAGTGGACAAAGGAATTGTTCACTTTGTGAAAATGCAGTGGACAGGTATGCCGTAAATACAATATTACAAGTTCTTTAGGAAAATAAAATACAGTGGTTGCAGTGGTGTATTCCCAAACGACAATTACAGTATATGTGGACATGTGCAATGACTTAATATACATCGCAAAGATCTCCTTGAAAGTATTGCATTCTCAACAAGAACTCCAATAAAAGTTAGACAATATAAACAATGGAGCACCAAATACTGTAAACATCTGTTACATACCATTTCTGGTATTTATTTAGTCAGTGCCTATTTGTTTGGCGCTTGCTTTGCCATAACATATCAGACACTCCGGATTCCACTGACAGCTTTGTCACAGTAAGAAGCATGATTTATAGTGACAGTGATTTATCATAAATTTGTTTACCAAACATCAACACAAAGTCATAATGTATGTAGTATACTGTGTATGCAGTCAAAAGTCTTGCCAATTATATTCAGATACATTAAGTGATAGTTATTTGTAATTTAAGTCTGCTGTATTTAAATATAATTAAAAGAATTGAAAAAATGTGTACATACTATACTACAGTATGTCTGTTACAATTTATATAATCAATCCCAGGGTTCATTTTTGAAATTTTATAAAAAATTAGGCTTCCCATGGCTTTTGAGGCAGCACTTCCCTTGTGATAGTAACTTCTAGTTTTAAGGCTAGTTTCCACCCAGGAAAATCTTCCGCAGGATATAGGAGTGGACAGGAAAGTTACCTTTGTGTTCTGACAGAGAGCTTGCCTCACAAGACAAAGAAAACTTGCAGCAGATTTTCCTGAGTGGAAACTAGCCTTAATTACCGATATTGGTCCACTAAAACCGCATTATCATTTACAAGGGAGTTAATATAATAATTTATTTCTTATATACGCCATTTCGTCTACTAAACCAATAGCGCTTTACAATATTTACAACAAAGATAAAATTGATCACTAAAAACTAGTCTAAAATGTAGTCATTATTTACAAATTGTAGGATAGATAATTGTACAATGGGGCCATGTCTAGGGGAGCACAGGTGGCGTATGCTGTTAGCGCGCTGCCTCTCACCAAAAGTTAAGCCCGGTTAGACGGTAGTACTTGGATGGGTGACCTCTTGGGAATGACACCGTTGTCGAGCTGGAAACTAATGTGAGTAGAGTTGTAGTTGATCTCTCCTGTGCTTCGAAGGTTTTTCGCCGGGTTCTCCGGTTTTCCTCCCTCCACAAAACCAACACTTACATCATGGTAGTCATGTTCAATTGGGGCATTTCGCTCTGTTTGACCACCAGTTGCTATAGGCAATAAAGTTAATAAATCTAAAATCTAAATCTAAAATCTAAATCTAAGGGAAAATATTCGCGCCAAAGTTGAGATTAAGACTGAAAGACAATGCATTTGTGTTTGGTCTCCTACCGCGAGTTTTGGCAAAATTTACACCTTGAGATTGGCGTTGTAATTTTATATACCGCAATCGTGTGGCTTTCTGCACTTTTTTCACATTGGCTATTTCTATCACTTCGCAGACTGTGAAAAGACCTTTTGTCTTCTCTCCTGAGTTGAAGTTTGAATAAAATATGGCTGGTAAGTAATAACCAAGATAACATTGATGTATAGGATATTTCGGCCCTCGGGATATATCTGGCTTAAAGCCGACATTCGAGGTATTTATCCGACTTAAAACACGATTGAAGAAGGTTTTCTAAAAAATAGCCTTTACCGAGTGTCGAAGGACATTGTTATGTCGAATGTTAACGGGATTTTATGAAATAATAAGACTCCAAAGCAGTTTATTAAACAAACTTGAGAAGTGCGTAAAGGTTCATTGAACACATACAGACTTCTACAAGCTTGTTTGAATAATTAGTCAGATGAATAATTAGTACCAGATATCATTACAGCATTGGGCATGCGTATTGATGCAGTACCAATCCCACATTTTATGCTCAACGTTCAGTGTAATAAAGTGCTGACTCAACCAACAGATTTCGATGATTTTCATTGGTTTGCCTTCCTCTCGTAAACTACGTGGGGCGAAAAGCAAACCCTTGCTCTCCTTCTCGGCTTCTCGTATGGGTGGGCGCTACCGGCGTTACCATACGAGATAGTTGTAGTAGGCATCCTATGAATTGGGCAATTACAAATTTATAGTGATTATATATATAATCCCAGGGCTTTATATATAATCCCTATGAATTTATAATGAGGGATTTATGGGATATAAATCCCGCAAAAAAAACAAAGAAAACCGACTTGATCGTGTTTTAATCATTTATATTGCCTCTGTGTTTTTACAGAACTTCTCCTGTGAAAACTCTACTTCTTTCCACCACTGAAAACTCTCTTTCTCGCTCAACACCCATCCGAGAGAAACAAACTTCTTAGTGCTGAAATTCAGCCTAGATCCGGCCCCAACTCCTCGCAAAGTATTTAGCTCACTTCGCAGCCATCTCGCTTGAATATTATTTTGAAAAGAGCATCAATAATTGGCAATCACCGCAATCGGCATGATGCGGTGACGTCTAATACATGTCATCACCCACAACTTATGTGTCGTTGCTAAGCTAACTTGTTAATCGCGTTTCCCGCGCAATCTTTCTACACTAAAAATAGAGGTTACAGTGTTTTTTTGTCCTTATTTGGGAGTAAATTATAATTATTGACCACTGATCTTTTACTGACGGCTCAACAGAACATGTGAGAAAGGCCTTGGCATTTTTGTATCTACTGCGCATGCACTATGCTATCGACGGGTTGAGTACTTCGGAGCCAATGAGAATGCAGGGTTAAACGACAATGTACCGAATGGTAGCGGGTGATGCCCTCGGAGCCAATGAAAATGCAGGGTGGCACAACAACTTACCGAGTGATAGCCGAATACTGTAGATCTGGTCGTTTTCCGAAGTGATTTTAAATTATAGCATACTTTGCGACGAATCTAATAGTTCGCGCTGAGTTGAGCACTGAATTGGCGAATAGAAACACGATGAGAACGACAAGTTGTGTCACTATATTGTTGTGTCTATATAGTGGGTTTGTATGTGTTCGCGCTGAATGTTGATCTAAAATGCGATCAGAGCGACATTTTGTGTTAATTAATAGTGTGTTGTGAATATGTCCTCGTCGTTTTGTGAAGTGATTTTAAAGCTAGTGTTTAGTGTATTGTGAATAGTTTGTTGTTTGCCTTTAAATATCCCTAATCTTAAAATGACAATTTTAGGTAAATTGGGGAAAAAACAGGAAACGCGGTCGCTAATCGCATTGTTAAAAGAATGTCACACTATATCGCTTTCGTTCTATTAATCTTTACTATATGTTAGACTCTGGTAACACATGCATTGATTTGCCTGAACAATGATCAACGCGCTTTTGGAATAAGTATTTTATACGCCTACATATAACTCAAGCAGTGCCAAGTTAATAGTACAGTTGATTTCCACGTATAAACTTATAGCTAACATGTCAACAGTACACTTGAAACCAGGCCTGGATTTACCGATAGGCTTACCAGACTATAGGAAAATTCGAGTGTAGAATATATACATTTTAAGACCAAACCCGGGCCCAGTTGCGAAAAATGCAACTACACAGGCCTTCCGGCAGGAATTGAACCCACGACCTTGCGATTCTAGTGCAATGCTCTGACCACTGAGCCACGGAGGGCGTTGCCTAGAGCTTGATCGCGAGTTCTGTATATATATTAAGGTGGTAATGCCAGGAGAGAATTGGGTATATTATAAGTGATATTGGGCATTTCACTCGATTACCTGAGAACATGCTATGTAATCGAGTGAAATGCCCAATATCACTTATAATATACCCAATTCTCTCCTGGCATTACCACCTTAATATATATACAGAACTCGCGATCAAGCTCTCGGCAACGCGCTCAGTGGTCAGAGCATTGCACTAGAATCGCAAGGTCGTGGGTTCAATTCCTGCCGGAACGCCTGTGTAGTTGCATTTTTCGCAACTGGTCCCGGTTTGGTCTTAAAATGTATATATTCTACACTCGAATTTTCCTTCACCAATATCCTTAGAACATGCTATGTAATCGAGTGAAATGCCCAATATCACTTATAAATTACCAGGCTATAGCCTGTAGGCCCACAATTTGGACGGCCCATGTTTTAAAAAATGTTAAAAAATGGGATTTCAGACCTTTATATTTTGCTCGAAAGTGTCCTCAAAATGCGGGAAATGCTGTTTCAGAGACCCAAAATTCAAAAAAATTCCGGAGGCCATGCCCACGGCCCCCCTACAAATGAGTCGTCACACTTAGCCTGTAGGCCCAAAATTGGTAAATCCGGGCCTCAGCTTGAAACACTCGCTGAGGAAACGCAGTCGCTAATCGCATTGTTAAAAGAATGTCACACTATATCGCTTTCGTTCTATAATCTTTACTTTGATTTGTCTGAACAATGATAAACACGCTTTCGCAATAGATACATGCACGGCTGAGCGTGCCAATTTGTAAACTATTACTACCAGTCGAGAGAAGACAAACGCGTCGAACGTTGGCTGTGAATAGCATCTTCTGCGAGTCCTCTGCCGGTTTTTGTATTTTGAAATATGTCAAAGCAAGGCAGCCTCAATGAAGTTAAAGACACGCTTGTCAAGCTCAAAGAGAGCATCGACACTGCCGAAGGCCGACAGATCGAAGCGACCCAGCTAAAGCGAGAGGCGGATGACAGATTGGAGAAAACAGAAGAGGAGCTCGAGAGTTATCGCCGCCGCCTAAAACGTCTACAAGCAGTCCTGACAAAAACCAAGAACACGTTGGAAGAGAAAGAAAGCCGGCTTGCTCACGTCGAGGGACGTTCCTTAGACGATGACGGGAAAAGACGGGAAGTCGATGGAATAGAGGTGGAAAGCGACGACCAGCTGATCGCCATTGAAGATGAAGCGCTCGTCGCGAAACAGCAAGCCGCAGAAGCGTCGCACGCCCTTATGGAAAGCAAGAGAAAACTGCAAGTTGTGGAAACAGACCTGCAGAAGGTTTACCAAAGGCTCGAGACCGCCGAGAAAAAAGAGAAAGACCATATGTACAATATCGAAAGATGCGGCGACGAGTTACGGAAGCTAGAGGATCGCGATAACGACGCCGCGGAACGGGAAATCGAAGCCAAAGAGAAGTTGAGTTTCTTGGAAGATCAACTGAAAGAGGCTGTGGTGAGAATGGAAAACGCCGAAAGAGATGTCGCTCGAAAGGAAAATATCGTCATGAGCGTTAGAAACGATCTGGAGGCAGAAAAGAAGAGAAAAGACGAAATTACTAAATTCTGCGTTTGAAGCGCCTGAGCCTAGCTTGCGGGCAGGCCCTCCTGTTGCTTGAGAGAGCCTGATCGCGGGCTAGCCTGAGCTGAACCAAGAGCCCGAAGAATCTCAAGAGCCCGAAGAGCCTGAGCAGGAAGACGAGAACTACTCATACCGAACACATATAATGAACAGTTAGTTTTTTTATCGCTTTGCCTATTTCTCGAACTAACCGGTTAGCTTTAGCTTTTTTTAAGTCTATTAAAATTGTTTTTTTAACCGTTAATAGATTATTAATACTAAATAAAGAATAAATTTTTTATCGTCTTGCGTGTGTCGATCGGCGGCTATCTAGTGACAGGGGCGGATCTAGGAAAATGTATACCTTTGTCAAACACGCAATCAAGGGGGATCCGTTGGGTCTCTAAAATGGCAATTCCCGCGTTCTGATAGCACTTTAAAGAAAAATATACCTTTGTCAAACACGCAATCAAGGGGGGTCCGTTGGGTCTCTAAAATGGCAATTCCCGCGTTCTGATAGCACTTTAAAGAAAAATCGTAACTAATTTTGAACATGTTTTTAATGGCACATTTTATTATTTTCAAGAAAGTCTTCGTTCAAAACGAGGACTTTGGTATTTTATTTTATCCGAGACCTTGTGACAGTTTGTAAATGTTAAATCCCATAATTAGTAAAGATACATGACATATGACATTTTTTATAAATTTTTTATAAAGGTTTATGTGTAGTTATGGGAACCACATTGGACAACCTTTTTAAACGAAACCTCATCCCCATACCACCCGCCGGAAACCCTAAACCTAATCACGCCCCCCGGAAACCCTAAACCTAGTCAGAACCCTCCGGAAAAATGTCCCACCCCCGATACCCCGACCACAACACCCCTATAGGATTTTTACCTTTATGTGTTCAAGTTTAACATCCCGCTTGTGGGATGGTTTTATTAGATGGTTAAGCTTCATAATTTGAAACCGATGATACCTCGAAACGAGGGAGAATTTGAATGAAGAGCGCAATTGCGTATGAAAGGCGACACGGAACACGCTGTTGGACATGCAGTGTAAAATTAGGAACCATGAAAAAAACATCAGAAAAAGAATAAAGGATTTGTAACGTATAGTATAGTGCTATCAGGATCTTAGGACACAACCCTGGACGCGTTTCGACCTTCAATGGTGGTCTCATCAGCAGGGATTTGGGGTTGGGAGTGTGATTTAAGTAAATAGTTAGAACAAAATAATAAACACCATCAACACGGTAATACTGAATAAAGGAGAGATAAAGTGAGTGCTTACCAAACTTGTTGTTTTTGTTTTTTAGTCCAACGCAGCATCTTGGAATTGGTACATAAAAGGGACTCGTTGTCGATGTATGTTTCGGTTGTAGCCGTATAAGCCAAAATCGCGCTCCTCTATTGTGAGTCTTCGGGTGCGCAATGAGGGCGTACGTATCTGATGTCTTCTTTGTTTTTTTTGTAAAAAAGTTACAATTCATTGGTCCCTGTCACTAGTGTCTTTCGAAATTGTAAAAGCGAAGACTATGATACTGATAGAACAGGGAAACGGCGAGGGGCAAAGCACTCCAAACATCCCGTACACTTCGACGAAAAGTCCGCGAAACGTCCAGCGGAATTTTAAAAATCCTTAAAAATCCCCAAAAATTCTTGAAAATCCATAAAAATCCATGGAAATCCTTTGAAAATCCATAAAATCCGACTCAATTGATCAAAATCCCCAGAAAATCCGAAGAAATCTGCACTTTCTCTTACGAATTCCTGCAGTACTTTATGTAATTTTATATGGGTTTTTTTACTTTTTGTATTTTCATATTTGACTGTTTTTATGAATATATTTCCCTGCTATTCTCCCATTTGGCTCCTACGCCTTTATTATTTCCCAGTTTCACTTAAAGCTCGGCCAGAACATGAAAAATAAAAAGAAAATATCGTTAACTAAGTTTCACAAAAAGTCCGGAAAAGTCCGCAAAAAATACACAAAAGTCCGAAAGTCCGATGAGAAAATCCAAGGACTTTTGGAAGTCCGAAAGTCTTGTACACTTTTTTTGTCCTGACGCAATTTGAAGCTATTAATTATTTCTGGAAAAAATGGAGGTAAAAAATAGAAAGGGATGGTCACAAATACTTTTTTACAAACGGGAGAGAGAGAGGGGAGCACTCGAGTTTTAAAATGGCTTTGGAATGAAAATTTGATCCACCAAATGTATAAGCGTTTTCTGTAAAAATGTCCCTTTATTTGTTATATACAATTTCAAAACCACGAACTAATTTATAAAACGGTCTAATTTAAACATAAGATTCAATTTATCTTCATGATGGAATCACCTTAGCGCTTTTAAGGTGCCTCCATACAGTTTCTTGAAATATAGAAAATACAAGTTTGAGAGTCCAAAACACGTGATTAAACAATTCGGAAAAAGAATAAAACTAAATGTTATGCATAGTTAAACAGTCTGACAATCAAAAACCGTTACCAAATAAATAGCAACAGTTGTTGCTATGGCAACAATGATGTTTCAAAATGGCTGCCAATTACCCTTCAAACTAGTTTAATTCGAACAAAACTTTGGTGACCCCCAATTTTTTTTTCTTTACTTTTCTTGAAGTATGAGTAATCAATAGGCCGATTTTAAAGAAATTCTGTAGAACGAAATTTTTTAAAAATTAACAAACATGATTTTTCCAGAAAAAAAATTATTCGTTCTACAGTATTTTTTAAAATCGGCCTATTGATTACTCATACTTCAAGAAAAGTTTTAATGGAAAAAAGTTTGGGGTCACCAAAGTTTTTTTCGAATTAAATTAGTTTGAAGGGTAATTGGCCGCCATTTTGAAAAGTCATTGTTGCCATAGCAACAACTGTTGCTATTTATTTGGTAACAGTTTTTGATTGTCAGACTGTTTAACTATGCATAACATTTAGTTTTATTCTTTTCCCGAATTGTTTATGCACGTGTTTTGGACTCTCAAACACTTGTATTTTCCTTTTTTCAAGAAACTGTGTGGAGCCACCTTAAGCGAGTCATAGGACAACATGGACTGGACTGAAAGACACTTAAAATGACAAAGTATAAGATCTTTTACAGTTTTCGGTTTCCTTGCTTCGTTTTTGAGATATTTCAGTTTGTTTGATAATGAGTTATTGGAGAATCTTTGCTATTATCAAACAAAATCACTTGAAATTATATACAGCTTTCTCCGATGACATTACACATTGTAAGGAGGGGGAGGGGAAAATCAAATTATTGTTAACAAAAGGTAAAGCGATTAGGCTAGGACTACAGTTGTAACTTTTCTCTCACCTTTTCAACAAAGCTGTTTGTCTCATTAAACAAATCAATTGACGATGGTGGATTAGCAAACTAAAAGGTGCAATGAAGCTATAGAAGTAATATTCAGGGGAAATCTTCAGTAGTGATACCCTGAGGAAATCGCATATTCTAGATCTGTTTTCGTGATAGATGTACAGTGTACCCTGTCGAATTTGAAATGTAATTACCTTAAACTTCCTCTGCAGTGCTCTTGTCATTATTGGCGTAAGTCCTTCGCCGTACGTCTCTTTGGACTATTTGTCTACCACAGGCGTGCCCCCAGGACCAGGACCAGATTAAGCTTGCGCGGGGCCCGTGGCATATTTTCCGCGCGGGACCCCTTAGGGGGGGGAACAAGGTGGCACGCGTGGAAAGGTGAAATCAGCAGTTTCATTGGGCCAAACTCAGAGTCTCAGAGAGAATATATGAATGATTAAATTTTGTTTCTTTTGTTCCTCGCGCCTTAGTCCCATGTGTGTGTGTTTACAAAAAATGAAAATACACGTCAAGAATTTGGTCTGAAATTGAACGCACTTGTCTTGTACTCTTGTGTAAAACAACTGCTAATTACTAATCTATACAATCCTACATAACGATAACAATAACAATATATACATACAGATTATATAAGGAAGAAACTACAGAATTAGCTAACATTTGTACTGAGTAGTGAGTCAGTAGCATGGGGGCCCGCCGCGCTTTTTGGCCCCGCGTTTTCTGGGGCCCCGCGTTTTCTGGCTACGCGTTTTCTGGTCCCGCGTTTCATTTTTTTTAGAAAGAGAGCGCGGGGCCCCCAGAAAGCGCGGGCCCCTGGCATATGCCACTTCTGCCATAGGGGTTAATCCGGCACTGCCCATGGACTTCTTTCCATACGAACCTTGCGCAAGTTGGTCTTCAAAAAAGCGAACTTGGATTGACCAGGACTTCTGCTACGAAAAAGAACATGATTAAACTGCATGTTGTACGAATTTTAAGGAAACTTTCAGGACACCCCTCTTTTAAGCGGACACCACCTATCTTGGGGTCCAGTGAGCAAATTAACCTCTCTCAGACAAATCCGTATCAAAATTAACGTTTTATTCAATAACAGTAATATATAATCAACACTTGAGATTAACCGAGAGAGACGTTCACTTTGAATTGTGAACCTGTTTAATTTAAATCCCCGGGAAATTTTTGAATCTAGGGTCTCTGAAATGGCATTTTCTGCACTTTGAGGGCACTTTTGAGCAAAATATAATCACTCACACTCCGATTCAGAATCTGTTAAAGTGGGCAGATTATTTGAATAGATTCATAACTGCATTCATTTCATTCCGCATAGCCTGCGCGCATAACCTTGGTGGAAGACATGATATGATAATAATAATGACATCACAAAATGCTCGGGGCCCCTAATTAATTCCTTTTGCTCGGGGCCCGTGGGGTTTACCCACCCTTCTCACTCCACCACTATTAAGAAAGTCAGGCTGAAATTAAGAATTTATTTATATAAGAAATTTAACAATTATTCGCCGAAGGCGAGGTGAATATCGGTGAATAATAACCTCGACGGTTATTATTCACCGATATTCACTGAGCCTGAGGCGAATAATTGTTTTAGTATAAATACACATTTTCATACTTTTAGGAACAACATTTTCTTTAAAATTGTTAGTTTCCTCGTCTGTCGCATTGACAACTTGGCTGGCGGCCATTTTGGGTAAACTGTAGGTGATTATGGAGAATTAATCTGAAGTAACTCGACCAATCAGGGCGCGCGATTTTCTATAATCACCTGTGTATTTATACTAAATAAGAATATAAGAACCTATCCCAGGCTGGTTTGGTAAAATGTAGGTTCTTGTTAGCGGGTTTTTACTGTAGTTGCGCCAGAATTATTAATAGTGAAAACAAACTACCTACGTATATATAGACGCAAAAGGCTGATCACCACATGCGTATATCCCTACTGTGCAAAAGTACACATAAGTACAGTAAGCGTTTGCCAGCTTGCCAGCTTGCCGAGTTTTGCCTCTCCCAAAACCAAACACTTGATTTAAATATTAACGAGACCAAACTAACGTAAGTACTATAGACCTTTAATATTCATAAATGGCCGACGATTTAAAATGCTTTTAAGTGCATATAAATTGGCCCCTCTGACCTCGTTTTAGAGTAAAGATTCTTTTGAATTTCGCACATGAAAACGAGTTCAGAGGGGCTAATTTCTATGCACATAAAAGAATATTAATTCCACGGATATGGACGAAACAATCAGATAAGCCGTTTGTGCGCCCCCCTGTGGCCAAACATTGATTAAAATATCAAAAATAAGTTTGACTAATTTCGCCGTTCGTCGATCGACTCTCATTGTCTCAAATCATCACAAAGATAACAGACATTCTCGTTTTCCCCGAAAGCCGATAGCTGCAATTTCTAGCTTGGAGCCCTCGGCATTGGCATGATATAAATCATCGCGTGCCGAACATGGGAACGACGTCTCCTAACAGATTGGAGGTGACAGTGTGTTGATTGATATAAATAATAACATACATACACCCAGGATTATGTTATTCAAATAAACCATCCCTTCCGTGCTATTACTAAGTAAAACCTTATTTGCTCATGTCCTTCGTTGCTCTCGACATTTCGACTTGTTTGTTGTCGTAGATAATCTTCTAGATCCGCAGTAAGAAGCCCTCGCTAAAACGTTCCAAACCTTCTTCAAGCAATTGTATCATGGCGGGCAGTGAAGTATGGCCGGCAGGCGGGAAGAAAATCCATATATCATTCTCCTTTGAAAGTCGCAAATATAATTTTATACAGCTGGCAATCGAAAAACCCAGAAAAAGTTCGTTGTTAATAAGATTAATTTTCATTAGTTGTTTTGCTTTGTAGCTTTTACAATCCGTGGGTTCACACGCACGAAAATACGCTCTGACCACAGGCTTTGTGACTACGCGAAGCGTAGGCGAATATTTGGCTAATAATTATCAAGACACGTAATCCCATTCCATCATGACGGTTTCCGGTTCTCCAATACCCCCCTGATTGCTTGGGAGTTTCGCCGTTCATTAAATGAATACGCTTTTTGTTTGGGGACTGAAAGTGTAAATATTATTGGCTTTTATATGGTGTTGTGTATGTTTGCCTAACTCGGCGTCTGTCGCGGCGATTAGTGATAATCCCGCTGGCGGAAGCTAATCATTTTCATTTAGACTCTGGACGGGAAGCCTGGAACTAGCGTTTTTGTTGCGATGCTTCGCAGTGGCAGGACTACCGCAGGAAGTTGAAAATTCTGTTTGGATTTGAATCACTAATTGAATGCAGATATCCGAAGTCGGTTTTAAACTGTTGAAATTGAAAGGTAACTTTTATTTTCAGTTCGTGGGAGTTGTGTCATTCGAAAAAGGGTTTTCGCTTTTAAGTGAACTATAGGTTTCTCTTCATCGATCGTCTGTAGGTAAGTCGCTATGTGTATATTAATTTTGGCGTTGTATAAGTTAAACTATGTTGTGGCGTTGTGTATGTCACGTTTATATACGAGTCATATTAAAATACGTCTGTAGATAGTGTTATAGTATGGTTTGTTTAGCAAACCGTGTACCGAGCTTTTTCCATTTCTGTATGCTTTTATTGCAAACACTTTACGATATTAATTATAAATGCAGAAGCGAAATTCGAAGTGAGCGGGCTTTATATATAAACACTAGTAGCGAAATTCATTTGGCGTGTATTAAATGTCAAAGACAAATTACGTGAGTTCTTGTATTTTCACAGCCTGAGCGCGACGCTGAGCATCGTTCAATTCTGCTACATCATGGTTAAAACGGTTTTATCTTGATGGGGAAGTAGTGACAACTCGTGACAACTCTCGGCAACGGAGTTTGATCGACCTTGCTATGGTTGAAATCCGCTCCCAGCCGAGCGGGCTGTATTTACGTAAACTGTCGGCACATCAAATTAACATCGACGGTAGTCAGTATATAGTGTATTATATAATAAGTGTTTGTAGTACTGTATGTATTCTAATAATACACTCCAGCCCGCGAGACTTGGGTTTTGGAATAGTGAGCCCGCTTCTGCCGTAGTAAAGCTTGTTCGTGACTTTTATAGTACCGTGAACGATTTTAATACTGTCGCCTTGGGCTTTTGTATTTGTCCGCTTATTTGTTGTTTTATAATATATTGTATCTATTAGTGGGCTTTGAAGATATGTTGAAGGACTTTTTAATAGTGCTTTTTCTTTCACTTTCAAAAGTGTTCTTCATTTAAATGAGTTTCAATTTAAGGTGTTCCTTTTCACGTAGCGGTGTCAATTATTTATAGGCTTTCTTGGCATAGACCGGATGATATTACCGCATACTTGCTTGAAGTGGCCAGCTGCGAGTACACGAATCGTTGTAGTAAATAGTAATGGGATTTCCTTGTCTGTTTGCTTGTTCCTTGATAGCGTTTCGGTGCCCAGGCTCGGCTATTGTAACTCTATGTTTGTTTATTTGGACATGTTTAAGGTGTTGTCGTTTGTATTTCTTAAGCCATGCTTTGTTTCAGCTCTGTTTTGCACTTAGAAGAATTGTCAATCAACGTAACCAAACAATTGTGGGTTCGTATTACACCCCTTAACCCTCTTATCCCCAAGAGTGGAAGCAAAGCCTAAACTGCTGGAGGTGAATTAGGACCATGGTCCCCCATGGTGTTCAATACTGTATCTGCATTCTGCAATGCATATTTAGCACAAATACAGCCTTCTCGTTGCCATAGAAAGTCTAAAAAGGCTTTATTTGACATTTTCTGACCCCCACCCAAGTTAAGCCGGGTTAGATGGGGTTAGTACTTGGATGTGTGACTGCTTGGGAATGACCCCGTTGTCGGCTTGGAACTCATGTGAGTAGAGTTGTAGTTGATCTCTCCTGTGCTTCGAGGGTTTTTCGCCGGGTTCTCCGGTTTTCCTCCCTCCATAAAATCAACACCTAACATCTTAGCTGTGATCCGTGGTCTGAACTGTGTCATTGGTGGCTGCCTTTGGTATGCCTCGACATGGCCACGTTGATCTGCATCCTTTGCAATTCAGCTGCTGGCTGCAAGTAAGGATGACTAGGATGTATTTATCGTGTCAGATCAGCTCGTGATTTTCTACTTATTCTCACTGCATTTTACTCAGGTGTTCTTTACCATGCAACCTTGCAATATTATATTGACAGCAATTTTGAATTCCAAATAGTTTGACAATTCTTGGCAAGGTCCTAAAAAGTCTCAATACAGTATTACTGTCAAAATGGAAATACCTTCCCACTTCTTCTTCTGTAATTTGTTGTGTATAGAGTGTTTTCACCTGACGTCACGGCGGCCATATTGGTGTACCAAAACAATGAAATGGTGGCCATCTTGGTGTACGGTATGGGAATTAGCTCTTTCTTATTCAAATATTTCGTATTGTTTCACCACCCCCATGGGGCCACTGATGATGTGAGTGAAAATGCTCTATTACTGTATTTCTGTAACTGCCATTTTGACTGTAAATGTTGAACTTCAGATAATATGCAGTGGTGTAGTCAGGGTCTTGGATCCGGGGTGGGGGGCAAGAACCTCAATCTCCTAGGGGGGTCAGGCCATCAGGGGCATGGATTTTGGATTTCTAGGGTCTCTGAAACACTATTTCCTGCATTTTGCAGCAAGTATTTAAGAGTAATCTGAAAACCATCAATTACAATCAAATCAGCTAGAACATAGAATGATACATATAACCGCCCCACTCCCCCCCCCTCTACAAGTTTCTCCATGGATTTAAACTTTTCACGAGAACGGTCTTGGAGACCATTGGGGTAGTCAATTTTCAGCTACCAAGTTTTCAATTGCATTTTCAGGTGTTGATGTTGAAATTTATTTTGAAGTTTGAAGTTTAGCTTTGCTCCATTTGTTGACTCTGCAGTTGGTTATTTGGAATTGTAGTGTGATTCGTCAAGAGACTGGAGGTTTTTCTCTGGGTTGATGGGTGTGTGGGAGTGGGGGGGGGGGGGTAGGGGGTGGTTCATAAAAGGTAAACTTCATCTTCTAAATTTGGAAATGAAAGTTGAAACTTGGGTGGTTAAATTGTGCAGTGAAAAGCAAGCTGAAACTAACTATAATTGACTCTATCTGACTTTGAACAGAACTTTATGCCAGTGGTGTGGCCAGGTTCTTGGGTTGGGGGGCAGGCAAGAACCTTTATCTCCTAGGGGGGTTATGCTCCCCCAGAAAATTTTGGATTTCTAGGGTCTCTGAAGCACTATTTCCTGCATTTTGAGGAAAGTATTTAAGAAATCAAATCAGAACATAGATAATATGATACCCATCAGAATATCTTTAGATTTATTTATAAACAAAATCCACATTTCTTTAATATTTTATTGATGACATGTATTTGCAATTTAGTTGATTTTACTGGACAGAAACTATGATAGGGGTCAGTAATTATAATAGATAATCCCTTTGGCCAAACGGCATTACAGTATTGAATATATTGTAATATTGCAGCCAGCTTCAGGATATTGCCCTCAGCTGCATATTCAATAATGCCATTGGCCTCAGTAATTTATTATCTATGAAAGGGTACTGGCAATAAAAATTAAGTTTGTTTAATTTGAGAGAACTTGTGAAATTGCAATAGAAGATCTTTTACAACTTTTTCGTTTCTTTCTTCGTTTGCAAGATATTTCAATTTGTTTAATATGTAAATGAGATGGGCTCTGACGTCAGGAACAGGGTACAGTATTTTTACACAAAGCAACATTTATTATAAGTAATAGCATAACATATAGGTTGATTAGTGATTGAATATGTACCCGAAAGCCGAGGGAGGTTTAGTAGAAGTTTTACTAAACCTCCCGAGGCTTGAGGGACATTTAATCACTAATCAACCAATATGTTATGCTATCACTTTGTAATATTACGGTTACCGAGGAAGAAGGAGAGGGCGAGGGCGAAGCCCGAGGGAATGTATCTGGCATAAAACCGACATCCAAACGTGGCCATGTATCATGTGTGTAAAGGCTGGCAATTTTTTTACAGTAACTATCTTTCTTTGAAATGCAATCGCCATTTATATATCTATATCTGTAAATATATTACACTGTACAAGCGCTTTTAACAATACATGATGTATATGATCGGTTCAATGGTTACCATTGATCTAATGCAAATTCACTCACATAAACTAATATTAGATAGTTGTCTAGATATAAAAACAACAACAGTGTAAAGACATGCGCATTGATTTAGTATTAGTCCCACATTTTATGTTCTAGGCAAACTGTAATAAATTCTTGAGAAAACAAACCAAGTTACACAGTGAAAGTTTGCCTTTCATTTAGGGTGCTGCCGCTACAAGCGGGTTCAGCGAACCTACTTCGAGATAGGCAAACACTTGTCTCTACTTCTCGATTGGGGGCGCCACCAGTGTACTCTACTCGAAATGTTTTAGGCAAGGTCCCGTTGCATTGGGCAATGATATTGCCTGCCTATTGCAAATTCACGGGAATCGTACCTTGTGCATAAACATTAGGTATGATTAGTTACTAATCGTACCTCATCTTTATGCATCGGGTTATTTCGATATTAAATGTGCGTGTGGAAACAATGAAAACCGAGGTGGCCGTGATATTATGTCAGCTATGAAATGTTCAGTGTCACAAGGCATTTTTATATGCACAGTTTCAAGTGATATCGTTGAACAAATTTAGAGATATATATAACTGATTTTGCTACATGTGAAAATACTGTACCCTGCTACATTTGTGATTTGTCATCTGTTTGAACTTATAATAATTGTTCTTTATATCAACATACAGTTTTATCTTAGAACTTTAAAATAATCTTGGACAATGCGAGATTGATGTACAGGGTGTCCCAAAAAAATGCCACCCATCTGTTTTTGTACTGCATCTTCTTTAATTTGGGTACAAGAAGTAAATTTTTATATCACGCCGAAAGCCCGTCACTCCTTCTTTGTTGTCTGAAATTTTCAGAGCTAAATAGTTATCTACTCGCTTCCTGGAGTCAATTTAAAGAGGCAACATCAAAATTTGAACTTGTCCAAATTATGCAAATTATCTATGCTACCTACAGATTTGGAAAAATACAGGGTGTCCCAAACGAATGTCGCCCATCCCGTTTTTGACCACAGCTTTGTTTGAGTGCGGAATACAAGTTTGAATACATATGCCTGTGAAAACTGACCACAGGGGAATACAGTTTGATTCCAAATGAAGCAATGCGGCATCAAATCATGTGGGGTTCCTTGGGGTGATAACAATGCTCATGAGAGTTCCATGTATATGTTTGCCATGTAGGCAGAAGTGCACTTTACTTCATCCGTCTTAAGATGGCTGGACAACAATTCACTCCCGAGGAAAGAGCATTCATGGTACTTTCCTATCATGAAACAAGAAGCCCAACAAGGACAAGGGAAGCCTTTAGGAGAAGATTTCCAAATCTTGACGTAGCATACATAATTTGGACAAGTTCAAATTTTGATGTTGCCTCTTTAAATGACTACAAGAAGCGAGTAGATAACTACTTAGCTCTGAAAATTTCAGACAACAAAGAAGGAGGGATGGGCTTTCGGCGTGATACAAAAATTTACTTCTTGTACCATAATTAAAGAATGTGCACCTCATAAATGGATGGGGGGCATTTTTTTTGGGACACCCTGTAGAGTAGTTTAGCCAAAATGTGAATGGGCAACTTATCTGAAGTGAGTGAGTGTGCCTTATACGAGCTGATTTTAATTTTGTTTTTCCCCCAAGGATTTGATCAAGATGTTGTGGAAATTGTGGATTATAATTTTGTTGGAGTTAGTTTGCATACTTAAAATACCAGTAACTTGTGACCTTGTCCAAGCATCAGAAATCACAGAGGTTCACTGCTCAGGTTTGTGTTTAGTTTAAATTACAGTAAACTTACATTTTAGACCCCATTTACACGATGCCGGTACAATTTGAAAAAGCGGAACAAAATCATGCCGTTTAGGCCTTGCGTTTACACGATACCGGCACAAAAATGACATGAAAACGACACAAAATGAAGACGGGTTCCTTGACGGCATGAAATGAAAACGGAACACTAACCGGTATCGTGTAAACGCCCGTGCCGTAACATTTTGATGACGGTAATCAGTTTCTTCTCAATTCTCATTGGAAGAGAATAGTCGCATGCTAATCCGTCATTATATTATACCGGCACCGTGTAAACGCAAGACTTTTTGGCCTGTATTTACACACTGGCATGATTTTGTTCCGTTTTCAAATTGTACCGGCATCGTGTAAACGAGGTCTTAGATTCTAACATCTCAAACTCATTAATAATGCATGAAATAATCAGCCAATAGTTCGTTCAATCACCTGATTGAAGTTGGATACTCCAGTACAACACGTTAAAATCTTATACCACCCAAGATATTGGATGAAAATCAGTGAGTGTTCATCTAATTCTTAAGATCTTAATTATCTATGCAAAATAAACAAGTTGCTGTGTGAATAAATTTTACACACACTCATGAATAGAATCTCATGAGGGTATATTTTAATTGCATTTTTCAATAGTGTGCCATCGAGCCGCTATTTATTGCACAAAATGCAGACAAAAAAACAACAAAATTGACTTTCAAATGATTGCAAATGAGCCATTATCTAGAGCTGTTGTTCGGACTGCAAGAATTAGGGGTAAACGCGGACAAACTTAAAGGGAATTGGCATTAAAAATTAAGTTTGTCTAATTTGAAAGAACTCATAAAATTGTAATAGAAGATCCTTTACAACTTTTTCGTATCTTTCTGCGTTTTCAAGATATTTCAATTTGTTTGATATGTAAATGAGATGGTCTCTGACGTCAGGGGAGTGGGGTAAAATATTTTCATACAGAGCAAAATCACTTACATATCTAACATGAAATGTTCAGCGTCGCAAGGAGTTTTTACGTGCACAGTTTCAAATGATTTCGCTGAACAAACTTAGAGATATAACTGGTTTTGCAACATGTGAAAATATTTTACCCCACACCTGACGTCAGAGACCATCTCATTTACATATCAAACAAATTGAAATATCTTGAAAACGAAGAGAGATACGAAAAAGTTGTAAAAGGTCTTCTATTACAATTTTATGAGTTCTTTCAAATTAGACAAACTTAATTTTTAGTGCTATTGCCCTTTAAATAGTGACGTCATCATGACCGAACGCTATTGAAATCCTTCGTTTGGCATCTTCGTTTGCGATGCCATATCAACAGCGCGTTTATCGTGTTTCATCAGGGGAATCCAAACATTCGAAAACAATAAAACCACTCGGCCTTCGCCTCATACTTTCATCATGTTTTCAACTCATTGTTGATACATTACATAACATTTGAGTCAAAGAAATATCGGTCTTGAATGAACATGTATATATAATATGCAATTTGTAAAGAAAAAGCCTAAATATTTCAAATTTGACAATTTGTGGGTTTCACCATGTGTTACTTAAATTCTGAGCTCACGGCTCGTATACTCGAGCCATCTTCAGAGAAATGTGATGTGTTTGTTTGCGTCAACAATCAACATGTAATTAACCAGTATTTGTCCACACTAATCCTTTTTCAAACGGAGACTTTTTTATACGGTTAGGCCTTTCGTCCACACTAATCCGGCATCTTCGGTGAGCGAAAACGTAGCGTTTCGAAAACGCTCTCCAGTGTGGAAACATTCGGAGATGCCGTTTTTCATGCATGCACCAGTGTGGACGGCGAAAACGAAGGTTTTCGAAAATGATGTTGTCACGACGATCATGTGATCTGGGTTGCAAGTCACCCACGGCCTTTGCTCAGGGTCGTTTCGGCGTTTTAATGTGGATGGCAAAAAGTGCCAAAAACGATTCGAAAACGATAGTGTAGAAGGAAAACTTTTGATACGTTTTCGATACGAGGTCTCCGTTTTCGTTTGAAAACGAATTAGTGGACATGGCCTAAATACGGGGTGTCCCAACAAAAATTCCCCCCATCCATTTATGAGGTTCACCTTCTTTAATTATGGTACAAGAAGTAAATTTTTATATCACGCCGAAAGCCCATCCCTCCTTCTTTGTTGTCTGAAATTTTCAGAGCTAAGTATAGTTATCTACTCGCTTCCTGTAGTCATTTAAAGAGGCAACATCAAAATTTGAACTTGTCCAAATTATGTATGCTACGTCAAGATTTGGAAATCTTCTCCTAAAGGCTTCCCTTGTCCTTGTTGGGCTTTTTGTTTCATGATAGGAAAGTCCTCGGGAGTGAATTGTTGTCCAACCATCTTAAGACGGATGAAGTAAAGTGCACTTCTGCCTACATGGCAAACATGTGCCAAGGAACCCCACATGATTTGATGCCGCATTGCTTCATTTGGAATCAAACTTTATTCCCCTGTGGTCAGTTTTCACATGCATATGTATTCAAACTTGCATGTATTCCGCACTCAAACAAAGCTGTGGTCAAAAACGGGAGGGATGGGCGACATTCGTTTGGGACACCCTGTATTTTTCCAAATCTGTAGGTAGCATAGATAATTTGCATAATTTGGACAAGTTCAAATTTTGATGTTGCCTCTTTAAATTATGACTCCAGGAAGCGAGTAGATAACTATTTAGCTCTGAAAATTTCAGACAACAAAGAAGGAGTGATGGGCTTTCGGCGTGATATAAAAATTTACTTCTTGTACCCAAATTAAAGAAGATGCAGTACAAAAACGGATGGGGGGGCATTTTTTTTGGGACACCCTGTACAGTGGCGTAACGCATAATACATCCGTTTTCAGACAAAAACGGAGACTTTTTTATACGGTTAGGCCTTTCGTCCACGCTAATCCGCCGTCTTCGGTGACCGAAAACGGAGCGTTTCGAAAACGCTCTCCAGAGTGGAGACATTCGAACACGCCGTTTTTCTGCACCAGTGTGGACGGGGAAACGAAGCTTTTGGAAAACGATAATGTCACGATTATGTTATCTTGGTTTCAGTCACCTAGAACTATTCATTCATACCCCTGTAGATCTTTTTAGCGTTTTACTAAACGGCGAAAACGATTCGAAAACGATAGTGTGGACGGAAAACGTTTGATACATTTTCGATACGAATTCTCCGTTTTCGTTTGAAAATGGATTAGTGTGGACATGGCTTTAAAACTTTAGATGTACAACTTGAGCTAGAGATTAGAGTGTTTAAAACAGAGTTGACCACGTGTCATTCAAAGATTTTCCTTCCTGGGGTATTGTCTGGTGTTTGTGGATTTCCTATCTGTCGTGCGAAATAGTTGGTTACAGGTGTGAGAAGTGTTGATTCTTCCCATTTTATTCTGTGGTCCTGTTCCCACGCGTGTTTGGCAAGAGCTGATTTGTCCAGTTTAGTGTACATTCAATTTATAAATCACATGCAAAGCTTCAAACAGTATATTTCAAATTTACCAACGATTTTGTTCCAATTGGCTCCTTTGTCTACACTGCTTGTCACGAGTGGGTTAGAAAGAAGCCAATCAATTTATACCCTGGGTCAGGCCTCGAATTATATACTTTTTGCATCCAAAGACAAAAATGTCCTCCGATAATGAGTTTCCATGAGGCTATCCAAGGACATTTTTCTCTCGGCTAGGACAAAACTGTTATCCTATACAGTCAGGAAATGACTTAATCCATGATAAAGAGTGACTAACATTCACATGATATTATGTCATTTATGTGCTATAGTATTAGTTAGTAGTGACTGGTAATATAGATATAGGACTGTCTTCTTCGCTTGGACATGCAGATTGCTTCACTCCGACACTGAACAATGTCCTTTGCATATTTTAATGTCAATGCACAATCATGGCCGCCAGTGTTTGAACACGTGGTTAGCACAGTTGTGCCTGCATTTCCGGGCTGATCCCGCAATGGCCGCCAAAACATTTACACGCTGATAATTCAATCATTGGCTGGGATATTCTATTGCCGAACATTTTCTTACGATCATACGTTCAATCGATCGGAAAAATTTAAAAACTCCAAACTCCATCGGCGGACAAACGTGTCCTACATATTATGGGGGAAAATCCCTATCGGCGGCCAAATGACGATTATCGGAGGACATGTCCTCGATGTCCTCGATGAAATTCAAGTCTTGCCTTGGGTACCAGAGGCTTTGAGTTTGTGTTTGGTACTTTGGGAGGGGGAGAGCCTCTGGTCCCGCGAGCTTCAAATCTCACTTTGGCGAGTTCAATATCTGAACTCGGTTTTTGATTGGCCTAAATTTCTGAAAGCGTTACTATTGGTTTATTAAAGCAACTCACGCGTGACCGTGAGTAATTAAAAATATTAAAAACTTAAACCATACACCTCTGAGTCTCGGATTGTGATAAAATCCATAGTTTCCTTATCGAAAACGAAATAACGGACGAGTGTGCCAGACAGCGTGCTTTACTTCCTGTCGAGGACTTTGAACAATCGTAACATAGCAACGTGCGTTTCAAATTTCACTCAACCGTGAGAATAATCAACAGGAAGTAACTCACCAAAGTGAGATTTGAAGCTCGCGAGACCAGAGGCTCTCTCCCTCCCAAACACAAACTCAGAGCCTCTGGTACCCAGGGTAATCAATTTGAAGATAATTGGCAAAGCTAATTAAGTATGGCTAGTTTTGAAATAATTGGTAGTCAAGCAATTATAATTAATTATGATTAAAACCCCGGTGTAGTACCGGTTGTTTTTAACAGATCGGACATATACTAGGCGGGAAACGGGCGTCTCTGGTAGCATGTGTGACGGACGATGATTGGGTCCAGGGCGATATTTATCATTTATAGACCTGGAGAGAGAAATCAAATTAATAAAAACATTAAGAATTCAAAAATTCATCATTACCATAAATGTATAGATGAAAACAAGGGTAATCCAAAAAAGATGTGGAAAGGTATAAATCAACTAATTGGTAGAAGGTCTAAGACGACACATATTACATCCTAAAATATGGGTGATGAGGTTATAACTGATGAAAGTAAGATTTCGGATGCACTGAATACGTATTTCACTCGTGTTGGACCTGATCTCGCAAACCAGATTCCTAAAACAAATCTTGAACCTGAAGCATATATGACAACTGTTGAAAGTATTTTCACATTTAAAATAATATTGGTTAACCAAGTCTATGGCTCGCTTGGTAAGATTAAAACGTCCAAGTCTCTTGGACCTGATAAATACCAGCAAGACTGCTTAAGGATTCAAGATTTGTTGTAGCTCCCTATTTGACACGAATTTTTAATCTGTCGTTAGCTTCGGGCATCTTTCCACAAGATTGGAAAGAGGCTCGAGTTTCACCTATTCATAAGTCAGGTGATAAAACGGAGTGTGGTAACTATCGACCTATATCGGTGTTACCAGTTGTATCAAAATTATTTGAGAAATTGGTATATACACAGTTAAATGATTACTTAACGGAAAATAATATTCTTACAACACATCAATCTGCTTTTACAAAAGGTCATTCCACTTCTACATCAATGTTAACTACAACTAATTCATGGCTTATTAATATGGATTCCGGTTTAATAAACGGAATAATCTTCCTTGATTTGTGTAAAGCTTTCGACACAATAGACCACGAAATCTTAATTAGAAAATTGTATTTATATGGTATTAGAGATTCTGCTTTAATGTGGTTTAGATCATATCTTTCACAACGCACACAGATTTGTAAAATAAATGGTGTAACCTCGTCACACAAACCTATTGAATGCGGTGTTCCTCCGGGGTCAAACTTAGGACCCCTTCTCTTCTTGCTATATATTAATGATCTTCCAAATTGTTTAGATAAATCTGTCCCGGCCATGTATGCCGACGATACAAATATAACTACAAGCGGAGAGACTATTAATGAGTTAGAAGATAAGTTAAATTGTGAATTGAATAAAGTTCACAATTGGCTTCTTGTTAATAAACTAACAGTTAATGTCGGTAAAACAGAATACATGATAATTGGCACACGGCAAAGATTATCACGTGACAACCATGACCCAAAAATTCAAATAGTAGGAATATATTTAAAACGGGTCTCGGTTACAAAGAGTTTAGGGATTCTAGTTGATGAAAATTTAAACTGGAAGCAACAAATTGACAACATCAGCAAAAAAGTTTCAAAGGGAATTGGAATTTTAAGACGCGTAAAACAATATATTTCACGGCAGTCTTTACAGACAATATACCAATCGCTAATTTTACCTCATTTTGATTATTGCTCTATGGTTTGGGGGAATTGCAACCAATCGTTAAAAAACAAGTTGCAAAAACTCCAAAACAGAGCTGCTAGAGTAATAACAGGGGACACATATGATGTTCGTTCATATGAAATATTAGCCAACTTAGGATGGAAAACTTTAGAAGAAAGAAGAGAGGAACAAATTACATCCTAAGTAAGCAAGGCTTTAAACAATAATTGTCCTCCATATATTACATCTATGTTCGAAATTTCGAATAATACTAACTATAACCTAAGAAGTAATAACAATATGCTGATGTTGTCTAAACCAAAAACCAATGCTATGAAGATAAGTTTTGGCTACGCTGCGGCTAAAATCTGGAACAAACTCCCTAGTTTGACAAAGAAAAATGTTTTAGAAAAATGTAATTAGCAGCAACTTGATAACACCATTATTTTTTGTCACTATTTTTTATATCTTAATGTTTTTAGATATTTTGTAAATAATTTGTAATATATGTAGAATAATACATGGATGTGCGGAAATATGAAATTTATTTCGAGTGTTGACCAGGATATCTCACGAGTGAGTGAAGCGAACGAGTGACATATCCTGGTCAACACGAGAAATGGGTTTCATATTTCCAAGCATCCATGTATTGTTCTGTTTATTATATAAAAAATTGTCCTATTGCCTTGCAAAAATTGCATTAAACTACATGTATACTGCTGATTCAGCGATAATCGTCACATGTGCGATTACCATAAATAATCCGCGCACATGTGAGATTATCACTTTTATTAGTGGCAGAAAAATCAATAAAACACTCTATTTTATATAATAAAATATTTTAATCTTTTAGATTTTTTTTTTAAATATTTATATATAACATTCAAACACGGCCTAATGAAAAGCAACCATTTTTATTTTTATGCCATTGTATTTCTATTTATTGTATTTGTATCTTAAGGTTGATTAGCTACCGTGTATAAAGATTTTTAAATAAATAAATAAAAAAATGCTAAACTTTCTGGACTTGTACTAAGCAAGATGCGCCCAGTAGGAAAGTTCATTGATTCTCTCAATAGCAATGCTTCGGTGTATGTCAGTTGAATGAAGTGTCAGCAATCTAAAGGACAATAGCAATTCAGTAATTATATGGCTTGATACACTGCCAAAACAGAGAACGTAGGAGTCTAACGTTGCGAGCGAAGGCCCTTCGTCAGAGAGATACGTTAGACGAAGGTCCTTCGCTTCTTCCTACGTTCTCTGTTTCGGCAGTATATCTAACCTTACTGTATTTCGATTGTTGTTTCAACACTGCCTACGCAGCACGCTACTTTAATCTAAAGGACAATCTGGCATGGGTCCTATCGGTTACGCAAGTGGCGAAATCTCTCAGCTTCTTATATTGCAACTACAACCATCAGTGCGGAATATGTACAAACACACTATATTTTTGTTTTTTTGCTTTCATTACAGATATGGACTCAGATAAGGGCCATTATTTTTAAAAAATAACGACGGCCATGTTGTTAGTCCTTCAAATTTGGACAAAGATGGCGTGGAATACGTTCCAGGCAAGTCTTACGAAATATTTCGTTATGTTTTCTTAGGTCCTGTTTATGTATGAAGCGGATTGACAGACGAATCGGATCGATAAACGCCAGTTAAATCAATTCCACAGATGTTTAAATGGAAAATCCGATCTGTTTGGAAGACTGTTTTCTGTGCTTTCCTCAATGTCCGCCATGTGCCACGACACGCACCAACTTCACTCATGCTTATCAAGATCAAGTCATTTTCAAGTGAAACCGTGTTTACATGAATCTGGTTAGAAACATTCAAGCCGATTCTCAGTTCCCTGCAGCTTAAGTGAATCAAGTCAATCCACTCAAATTCGTGGATTGACCTCAGCAATCCGTTTCGATCAGATCGAAAACTTTCAATCTTCTTCATTGTAAACACAACAAGGAGAAACAACAACGGAAGGTCTGGATCGACTTCTGTTGGTCGTTGAGTGATTCATGCATGCTTTGGATTTTTTAGGTGCGCTTACGAGGGATGACCTTAGCGTGACAGTCAAGAACAGTTATGGTACTTTTTGCTTTCGACTGTTTGATCATTTAATGGTATAGTAAATCGTTTACAATAGGACTTTTTCCGATGTCAGCGTAATAATGAGTATAAACTTTCGAGACTCTCATTTGCTATACCAGACTAGAGAAAAAGTTGTCGCTTTGGTTTTCTGATTGGTTGTAATTTGTTTTTTTACAAGTGAAGCAGGCCTTTTTTAATGTACAAACCATTTCCCCGTTAAAGTGCCTATGAAACGAAAATTAAGTTTGTCTTATTTGAAAGAACACTTCAAATTTTAGAGTAACATTTTCGTTTCCTTACTTCGTTCTTGAGATATTTCAGTTTGTTTGATGTAAATGTCGCATGTTGCGACGTCACAGGTGCATAATGAGTTATCAAAAAACGTTATATATCTTTGTTATTGTCAGATATAGTCACTTGGAAATCTACATGTTTAGTGTTCTGGGCGAAACACACGCACATGCTTCCCTCGAATTATTTTGGTTTGATAATAGCAAAGATATATAGCTTTTTTCGATAACTCATTATGCACATGTGACGTCAAAATATTGCATATCAAATAAATTGAAATATCTCGAGAACGAAGCAAGGAAACAAAAAACTGCAAAAGATGTTACTCTATCATTTTAAGTGTTCTTTCAAATAAGCATGGCCAGAAATTACGGACATGCAAGATTTGCGCATGTCTCAGATTTCCCCAATAATGGCGGCCCGATGCCCTATATTTATTCATAGGGAAATTAAGTATTCTCAAAATAGAATGGTCCATAGACTTCTTCGAGCAACTGCCGAAATGCGGTAAGCATGCGACGGTTATCCGAAACACATTAATCAACAAACGTTCTCAACACGTTGTATACTCGCCCTGCATTTTGCGATTAAATACACAAATAATTTACCTTGTATTTACACTGGGAATATGTGGGATTTCTCAAATGATTCCATTTTAAACGCTTGGTTATCCTTAGGTGTTCAATAATCCGTAGTTGCCGAAATCGTTTGGATTTGATGAGTAATATCTCCATGCTTTCCACCATCTTCCAGTTTGATACTCACGATAAAAGTTCTGCATTTTCGATTTAAAAATTCATTAGCCGTCGGGTGAAATGAGCGCCGCCATATTATTGCTTCGTTGTCAAAAAGAGAGTTTTCACTTGTTCGTTAAACTCGAAATATTGCTCGCCATACCTCGTGTTTGGTACAAACATACTCGTCGAAGGCTTCTCTTTTCATTTCTATAGTCGTTGCCTAGATACCCCCTGAGCCCGCGGCTTTATTGGCCTGTGATCGTGACCCGTTTGTGACCCAAAGTTCGATAGCTTTGACACGTCACACGAGACACAAGCATTTGGGGAACGCGAAGGTCCGAAGAGGATAATTGGGAAGTTTAAGGGATATACGCGATGGTCGCTGACCGATAGGTGCGCCCGCTCAAATGTCCGCAATTTCTGGCCATGACAAACTTAATTTTCGTTTCATAGGCACTTTAAAGGGCTTATGCAGCGAAAAATAGGTTCGAGAGAGACTCTCTTATTTCAAAGAACGTTTGAAGTTATAAAGATTGACGTTTGCAGCTCTTCCATATCTCACTTCGTTCTTCTGATATTGAGATTTGCGTGATATGCAAATAAAATCACTTAGACGTCACACTGTATAATGACATGTTGGAAAATCATGACTATTCTTGCAATAATTCAAGTAAATCACTTGAAACTTTTTTGCGATACACAGAAGCATATGCACAGTTAAAAGTGATTTCGTTAAATAATCTCAAATTGAAATTCAAGTGATGTTATTTACATATAAAACAAATCGCAATATCTAAAGAACGAAGTGAGATATGGAAGAGCTGCAAACGTCCATCTTTATAACTTCAAAAGTTCTTTTGAATAAAATAGTCTCTCCAAAACTTTTTTTCGCTGCATAACCCTCCTCCACACCCATGAATTGACCCCCCGTCCCACCACCCCGAGAAAGTCCCCTTTTCCTGGGTACAAACAAATGAACAGAGAATTAAGCGATAAGAATATAAAAGGAAAATTTCGGACTTAGTTTGGAAGGAGGAATATCTATATAATTAACCCACCCCCACTTCTTGTTTTAAACATTTTAAATTAAAATGCTTAAATAAGTAACAATCTTGTCCAGCATTTATATTGATGATATTAATTGTTCTTTCACTAAAATTAATGTACCTGATAAATGTTTTCATGGGACAGTCCTAACAGTACCAGTACTGTAATAGCAGCATTAATATGTTTGGCATGCTGATGAGATCTGACATAGCAATGCAGTCAGAAATGTGTTGTATTTTAACTGATTTTTATGACATTTTACAACCTTTTACAACCTTGCATAGGCGGGGTAGCTCAGTTGGTAAAGTCACTGACTTTGCGATCAAAAAGGCCTGGGTTCCAGGTTCAATCCAGGTTCGAGTCGAGGTCAACTCATTTTTCACGAGGTTCATCCTTTCCAGGTCTTTCAAAAACTCATTACTAATTCATGAGGAAAACATAAAGGAAAATCATGACCGTGACGTGTCTCTATATGTGATAGAGACACGCTCGCTATTTTCGATGAACTTTTTCTTCGATTTTGCGGCTCAGACAACTTCAATTTTCAAAACTGATTTCTATATGAGCTTATTATATGGATAGTTTTTGAAGCCATTTAAAACATCCGCAGTACGTGTTTTATCAGATCTAAAACGCTCGGCTATCGCCTATCGTGTTTTAAATCTGATAAAACACTGCTGCTCATGTTTTAAATAGTACATAAAATGAGTGCCAGCAAAAATTGCTGGGGTAAGCGGTCAAAACTGACCAGGGAAAGGAATTTTACTCACCCCTACCTACTTGTAGGTAGCAAATGAAAGAGGAGCATTCGTGTCACCTCCGGTTACGACCAACTAGTACTTACTTTACAGTGTTCCTAACACCAACAAACTACCAGTGACCAACTACCAACAATGACCAACAACTACTAACTACCAATGACCATCCACCTGTCCATCACCAAAGACCAACAACGACCTACTATCAACTACCAACAACGAAAACTACCAATGACTAACTACCACTAACGATCAACAACAACCAACTACCAATAACGACGAACTACCAATAACGACGAACTACCACCGACGACAGACCACCACCACCACCAGCAACAACAGCAACAACAACAACAACAACAACAACAACAACAACAACAACAACAACAACAAACTAATACCACCACTTACTACCACCACCAACGGCAAACTACTACCAACACCAACGACAAACTACTAACACCACCAATGACAAACTACTACTACCACCACCACCAACGACAAACTACTACCACCACCACCAACGACAAACCACTACTACCACCACCAACGACAAACTACTACCTGGCACCACCAACGACAAACTACTACCACCACCACCACCAACGAAAAACCACTACTACCACCACCACCGACGACAAACTACTACCACCACCACCACCACCAACGACGACAAACTACTACCACCACCACCAACGACAAACCACTACTACCACCACCAACGACAAACTACTACCTGGCACCACCAACGACAAACTACTACCACCACCAACGACAAACTACTACTACCACCACCACCAACGACAAACTACTACCTGGCACCACCAACGACAAACCACTACCAACGGGCAACGACAAACTACTACTTGGCACCACCAACGACAAACTACTACCAACACCAACAACGACAAACTATACCAATGACGAAATAACAGACTACCCAGTGGGTAGTACCCACCGACCAACAACGGTCATCTAGCATCTGCATCTATCAATTAGCAACCACCAACTGCCATCAAGGAACGACCAACAAGCAAACGACAACTAACAACTACATGTATATCAATTGATATTGCTATTGGTTTTCTGTTTTTGTTTAAAACTTCTAGACTAACTCTATTGCAGGTACGGATTGGTGTAACTCATACCACATGGCGACTCAATTAAGCTTGAGCTAGCTTCTTGCTATCCATATAAGTTGTCAAAATCATGTTCCATGAGTGAGGAAGAGATAAAGCTTCAAAAGAAACGGCTTATTGAGGTTTGTTGTCCAAATCCACTTTTGTAGCATATATTATTTTATGTACGTAACGTCGCACTTTACATATGCCGTACTTAATATCTATTTTGTGGACCCTAGAGAAGATTAGGTGCTAAGCTAGGCTGGGTTGTGTTGTGTTGTGTTGTGTTGTGTTGTGTTGTGTTGTGTTGTTGTGTTGTGTTGTGTTGTGGTGTGGTGTGGTGTGGTGTGGTGTGTTGTGTTGTGTTGTGCTGTGCTGTGCTGTGCTTTGCTGTGCTGTGTTGTGTTGTGTTGTGTTGTGTTGTGTTGTGCTGTGCTGTGCTATTTTGCATGGGTTGTGTTTTGTTTTGTGTTGGGCTGTGTTGTGTTGATTCCATTCCAAAGTTCAGTCCAAAGTACAATACAGCGCAGTGCATTGCAGCAGGGGCGCAACTAGGGGGAGGGGGGGGGAGGGATGCAACCCCTGCCCTTTTTGTGAGACCTCTAATACTAGGTTAGACATTAGATAAACAGATAATTAATCGTCTGTTGTAGTACGCAATACAATAATGGTTGTTGAGTGTTCTCGAAGAAGCATAACGAAGATATCTATAGTATCCCAAATCAGTGCCGTAGCAAATTTTTCGCAGATAAAGTTCTTTGCCTGTTTTGATAACCTGAATTTAACTTTGTGCAATGAATTTAACTTTTCATGTGTCCGAGGGCAGAGGCATCTTAGAAGAATTAGAAGCTATTCAGTAATGTATAGGTATTGAATTATTGAAAGATTAAGCGACTCAAAATCTCAAACGGAGCAACGCACCCCCAAAATATGTTCACTTTTATGAAGTGTCGTCTGTCGAGGCTTCAATTCCCTGAACCAATCATAGAGATAGAGCTGGATTTTGGCAACCTGTAGGGTATGTTGGTGTGATAATTTCTTCGTTTTTACAGTAAAATTTGATGTAGAATTAGATGAAAAAGTTCGCTCAAATTGCTGCAAATGGTGTTTCCGAGGTTCTAGATTTCAAAAATTTCCGGGGGAGGACCCCCGGACCCCCCTACAAATGCGGTCAATAATTGCCACTACTGCCCCCACTTTTTGACACCTTGCTACGGCACTGCAAATTGTTTAGAATACTGAACGAGTTTGCCCTTTTTTTTGCGTTCAACCCCTGCCCTCGAAATTTTCTAGTTGCGCGCCTGTGCAGTACAGTACAGTACAGTAAAGTACAGTATAGTACAGGAAAGTACAGGAAAGTACAGTACAGTACAAAACTAATTTAAAGTCTACACCGTTTTCAGGTCAAATTCAGAAACTTCCAAACGAATTTCAGACACTCCCAAATGATATTCAGATTGTCCAAATGAATTTCAGACATTTCCAAATGAATTTCAGACATTTCCAAATGATATTCAGATTTTCCAAATGATATTCAGATTTTCCAAATGATATTCAGATATTTTCAAATGATATTCAGACATTTCCAAATGATATTCAGACATTTCCAAATGAATTTCAGACATTTCCAAAATGAAGCGAGAGGCTAAAGTTCGCTTGACCTGTAAATAGTTCGGATCAGCTGAGGGAACACATACACCTTTTGCCCTGCATTACTCAATAAAAAACATTCAATTGCACTTGTTGAAATAACAATAGCACTTTATTCATAATTAGCGCGAAACGACATTCAATAACGCTTCTGTAACATCAATAGCATTTATTACATAAAGTGCTATTTTTATTTCAATGAGTGCAATTGAATGTTTTTATTGAGTAATGCAGGGCAAAAGGTGTATGTGTTCCCTCAGCTGATCCGAACTATTTACCGTTCAAGCGAACTTTAGCCTCTCGCTTCATTTTGGAAATGTCTGAAATTCATTTGGAAATGTCTGAATATCATTTGGAAATGTCTGAATACCATTTGGAGAATCTGAATATCATTTGGAAATTTCTGAAATTCACTTGAATTATCTGAAATTCACTTGGAAAGTTCTGAAATTGATCTGAATTATCTGAAATTCGTTTGGAAGTTTCTGAATTTGACCTGAAAAACGTGTAGTGTAGTATTTTATGGCAAACAAGACATCTTACACCAACAACTTATAGATTCTTATCATTTAGACTTTTGTATTTTTAAGGAAATCAGGTAAAACGTAGTACTCGAGTAGTGTTTATATATTTACAAAAACTTTATTGAGTAGTTGCATCTTATGCTCATTATCATTTCTTTAGGACGTAAAAGAGTACAACGAAGGAAACAGCGCGAAGTCTGAGGATGAGAACGATCTAAGTGACTTTCGTCAACTGAGATCGCTGTTTGGTCAAACCCACAAAGACGTGAGTCTCTACTGCCTTCTTAATGACTTTAAAGAGCTCTCCTTGCGTGAATAGCGGAAATTTATCTGGCGTCATGCATTCAAACTATGTCTCCGTGGCTTTGACTCTAAGACCTATAATGGATCGTGGAAGCGACTGTTGAACACCGTTTACAAGATGCCGGTACGGAAGCATAGCGGCAGATTATCGTTACGTTCCTGACAACGGTTTCGAATGTGTCCACACGACTCCGGAAACTTCTGGTATCCATCCAGTATTACCGAGCTGTGCGCCGTTTAAAGGGTATTGGCAATAAAAATGAAGTTCGTTTAATTTGAAAGAACTCGTGAAATTGTAATAGAAGATCTTTTACAACTTTTTCGTGTCTTTCTTCGTTTGCAAGATATTTCAATTTGTTTAATATGTAAATGAGATGGGCTCTCACGTCAGGAGTAGAGTGCAGTATTTTTACACAAAGCAAAATCACTTATGAAATGTTTAGTGTCACAAGGCGGTTTTATGTGCACAGTTTCAAGTGATTTCGTTGAACAAATTTAGAGATATAACTGATTTTGCTGCGTGTGAAAATGCTGTACCCTGCTCCTGACGTATAAATTGGCCGCCGCTTTAGGGCTAATTTTCATATAGTCCTTATAAAATGGCATCTAATTTTGAACAGTAGATATATAGAGGGGAATATTAAAATGAAAATTCTGCTAATTGAGTATCTCGTCTACTATTTGCCGACCTCGCTATTTAAGCAACAGCGATTTTCAAATTATTTACTTCCTTATTTGTTTAAATCAGGTATACCTACGATCTGCCAAATAACTATATCTCTCTATCGTTTGTCAATGTTTGAGCCTCTATCAATCATGGTGAGTTCAAAATACATATTGTCTTGTTGTCATTACAAGTCGGGTAGTTGTTGAATTGGATGTATACAACTTCAGCCAATTTGGTCGATATGTAATCTATTACATGCAAGATAAATGTTCCTCTATCAACTCTCGAACATTTGACCAAAGACGATCTCGAAAGTATCAAACAAAATCCTACCGCAATCCTCCAGTGGTGCATGACTTGCTTATTTGTTTACTATTTTCAACACAATTTGGCAGATCGTAGATATACCTGATGCAAATAAATAGGTGACTGAATGATTGGATAATGGTTGTTGTTTAGATCAGGAGGGCGGCAAATAGTTGGCAAGCTACTCAAAAAGCAGAATTCTCACTTTAATATATTCGCCTTATATATTTACTGTTCAAAATGGGACGCCATCTTCTAAGGAATATATGTAAATTGGCTTTCAAGCGATGGCCATTTTGTCATTAATTTCTGGTAATGAAATGAAAACGAGGAGCAATTCAAAGAATATTATCCCACCAAAGCGTATTGCATTCTAGGTTTACAATTTAAGTCTCTCTGTTAGGAACTTGCCTTATTGACTTGATCTTCTCCGATTTCCACTGGTTAGTCATTGGTATAATTTGCAAAACAGCAGTGCAAGTTCTTAGCAGCAGTTTTCTAAAGTCCAGAACACAAAGAAAGTTTTCCATCTCTGAAACAAACGTAGCTTCCTCCGCAGGCAATTCTGTGTCTTCCCAAACGGCGGACTCCAAATTCCCAATGTTTTGGCTTTGAAAGACAAACGCTAGTCGCCAAATTATAGGAGCTGTAAATTTGCGAATTGGATCGTAAAACGGAGCGAAAAAGTACGGGATCTTGTGTTCACACAACACCGCCAACGGTTCCGTTTTCATCTTGCAGAAATCGTCGGCAGGGCGATAAAACTCACCAAACGTGGTCGAAATTGTTGTCGAAACGTGGTCCTCGTACGTTTAAAACTATATGTCTAAAATGTAATTCTGTCCGTAGTCTCAGCCGTCCAATTTCTTGCTGTTGTTAGTATCTGTATCTGTAAATTATATATAGTTATACTTTGTATAGTTATATAGCTTTATACATTAACTTATATCTCGGGCCCGCTGTAATTGGCTAATCGCTGTTGCGGATCCCCTGCCATCGTTACTAAGTAACTTTTCTATGTTGTTATCTGTACATAAACATTTTTTTATCTGGCAAAGCTAATAAAATAAATAAAATAAATAAATAAAATAAATTGTATGAAAATGTCACTCAAACCGGCGCGATTTGATTCACCGTGCGTTTTTGTTCCATTCACTGTGGAAAATTTTGTTGCATTGCACGGCTCTGTCGCATTAATTTAAATCCAGTCTTTCTAAAACCTTACTAAGGTTATTAATGAATAACGAGGATGGAACATTCGACCTCATCAAGATATTTTTACCGTTGCAATCGTTCATTATTTGTATAATATCCGCTCTCATTTGGTCAACATAAAAGATAACAAACTATATATAATTTTAATGCTCGCGTTCTGTCTGTCTGTCTGTCTGTCTGTCTGTCTGTCTGTCTCTCTGTCTGTCTGTCTGTCTATTTGTTTGTCTGTTTGTCTGCTTGTCTGTCTGTCTGCTTGTCTGTCTGTCTGTTTGTTTGTTTGTCTGTCTGTCTGTCTGTCTGTCTGTTTGGAATGATATGCCAGAGAATGTTAGATGTAATAGTAACCTAAATAGCTTTAAACGATATCTGCAATCATCGCTTCCTCAATTGGACTAATTTATTGCAAATATAGACTTGTACATACATACATACTGTATATATTCGGCTTTCTTGTAAAGCAGTTTTTTAACTGATGAATCTCCGAATTCAAATAAATATTTCTCTCTCTCTCTCTCTCTCTCTCTCTCTCTCTCTCTCTCTCTCTCTCTCTCTCTCTCTCTCTGTCTCTGTCTCTGTCTCTGTCTCTGTCTCTGTCTCTCTGTCTCTCTGTCTCTCTGTCTCTCTGTCTCTCTGTCTCTCTGTCTCTCTGTCTCTGGCTTTAAATTAGCTTTTCTTAACATAACTAGTTTATTATGTCATATTGACGAATTACGTACATGGATAGAATTCCAAAACATTGATATCCTTGCAATTAATGAAAGTAGATTAGACTCCACAATACCAAATGAATGCGTTGCACTAAAACATTATAATATTGTTCGGAAAGACAGAAACCGCAATGGTGGTGGAGTTGCGATCTATGTTCGTAAAACAATTAATTTTGTAAACAAATCTGAGTCAATCCCAAAAGGGTTAGAAGCTGTGTGTGTTGATATAATCAAGCCCAATTCCAAGCCGTTTACCGTTCTATCTTGCTACAGACCTCCTAATGGAGATAGTGATGAATTTTACAATAGCCTAAAAGCTATTACTGCTAAAGTTGATAACGACGGTAAAGAGTTGATTATTTTGGGTGACATAAACACCAATCTTCTATCTCCAGAGAACAATAAGTCCAAACGCTTGTTTGAAGGGCTCACTGAATTATATCAACTCAAGCAGTTAATCGCTGAACCTACACGAATTACTGAAACTAGCAGTAGCCTAATTGATGTAATACTAACGAATATGCCAAACCGAATTGTCTGCAGCGGTGTCCTTCCCTTAGGTATTAGTGACCACTGTTTAATATTTGCAATCAGGAAAATAGCAATCCAAGCCACAAAGAAACACAAAATAGTGCAATCGAGAAACTTTAAAAACTTTCAAGCTGAAAGTTTTAGAGCTGATCTAAGCTCCATGCCATGGGACAGTATAAAAGGATTCGATAATCCAAATGACATGTGGCAAGCTTGGAAAAATATGTTTCTTGCAGTGGTTGATAAACATGCACCACTTAAAACGAGAAGAATAAGAAATAAAAAATCGCCATGGTTAAACTCAGAAATTAAACAACAAATGATTGCACGTGACAAACTAAAAGCTCTTGCCATCAAAACAGATAGCCCCCAAAAATGGGCGGATTATAAAAATGCAAAAAATATGCTAAATAATGCAATTAAAAAAACAAAATCGACATATTTCCTCAACCGTTTTAAAGAATTAGCAGGTCAACCAAAGGAAATTTGGAAAACAATAAACGAAGCTATGTCACGAAATGGCAAAGCAGAGCATAATATTCAGACTGTAACTACTAAGTCAGGTACCTACACTAATCCAGCTGACATAGCTGAGTTGTTTAACGAGCATTTCATTGAAATTGGTCCAAGCTTAGCCGCTGAATTACCAGCCTCCTCTAAAAGATTTGATGAATACATTACACCAACAAAGAGCACATTTACCTTAAACCAAATTTCCGTAGCAGATGTTCAACTGCTGCTTAAAAACATTAAAACAGACAAAGCGACAGGCCTTGATAAGATCCCCTGTCGTTTGCTCAAAGAGGCCACTCAGGTAATAGCAGTGTCGCTCTGTTATATTTTTAATAAATCTATAATTTCAGGGGTTTTCCCTGTTGACTGGAAAATGGCAAAAGTAACTCCAATTTACAAGTCTGAGTCAAAAGACAACATGAATAATTATAGACCAATTTCTGTCATATCGCCTATTGCGAAAGTGTTCGAAAGAATTATTTACAACCAGCTATACAGCTACTTGCAGACAAACAATCTACTATCAAAACATCAATCAGGGTTTAGGAGCTCTCATTCCACTGCGACATCTTTAATCGATGCCACAATGGAATGGCTATCAAACATGGATAATGGTGAAATTAATTCTGTGGTGTTTCTTGATCTATCGAAGGCATTTGATACAGTTGATCACTCTATTCTTATACAAAAGCTCCGTCTATACGGCCTATCGGCCCAAACGCTAAAATGGTTTGAATCCTACCTTACGGATCGAACACAATGTTGTTTTATAAATGGGCACTTCTCATCTCTTAAGAGAATAAAGTGCGGAGTACCGCAAGGCTCGATTCTCGGGCCACTGCTCTTTTTAATTTATATAAATGACCTGCCAAACTGTGTGCATCATTCAAAGCCAAGAATGTATGCAGATGATACTAATGTTACTACAAGTGGCAGATCACTAAAAAAGGTAATTCATTCAACTAACAAAGACCTGAGCAATATAAAACAGTGGTTACTAGCAAACAAATTAAGTCTTAACGCAACAAAAACTGAACATATGTTCATAGGATCGGACGATAACCTAAATAAAACCCGAAACACTTCGCAAATTAACATCGACGGTCATGCACTAAACAGTGTTAAAAGTAATAAATGCCTAGGTGTGCATATCGATGAAAGACTCTCCTGGGATGAACACATAGATTATGTGTCAAAAAAAGTTTCGCAAGCAATTGCAGGCCTAAGGCAAGCACGTCCGCTTGTTTCTAAAGAGGTGGCTCTTGCAATTTACAATTCTTTAATTCAGCCTTTATTCGATTATTGTGATGTTGTTTGGGATAATTTCAATGCATCACAGGCAACTAGACTGCAAAAATTAAAAAACCGTGCTGGCCGCGTTATTACACAACAAGGTTATGACGTCCGATCTTATGTCATTAGAGAGGAACTAGGTTGGAAAACACTACAAGAAATGAGGGATCAACATAAACTTGTCCTCATATATAAGGCGCTTAACAACCTAGCACCTCCGTATTTATTAGATTACCTCCGCTTGTGTAACTATTCAGAAAATTATAATCTCAGAGATCGTGAGATGAAAATTGCCTTACCAAGGCCAAAAACAAACTATCTTAAAAACAGTTTTGCACTAAGCGGAGGAAAATTGTGGAATGGTTTACCCACAGAAGCAAGATTAGCAACAAGTTTAAAATCATTTAAGAAAACTCTCTCAACCTTCAGTTTCCCACAATAGTGTTTTAAATAAGTTATCTTATTGTTTCAAAATAACAAAAAAAAAATGTAAATATATTTTTAAATAGTTCTCGGCTTTCACGAAAAGCAATTTATGTATATATTGATGAAATTCCGAGTTTAAATAAATTTTCTGTCTGTCTGTCTGTCTGTCTGTCTCTGTCTCTCTGTCTCTCTGTCTCTCTGTCTCTCTGTCTCTCTGTCTCTCTGTCTCTCTGTCTCTCTGTCTCTCTGTCTCTCTGTCGCTCTGTCGCTCTGTCGCTCTGTCTCTCTGTCTCTCTGTCGCTCTGTCGCTCTGTCGCTCTGTCGCTCTGTCGCGCTGTCGCGCTGTCGCTCTGTCGCTCTGTCGCGCTGTCGCTCTGTCGCGCTGTCGCGCTGTCGCGCTGTCGCTCTGTCGCTCTGTCGCTCTGTCGCTCTGTCGCTCTGTCGCTCTGTCGCTCTGTCGCTCTGTCGCTCTGTCGGTCTGTCGGTCTGTCGGTCTGTCGGTCTGTCGGTCTGTCGGTCTGTCGGTCTGTCTGTCTGTCTGTCTGTCTGTCTGTCTGTCTGCCTGTCTCTCTGCCTGTCTGTCTGCCTGTCTGTCTGTCTGTCTGTCTGTCTGTCTGTCTGCCTGTCTGTCTGACCCTGAAACGAGGTTCCATTGGTAGGAACACGTTTGAATTATTTTGAACAAAAAAACTTGACCCATGCGCAGTTTTTTGTTTCGGATTTTATTTTGTTTCTTGAGAAGATGACCGAACGTACGAGGCTACATTTTGTGGGTTGTCATTTAGGATTACTCAAAGTATTTTCCGTTTCTTTTGTGAACCGCTGGCGAAACTTGGTTTGCTTGCGGACACCCAAACAACCCCAACCTCGTACCCAGGGCCCTCTCTGCTTTCAAAATGGCGCGAGGAGAAGACCCTGGCCAAGGCTGGTCACGTGATTCCAAAATACTCCAAGATTCTTGGAGTATTTGGTCACGTGGATAATTTGAGATTCGCCCGTCCTGGGGGGAGCGGTTGATTCGGTTTTTATATCAACGTCAAGGTTGTTGCAAGTCCTGTAACGTTAAATTCGAGCGGTAAATTAGATATATTTCAAAATTTACGACATTTGCTGGATAATTCATATTTGTTGTTGCCGTCAATCGCCAGAAATGAAGCCGAAGGCGACGAACGATCATAAACTGGCTTTCAAATTTAATAGAACTACTGCCGTACTGCGCCGCGGTTTAAAACAGGTACTGCTACATCCTACATACACTTAAAAATATATTCGAATGCTGTTGATTGTTGGAAGTTTATTTACCGTCCAATATAGCACATTTATGTTTCTTGTCCACACGTTTGGGATTTGTGGAAATTTAATTGTTGTATCTGTCGATTTATACTCAAACGGCATATTTATTTCGAATCTGATGTCCTCGTTGACTTTGAGGTTGTACTTTAATAAAAATATTCGATCAACAACAATACTACGATCGACGAACATTATAGATCAGCACTGAAGACTTTGACTTTGTATATTTCTAAACTTTTAAAATTAGATTCGGAAAGTCCAGAAACCGAAATATTAATAAACACTTCTTGCTTGCATAATAAAGCAAATATGTTGTAGTGTAGACGCTTCTTACTAAACACGGTCATTAACTGATTCGATAAACTTGTTAAGAGAATGTCTTGTTATTTGTGCGATTTGGTTATTCTTGAGTGCCTAAATAGTTCGCTGAATAGTTTTATATACGCAAGCCAACTATACTCTGTTTATCAGTGATGTACCGCGCCCCCCGGTACAGTGTGAGTCATCATCAAAATTATTCCAAAATTATTAGTGTCACGTGACCAGCCTTTGCCAGGGTCTTCTCCTCGCGCCATTTTGAAAGCAGAGAGGGCCCCAACCTCGTACCCAGGGTCTTACCTCCGCTCCCCCGCCCCCGCCCACCGCTTCGGAAAGACCCTGGTACACGCTGGTCACGTGTCGTCTATCAAAATTTTCGACTGTGGGAGTGTCCCCTGCGTATCAATGCTTGACCTTAGTATTTATTCTGTGGCTTGACCTCGCTGGAATAGTCGAAGAAATGCATGTATACGTATCTTGTTTTGTTTTCTGGTATTAGATTTTGAAATGAATCGTTAAACCGGTGATACGATTTTAAAATTGAAACAAGTTGTTTTGACAGCTATTGTTTTTAGTTTATAATAAATCGCTGTGTTTATTTAAGTTTACAATGAAGAAAGCTTTTGATGTTCCCATTCGTTTAATAATCGTCAACCTGGGTGCTTAAATTATACAATATGTAGTCGATTAATCGATGTCTTATTATCATTTTTCTATTTATATAAACTCCAGTTACTCCGCAAATTTGATCTTTCGTCGCTCGATCATGAAATATGAATACGCCACTACGAAAACTGTTGCCGCTCCTCCATTCGGCAAAGTATATTAAAATATCGAATAATAGTATTAATCAACGTACGACAAATAAACAAAAATAAACAGTACTAAAATAGTAAAATATTTGAAACCAAGATCATTCTATAATGGTACAGCAAGACACTAGACACATTTAATAAGGCAAAGGTGAAATGTCGAACCTTTGTTGTCATCTGTCTGCATTTCTGAATGCGCTGTGTTGTTTACTTAAAGAAATAGTACTTTCAGTATACTTCAAGAAAGCGAGCGAGTCTTATCGATTTTTCTGCTTCTTTGCTGTCACAAACTTCTTGTCCGATAAAGAAACCCCCGTTCAAGTTAACTTGTTACGTATCTCTTAGTTTTGATCGTTTTAAATGCAACAACCTAATACCCGCCGCTTTTCGGACTATTAATAATAACACGCCGTATTAAATTATAGTCCCTCGCCAATTGTTTAAAATATAATAGGTACGGATATCGACTAACCTTTTTAAAATGAACTTGAAAATTGGCATTTTATATCAAATATATTTATCAATTATCATGTTCGTGGATGACTGACCATAATTTTGTCGGCATGAGAACTGGTCAAAACAACGCAGCACAGTAAACCTCACAGTGGATAATGAAATGGAAGACTGTTTCAAACTCTCAATATAAACAATAAAATACGTATGTGTTTCACCTGTACGTTGTTGAATACCACACGTGAAAGCTGCCGTTATATTTAAGTGAATACGTCCAGTTAAAAGCCTCGCGATTCAAATGCTTAAAACGAATATTCTCCCATCAATAAATAACACATGTCGCCAGCGCTACAAAGCCAGCAAAATATTGATCTTTGAGACTTTGGCATTCTTATTAAATTATATCTCGTTTCGGATTGTTTCTCCAAGCCGTTGTGCACCTTTCGTGAGTCGTGACATTTCATCTGGCCAGATGTTTTCCGTTTTGTATAAACACTACTCCGGTCGGTAAATCGAGAAAGTTTTTTGTACCACCCTACCCACACTAAATTTATTTTGTACTGCCCATATTTTGGGAAGCACGTGACCAGAGTGTACCAGGGTCTTTCCAAAGCGGTGGGCGGGGGCGGGGGAGCGGAGGTAAGACCCTGGGTACGAGGTTGAGAGGGCCCTGGGTACGAGGTTGAAACAACCCTTGTTCTGTGCTTGTGCTCTGTATCATGTTATGATCTATTGCTCTCCTGTCTGTGGAGAATGGAAGCTCTGATAAAGCAGTGGTTAAATGTAATCAAGATGGACCCATGAAATATGGACAGTTCGACTAAAAGGGACCATTTTATTAGAGTAAAGAATTACAGAGGACAGTTCACGTTTGTGGTTCGTGAACGGTATTTGAGAGATGATATCTCATGTCAGAGTAACATTTGCTCAACTTGCATTCAAGGTTAGATTATCAGTGGCGTAGTGGCAAGTTTCAGGCTGGGGTGGCCAGATTAGCTTTGGCGCTTCCTCCCCCCCCCCCCCCCCCCCCCCCCCAAAAAAAAAAATTGAAAAAAAGACATTACTGTATTTGATAAATGATCACATTTTTTGTTTTAAAATCACTGAAGTAGCAATATATATTATTACAACAAACAACGGGTTCTCTCAAAGACCACGCCAATGCAAGCTGCGAGGTAGCGCGAAACCTCTAGGGTGGTCCGGGGGCATGCTCCCCTGGAAAATTTTGAAATCTAGAGTCTCTGATATGCCATTTCCTGCATTTTGGAGTGAGATTTTACAGAATTCTGAATATTATAAAACTTCATAGAAAACACAAAAGATTACAGATTTCAGATCTTTATATCCCCCCATTGAAGACCTAGCTATACAAAGAAATAGGTTTATTTTGCTAAGTTTTGGCGCCCTTGCTAGTTTTTGCGCCCCTTCTGTAACCCCAGCTGGGGGTTGGGGCCTTGGCCCCCCGGCTCCCCCCTGTCACCACGCCACTGCAGATGATCCCTCTAATAATTAATTTACCAAAAGGCAGAGCATGGTTTAAAATGGCTTGTTAACAGGCTTAAACAACATTGCTTTGCCAGCGTGAACAACGTTTGTGCTTATCAGCATGAACAACATTGTGTTGGCCAATATGAACAACATTGTGCTAGCTACAGTAGCATGAACAACATTGTGTTGGCTAACATGAATAACATTCTAAGGCTTTGCGTTGCATTGTGAGTTCTTTCATTACATTGCCAGACGCATTGTGAGACCTTACGTTACATTGTGAGACATTATGTTACATTGTGAGACCTTACGTTACATTGTGAGACCTTACGTTACATTGTCAGATGCATTGTGAGACCTTGTGTTACATTGTGAGACCTTATGTTACATTGTGAGACCTTATGTTACATTGTGAGACCTTACGTTACATTGTGAGACCTTACGTTACATTGTGAGATGCATTGTGAGACCTTACGTTACATTGTGAGATGCATTGTGAGACCTTGCGTTACATTGTGAGATGCATTGTGAGACCTTGCGTTACATTGTGAGACCTTATGTTACATTGTGAGACCTTATGTTACATTGTGAGACCTTATGTTACATTGTGAGACCTTACGTTACATTGTCAGATGCATAGTGAGACCTTACGTTACATTGTCAGATGCATTGTGAGACCTTGCATTACATTGTGAGTCCTTACGTTACAATTGTCAGACGCATTGTGAGACCTTGTGTTACATTGTGAGACCTTGCATTACATTGTGAGACCTTACATTACATTGGCAGATGCATTGTGAGACCTTGCATTACATTGTGAGTCCTTGTGTTACATTTTCAGATGCATTGTGAGTACTTACATTACATTGTGAGACCTTACGTTACATTGTGAGACCTTACATTACATTGTGAGGCCTTACATTACATTGGCAGATGCATTGTGAGACCTTACGTTGCATTGTGAGACCTTACGTTACATTGTGAGACCTTACGTTACATTGTGAGACCTTACGTTACATTGTGAGACCTTGCGTTACATTGTGAGACCTTGCGTTACATTGTGAGACCTTACGTTACATTGTGAGTCCTTACGTTACATTGTGAGTCCTTATGTTACATTGTGAGACCTTACGTTACATTGTGAGACCTTACGTTACATTATGAGACCTTACGTTACATTGTGAGACCTTACGTTACATTGTGGGACCTTACGTTACATTGTGAGACCTTACGTTACATTGTGAGACCTTACGTTACATTTTGAGTCCTTGCGTTACATTGTGAGACCTTGCGTTACATTGTGAGACCTTACGTTCCATTGTGAGACCTTACGTTACATTGTGAGACCTTACATTACATTGTGAGACCTTACGTTACATTGTGAGACCTTACATTACATTGTGAGACCTTACGTTACATTGTGAGACCAAACATTTGGTGAAAAGTATGTTGCAAATGACTGTAATACTTGTATATTCTTGTAAAAAAATTAATAAATTTACATGCATGATATTACAGGTGATAGTTTATTGACGCTGTCAAAGGTGTTACCCATTATATTGTTCCAGATTGTCAGGTAGTGTTGGGTTGATTCATTCAATCATTCGTTCGTTTGTTTTTTGTTCGTTTCATCGAGATTTCATCATGTTTCATCGAGATTTTCTCAATGTCGCGTAGAATTCAAAACGAGTAAACTCCACTCTCTACATCTGAAACGCTATATCTTCAGTTATTCACAGGCCTCAAAGTCAAGTTAAGATTTGGTATTTATTATATCGGTTTCTGTTCTCGAACTTGAATTTCATGTGAGTAGAGTTTAGTTGGTCTCTCCTGTGCTTGGAGGGTTTTTCGCAGGCTTCTGCGGTTTTCCTCCCTCCGTAAAATCAACACTTAGGTCTTAGCTTATGTCGTGCACTTTAACATGAGCCTCTGGCTCGAATGATTGGGCGACCACATCCTGTGCTTACGACGTTAAATAAATCATTACTCATTACTGACCTATATATAACTGGACTGCGTGCTCCTATTACCTTTGAGTTAGGAAAAGTGTCCCCCAAATCGTTTTCAAGATGGCGGCATTTATGGGTCTTTTGGTAATGGTGAAGGGCGCGGTCACATTATTCTACGGAACGGAACTTGTCGTCGCATTATTTTACGGAACGGAACGCTGCTAATGTTTGCAATGTAATTTGATGCTGTAACGCTCAGGAATGTGGGATTCTTTAAGTTCAGTTGAGTTGAATTTCTAAGAGATAACTCTGATTATCTTTTTATTTGACAAATATAACGTAATTGTAGTACTAGTATGGTTACGAATAGACTTGTATAGATGTCCCCCGGTTTAGTAATTGGGTAACTTTGCTGGATGGGCAAATTCGCTCTACTGATGACATGCAAATATACAACAGACATCTTATGCACAATTTTTTTGTTTTCAAAAGAGTCGCTAAAAGGATTACATTTATTTCGGTTACCAAAAATGACCATAAAACGCCATCTAATATATTGCCTGGAAAATTGTTACGGGGGAGGTGACATTGGTGACAATATAATTTATTCACGGTATCTAAGAAAGAAGAACGGTTTATTAATTTACTTGACATGATATAAAAATCTTAAAACTGATAAATGTAAACGTTTCTTGTATTTTTTGTCTAAAAAACAGTTTTTCTGTTCCAGTCCTTTTCCCACGCAGTTAATCTATTTTTAGTTCTTGTTGCTATAAATAGCTAAAGTGCCAATTTTTCCGGTCGGCGTTTTCTTCTCGGAGATAAGATCCTGAGTACGAGGTTGGTCGACAGACAGATCAAAACACTGTTTTATAGACGTTTTGGCGATTTGCAGTTGTGTGTTTTTATTTGTATAAAGTTTCTTTATTTAATAGATATCCTGCAGTATTATTGAATTCTCATTACTGGCAGTTATATGCACTCCGACAAAGAAAGTGTCGTTCCGTTTCGTTCCGTTCCCGTAAAATAATGCGACGACAAGTTCCGTTCAGTTTTACCAAGGTCGCTGACCGATACCTAAGAACCGGACTGATGACACATGTTTTTAAGACTGCCTGTATTTTGTTCGGTATTCAGTCGAATTATATTAGCAGACGAGAAACTTGTAAGTTGTCAGGTGTTTTAAAATCCGGTAAACGACGTGTTTTCTATCTTCAATTCGTTCGTCTATTTTTCCGTCGTTAAGACAAGAAAGCCGGACGACAAACTATATCAGACTGGGGCAGTGGAAGACCGTCAAAACCCGTCAGTCAGAAAGCTTTCGTCTTCTAATATGAAGACTTTATCGAGTTATAAATAACAACACTTGGAAAAGGTTGATAAAGACTCTATTAAGTAGAACTCGGCTACGCCTCGCTTCTCTACGATTTTCTCGCGATCTTCAGCGATTCTTTATAGAGCTGGCGACTTCATAAAACGAAATGTTTGTAGATTTCCATGACCATGTGTTTTGACAGTCTTCTTTATTTAGTCGAGGAGGAGAAGCGAAAAAACGTCGACCACGTAGCACCCCCACTACACAATAGTAATTATAATAGGCTGATTATAATAGGCTGATACCCATAGAACATTGCTAGGTCGGTCGTACTCACAAATTGTGGGGTCATGCAGTGGTCTGCTACATAAAGGGGGTGGGTGGTCCTTTCATTGACGGACTTAATCAAACCAAACTTAATTGGAAGGAAGTATGTGCGTGTGTTTCTCTCACAACGCCAAACATGTAGAATGTTTGATAATAGCAAAGATATATAACATTCTCTGATAACTCATTATGCACATGTGACGTCAAGTTGTTTAATTTACATATCAAGCAAACTGAAATATCTCAACAACGAAGCAAGGAAACGAAAAACTGCAAAAGATGTTACTCTATCATTTTAAGTGTTCTTTCAAATAAGACAAACTTAATTTTCGTTTCATGTGCACTTTAAGTCTGTCAATGAAAGGACCACCCACCCCCTCTATGTAGCAGGCCACTGACCCCACAATTTGTGAGTACGACTGACCTAGCAATGTTCTATGGGTATCAGCCTATTATAATCTGGAGTCAAAACTATTGTGTAGTGGGGGTGCTACGTGGTCGACTTTTTCTCGCTTCTCCTCCTTCCTCGACTAATTTTATTGCCAAGTGTTCGTGCCGTACGCCGGCCGAAACGTCCAGTTAACTCACTAGACTGTTAGAAAGCTACAACAGTAAATGTCTAGGAGTTATTGTAGTTCAGAACTACAATAAGACTCTTATCATGAAAACGTCCCGGGCCGCTTGGCAACAAACATAAATAGTATACATGGAAAAACCACCGAAATATTTTGTTTACACAAACTCGAGATCATGTTCTACTGATATTCCTATTTGGTCAGACTAGTAAGGCAGTAGGCCTCTTGAGTCGTTCCACAATAAATAAAATTAACAATCACCAACCGTGCATGCAATTAACTCTTTCCTGTCCGAATTTGTCTTTACTATTTTATTCTGGCTAACGCCTCGCACCGAACGAGTAAGAAAATCGCTTTATATTACATAAATATTACTTTTTCCTGCGATAAGTGCATGTCAGTGGTCGCTACCATTAGCAGAAGGACCATAGAGATCATAAATTATAAGTACTAGAGGGGGTATTGGGGGATAAAATTGGTAACCAATTGAAGGCCGCCATTTTTGACAAGTTGGGGGCAAAATAAGGAGTCCCGGATGAGGTGACGAGATCGAACTTAATAATTGAGATTTGTTTTGCCATTTTTGGTACTGAAAAACTTTTGTGCTGATTTTTTTTTTAAATCATACAGTAGTTTCTAAGAACCTGTGAAGTTCTATTTGTCGTAGGACTTTCAAGTTTCTAGCTTAAAGGAAACTATTTTAAAATTAGGGAAAAGTCTGTTATTTTTGGTCGCTGGCGTGGGTGAACTTTGTTTTGCCTTGACGAACAATGGTATTTGTGTGAATGTTATGAACATTTTTTAAAAGTTATAGATAACACAGAAACCTAAACTATACATCAAAAGAAAGCTTATGAAATTGTTAACAACATACGTACACGATGTGTTTCAACAATGCGTAGTTAGCAAGTTATTGACTCTTCTTCTTCCATAAATGTGGCGGGATAATCGCGAATTGTAAATTAAATTAAACCCAGCCTCAGGTACGGAGTCTGGGACCGGGTGGTTTACATCCGGGTTTGTAATTTTTGCCCCCAACTTACCCAAAATGGCAGCCTTCAATTGGTTACCCACGTTTGACTGAAACTATCCACCAATTCCCCCTCTAGTACTTATAATTTATGATCTCTATGAAAAGGACCCATAATTGATAAATGCCGCCATTTTGAAAGTGAAAATGGGGACACATTTTTGGGCAGCACCCGCAGTCCAGTTATATATAGGTCAGTGGTTGGGGACGAGAAACATTAAAAGATAAAAAAAATTATAAGCTTTGAGCGCATTCAGTTTTGAGCGCATGTTACACGACATAGAAAAGATTTCCCTCTTAAACCACTGATCTTTATATAACTGGATTGCTCATCCAGCTCCAAAAATGAAGCCACCGGAGATGAATGAAGAATTTGGAGTACCAAGATGGCCACCACGAAAAATTTGTATGTTTTCGTAGCAGGAAAAGAGAGGAAAAAAGCCACATTAAAAATATTTCTGCCATTTGGTATCAAACAAAGAAGACTGTGAAAGCCTTAGAAGCTTAGTTTCTGCATTTGTTGGTGTTATATTTAGCTGTAAAACATGTTATTTTGTAGTTTTTTACTCTGCCCGTTAATCGAGTAATATTTTCAACCTTAATCAACTTTTACAAACATTTGTTTAATTAACAGAATGCATGTTTTATTTTAATTTAAGTAATTATTTAAAGGAGGTTGACAGTTTAACCAAAGTAAAAGACTTCTACTTCAGATGGAGTGAATCGAAAACTACCAGCCAAGAGAGCATTGGTGTTGCTGCTGCCATAGCTGTAGCCAGATGGAGGTTGGTATGTGCGACCAAAATCTGTGTAAGAGCTTGTTGACGAATGAGCGTTGTTGACGATGTAGAAATCAGCAACTCCAAAGTTAGGTCCATAAGAAGAATAGTCGCAAATTGCACTCTGACTGTTTCGGTAGACTGGAGCTTTAAATGGCTTCAAATTGTCTTTATTTCGGAGGGAGAAAAGAAACGCATTCGAGCTTGATTTATAAGAATTTGATCCTAAAAACGAAAGAAAATAACAAATAGTTCAAACTGTTTTCAAATACTAAAATTAAAGGCCTGGGGTTATGTCGCGCTATTTTTAGCCTCGATTTTCTTATGTTGAAATTCTGAGCTGCAAACTTCAAAATTAAAGCTGTACATTAATTCGATTATGGCCTGGCCAAACGCTTTCAACATCGCAATCAACATAATTCAAGATTGTTCAACGATGTTGAATAATGTTGAAAGCACGAGTGGCCAAATTAATTCAACATCGTTCAACATTCATGAATGACAATTAATTGAACGCGGGCTACTACAAAAGCTGGAATCGAGCCTAGGCGGCAAAACTAGTTTGAATGAACATGGAAAATGTATTTATATCAAAGAAGACGCTGTGTCGCAGTGCTTGCCATCCTGGGGTTCCTTCGATTCTCGTTTTTAGTGCAAAATTCACACGATACAGCGAGTAAACATTACGGGGGGGCGGTTTATCGGTTTTGCGACGGAATTTAATACTTGTTTGTGATGAGACGATATATAGTGTAAACTTTCACTAGAGACACTAGTATTAGTCTTTCATATACGAGAAATATTTATGTTGCTTAAAGCTCCTAAGCCCTAAAGAGTGATAACAGACAGGTCTGTATCTTATCTATGGGCAACCTCGTACCCAGGGCCATTTGTAGGGAACTGGGCCAAGATGGCGGGAACAAATGGCCCTGGTGGAGGCCAGGCTATCTCAGCCTCTGATTGGTCAAGAGCTTATGGCGTAAATCAGACGGTTTGATTTTGTATTTTTTTTTTTAAATTGTATTTTGACCTGGTCGGTTGTTCCTGCACACGGCACGGGAAATTATATTTTAAACCATGCAATAATTAGGTGTAATTAGGTATGATTACTGTGAAAAGAACTGAGTTCTGGTTAATAAAATGCGCAATATACTGCGCATTTTGAGCTAGCCTCCACCAGGGCCATTTGTTCCCGCCATTTTGTTTTTGGCCGCCATCTTGGCCCAGCCCCTACAAATGACCCTGGGGACGAGGTTGATCTATGGGTATTTCTTGAATGCATAATAATTTATATCTTAATAATATATCGAGAATGAAAGAAGTTTTCCCCTGGAATAGATTAGAGTAGCACTGCGCACGCGTGGTTTTGTTTGCAACTGGCGAATACAACAATGGCGGAGAAACACAAAGGAGCGATCAATCTTCTTCTCGAAACAACGACTATCTAGACTTAGCTGCATGGCTAATTAAATATGGTCTGGACGAAAGGATTTATTGTCTGCCTAGCAGAAGGCGTGAATTAATATTAAAAGCTTCACATTCAACTTTAATATGGCCTGGCATGTTGACGATGTTGTGAAGTCGGACCAGTCGGTGAGTAGAGTGTTGTTGGTTCGTGTTTATTTAATATATTTTACACGAGTGGCGCTCGAGCAGTAGCTTAATAACAAAATCTGTATACTGGAGATTGTGTTCATAAACAACTGTACAAAGAACCCTGGCCATAGATTATTAAAACGTGAATGTAGAATGCTTAAAATATTCTACAAATCGTTCTATCCGTTAGCCCGTGATTCGGCAGACGATTTGCAAGACTCATAACGTGAAGCTAGCAACATAATCATCAGACGATCATAAATACAAAACAGTTAATTTGTAAAGGCGACAAAAACTTATGTACCTTTACATCCATTTGGCAGATTTTACTCAATTTTGATCTGGACCGACTGGACATCACACGATACGTATTAATATCGGAATTCTTGTGATGCGCCGAGCTTTTTATGCCAAAATTTTGAGGAGTTAAAAAACTTGATCTTGTTGTATTTATGAAGACTGAAGCAGAATGCGAAGTGCACAAAAAACGTCAGTATTCATGTTTGTTGGAGTTTATCATTTTTTTCTTTATTGACAAGAGAAAATGACTCCTTCAAGAATCCCTCGAGATTCTATTTTGGCTTGTTTGTTTGAGTTTTGGCTTGTATTGAATTAACTGTGGGGTGGTCATGTTTGGAATTGACTTATGCATAAACGTAGCAAAACTTATTATTATCTTTGACTGAAAACTTTGCACTATCATTGGGATCTAGTTTCTTTTTCTTGCTACTTTATTTCCATCTCCTTATCAACGTTTTCTATACCCTGGGTGCCAGAGGTTTTTCGACCCTCGTGGGGGATAATGGGGATACACGAGGAAGCCAGGCGGTAAAGTGGGAGGGGCCAACCCGGAAGGCGAGCGCGAAAAATCTCTGGAACACCGAGCCGTGTTTTACTGTTTTGATTTGAAATTTGAAACCGCCGTACCCGAGGGCCGTACAGGTTAATGATATTTTAACAATCCAGAGTCAACTCTATTTTGTATTTCTCAAACAAGTAATAATGCTATCGTCTCGACAGTCTTCTATACATTAGACCACTAACAATTGCTCAAATTTAATAAAACTGGTTTGATTTTAGTTCGGGCGACGTGACGCTGCCCGATATTCACTATAAACGATCAAATCCGCCGTCTGTTACTTGTCATGCAGACACTCAGACAGTTATAACTTCCAAACTATGCATTGTTGAACGCTATCTTGTACGTATGTTGTTATAAATTTCATAAGCTTCCCTTTGACGTATGGCTTATGTTTCTGGGTTATATGGAACTTTTTCAAATCCAAAATGTTCACTCAATAATAAATAAATATTTATTTACTTAACGTCTCACATGAAGTCGGTTTACTCGGTTATAGAATTTCAGATACGCAGGAACTTGAACGACTTGAACTACACTTCAAATGAAAGCTTATAGATTTCTAACAACATACTTACAGGATATATTTCAACGATGCTATCTTGTTGTTTGTTATATATATTTTCAATGACGAAGACCTCTCGTCGCTGAATGAAGCTAAAGTATTAAAGAGGTAGTCGCTTTGATGCTCGTTGAGCTCATAACGAGTCAAGACTTTCCCACGCAATCAAAAAAATCCTCGCGAGAGAGCAAAAGCATTCCAAAAAAAGTGTAAGTTGTATATCAACGTGAAGCGAAAGTATTACTAGTATTCTCTCTCTGTTTTGGAGCCTAATATATATACAAGGAAATCACTGCTGATGACTGCATCTTCTAGAGGATGTTACTCATGTTATTAATAGAGATGTGCGATAGCCAATGATACTTATTGTTAAAAAATTATCCTTCGCTTGACCAATCGACGTCTTACGTCCAGATTTTCGAACGTAACCTTTTCATTGGCTCGGCGCGATCAGAGAAACGGCTCAGTGTTCCAGAGGTTCTTCCCGCTCGCCTTGCGAATTTACCGCCTGGCCTCCTCCAGTATCCCCATTACCTCTGGCACCCAGGGTACGTTTTCTACGGCTAGCACTTCTACTTTGGCCATTTTGTCGAGTACAACTTACTAGGCTCGATTTCCAGCCTTATCTCAACTCGCGGGACTTTACCCGCCCTCTACGAACGGCTGAACGCGTGAGCGGCTTGTTATGTCTGTGACGTAATGCATACTTTTCACACGGCAAAGATATTTTTGTCATTCATCCAACCAACACTATAAACACAGTCAGTGAACGATAAATCGCAGATGTTTGAAATGGCAGAAATGCAGCAAAGACACGACTTATAATTCAGTGAGCTTCGTGAACTGAAGCAAGGTGCAATCTTTTCTTATGGACATCTTTAATCAACAATTAGGCCCGCCATTTCACGAAGGCACAAACGGTATTAATGTAAATAAACAATCTGACATTCACCAGATTCAATTCGCTTTTTAACATCTTCGTCGTTCTATAAATCGTCGCCGAACTCTGCCGTGATTCAAATTGACTTGAGAAACCGCATCTGATCATCTTCCATGAAAGAAATCAAAGGCGAAATCGCAGTTGTGATTGATTTCGAGTTAGGTTTTACGATATCAACAAACTATTGACGCTGACTGAAATATCAGTGATTTTCCTGACCTAGTAGGCTAAATGGCAAACACATCTTGGCCACTAATCGTCACGTTGCAAATCTTTTTAAAAAATAATCTTCAAAAGTTTCGAAAATTCGGTCGTACGCCTCGCTTATTAGCTTTCCATTGACCGCCCCTTTGGGCTGTCACGATAATTTATACAAATGTTCAATAATATATGCCTGCTGAAAATGTGCAGGCGCGTTTGTGATTGGTGGAAATTGACAATGACAAGCCCACGAGCTCAGCCGTGATTTCGGGGGTGGGTTGCAGCCCGAAATAAGGCTGGAAACCGAGCCTAACAACTTACTTGCCCGTGGCCCTCACCCTGACAATATCCCGCATGGCGCATGTCTCTGTTTAACAAAGTTGAATGAAATGTGGCCAAATGCGTTCAACACCTTTCAACATTTTGAGAACAATAGAAATGTAGAACGCGTGTTGAATGAAAATTTGAACATGTTCAAATATCGTTCAACATCATTCAACACCATTCAACAACGTTCAACAACGTTCAACATCATTCAACAAAGGTGGCCAAACGCTTTCAACATGTTGAATTCAACAATGTTGAATGAAATGTTCAAAGCCTTTGGCCTAACCCGTTAACAACTATGGAAGATTTTTGAATCTGTAACTTTTTACACAAATTAGTCTAAACTTGATTACTCCCAAGCCAAGAGAAATCAAGATGTTACATTTGCAATACCCTTCATTCTCGCCTTAATTTTGATTACCTGTACTTCTATGCAGGTTTCTAGTATCTATTTTATGTTTTATATATTATATATATATATCCGTTATTACAAAATTTTGTGCAATTTTAGGTTTCTGTAAGAATTGCTAAAAATAGGGCGAGCCCCTTTAGATTATTGAAATATTTTTACAAACCAAACGTTGAACAATAATACTCTCATACCAAATTATTAACTACTTAACGGAGAGCGAGGTCATTACGCTAAAATATCAAACTAAGGTCTTGTTGTCTAGACTGAGCGATAGCGAGGTTAATACGTTCAAGGCTGAGGTTTAATACTTTACAGTAAAGATAAAACGGTCGAGGTTATTAAGTAGTTTATTATGTGGCACTTTTTACTCAAAAATCAATCATGTATTTCTTGGTCTCCGCTTCCTTTAACTTCGTCAAAATGCAGAACTAGCGTTCTGCTGTTTATTTTCGTCTCAATATTAAAATTTACTTTTAGAATGTTAGTAGTCATCCATTTCAGATATTTTTATTGTTTTGAGGTAATAAAAGTTTAAGCTGTGTTTTTCTTAAAATTTTGTTGTTTGTTTTCAAACGTAAGGCGTTACCAATTCCCGTCAGCAACTAACCACAGCACACGATTTCACCGGAAGTAACCTGTGCCATATAATCACTGATCTCTATACTAACTGGATGCGCGGTCTAGAACAAATCGCCTTCCGAGGTTTGACCCCACCGGCAGCCATGTTGGTACACCCAAAAGATCCTCTCAACCAATCCAAATGCAGTAATTTTATCATGCATATTATCAATGATAAATATAATTATTGTCTTAATACAAGATGGACGCCAGGGTCAGGAGTTCGGGGAGTGAAATGGCCGAATTCTCGAATTCAGCCAGGATTTTAAGCACCAGAAATTGCATAACCATTGCAAAACCAACTTTGAAACTCGAGCTAGCTATCTGGACCAACCTGGTGGAATATTGCAGTCTTTGATCGGAGCAAATTAATTTTATTTAATTCATGTTGTTTTCGTTCTTTTGGGTGAACTAACATGGCCGCCGGTGAGGTCAATTGGTAGATCGTTCCCGCCTATCCAGTTAGTATAGATATCCTTCTTTAATATCCTTTATCATTTTATCAAACAACACTCGCGTCTTAAGGTTTTTAGATCATTGTGATCTTTGGAGCATCTTGAGAAAGAAATGATTTACTAGTTATTGACAGAACGTGTGGTCTGTACTAGTGCAATATTGCACGGAGGATTTTATAGTATAAGAATAGCTATCCGTTCTTCTTTGTTTGGAAAAATCTAATTAGCTTTCGCTGTGGAATTTACTTATTTAAGACAGAAACTGAGCATTGACGTTTAAGCCAATCAGCAGCTTCGTCCTGATTGAGGAAATCATCGTGGAAATACAGAGAGCGTGCGCAGCTTTTAAACCGACAATAATTTTGAACCTGATTTCCGCGTAGTGACAGTTAACATAACGAACTGTACGTCATCAGTACGGAATGTTTACTCTCATAACGCAGACGTCTCTCTCTCTGGAGGCCCCGATGTGAGGCGGCTGTATTCGCAGGCTACCTTATTATCAAGCTGCATTCAGTTTGAAAGAACATTAACTCTTTTAACTCAAAAAGGCATAACCAAAACAGTGTTACTCCTACCTGTCCAAGAGAGGTCATTATAACCTCCAAAGATGTATTGTCCCACACGAACAATGGTAACGGTGGCACCTTTATTGTTACAGTTTGAATGAAATGTAGCTGCTAGCCATCCATCTCGAGAAGTGCGCCAACAAAGATACCAAGGAGTCTTGACAGGAAGCCACTGTTCAATTTGTTGAAAAAAGTCGCGTCTACCAACTAGGATAACCGATAAAAAATTATCTAAATAACGTAAGGCAAAACAAAGTTAATTAGGATATTAATGATTTTGTAGAAAAACGTAACAATAACGCTTTTATTTTCTGCTTGGCTAACACGTTCGGAAGAAGCAAAGTGGGAGTCGGGAGGGAAACTGTAACTGAATTGAACCAAAATAAGTGGTAAAAAATGCGTCAACAAGGGATGATATAGATTTTCTATAGACTTGTGTTACTATATACAACATGCAATTTAAGAATTTTGGGAATATATAATCGCAGAAAAACTAACCCGGTACCCCAGTCTTTCTCTTTCAAAAAATAATAATAAAATATAAATAATATAAATAAGGCGAAGTTAGACTGTTTAAATAAAGAAGGCAACGTTAGACTGTTAGAATAAATATTTGTTCATATTAAGTATGTAAGACTTTGTTAAAAATGCGTAACAATAACGTTTGCTTATATTTTTCTGCTTGACTATAGCATGTACATGTTCGGAATGAAAAAAAGAGAGAAAATGGAAGATAGAATATAACTAAATTTGACTAAGATGATATTTTTAGAACTAAAGTTATGCTAAAGAGCAATATGCTAAGACAGTCATACACTAAATAGTCACTGTTGCATTAGGAACGCAAAAGCCAGTGTTTAAACCAAGTGTAGATACAGATTAGGAAAAAGAAAACGTTAGAAGCTACCTTAATACAAGGTAAAGCCAAAACGTCAGTATTTCGTTCTCTAAAGTCTCAACAGCTCACCACATTTAAGATTTTCTATACATCGTAACACACTGCCTACACAACACTCTACTAGTCTACTTTCATATTACTCTAAGATTTACTCTGATGAAGGACTTTGACTTGAAACGTTAGTATTTCATTCTCTAAAATCTCAACAGTTCACCACCTTTTAGATTTTCTATACATCGTAACACACTGCCTACACAGCACTCTACTTTTATATTACTCCATGATTTACTCTGATAAATACTAACCTGACATTGCGTTTATGACTTTACGCAAAGTTTGATTCAGGTTTCTCAGCTCTGTCTCAACTCGAGATAGATCTGTGTTTACATGATTGTCCAACCCTGTCTTCAGTCGAGAGAAATCTGTGTTCACATGATTGTCCAACTTTGTCTTCAGTCGAGAGAAATCTTTGTTCAAATGATTGTCCAACTTTGTCTTCAGTCGAGAGAAATCTGTGTTCATATGATTGTCCAACTTTGTCTTCAGTCGAGAGAAATCTGTGTTCACATGATTGTGCAACTTTGTCTTCAGTCGAGAGAAATCTGTGTTCACATGATTGTGCAACTTTGTCTTCAGTCGAGAGAAATCTTTGTTCACATGATTGTCCAACTTTGTCTTCAGTCGAGAGAAATCTGTGTTCACATGATTGTCCAACTGTGTCTTCAGTCGAGATAAATCTGTGTTTACATGATTGTCCAACCGTGTCTCAACTCGAGATAAATTATTGTCCAACCGTGTCTCAAGTCGACTAAGACTTGTGTTTAATATGTTAACCACCTTTGAAGACAAAACAGAATTTTAGAAATTTATATGGCTAAAGAAAATGGTTACCAGTTATACCAACAACGACCTCAAACACGTTTCACGGTGTCTTTTAAAACAAATATGAATTTACCTTTTTATTTTGATTCTCAAGCTTTTTCTTAAATTGTTTGTTTAAATTTATTTATTTATTTATTTATTTATTATGTTTTTGCCAATAGTGTATAAAGAATATTTATACCTACACACACACAAATAAATATATACATAATTAAACGACAGACAAACATGCACATATACAAACTAAAATTTAAGAGAAGTGGCAAGGGTAGCCGCGACAGCGTGTGCCAGTTACTGCGGTCCCGTATATAAATAGATAAATTGAGGGCAAGGGTCCAATATTTCTAGCAAGGGGTCTAACCCCCCCTCCCAAAAAAAAAATACAAAAAAAAAAGGAAAACAAAAAGAAGAAAGTAAATTAATAAATCTCTTAAGATGTGGCTAAGAAAGAGCTAAAATTTGCTGGGGAAGGCAAAATACACTCTATCATTCTATTGTAATTGACGAATAGGATTTCAAATAGGAAATCTCGTGCATGCGCATTGTATTAAAAACGCACCATTTAGAGTTAATAAATACAGTACCTTGTCCTCTTCAGCAATTACATTCCAAGTTTTATTTGCTCTTACATAAAGTTTCTTGTTATCTTTACGATATTCCAAAAGTCCAGGAACAGATGGTATCTTTTTGGCTGCAGCGCTATCGGGGACAACGGCAATCTAGAAAAAAGAAGTTGTCAGTTCTTTTTTCAAAAGAAAACACTATATACACTGCGCTGCCTACATAGCACTCTACTTTTGAACCAACTATAGTCATTATTCCAAATTAGTCTATTGTATTAATTGTCTTTCGATTAACCCCTTCTATTAAACGTGGATTAACGGATATACTTAAAAATAATAAAGCAGTTAATCAATATATTGTCTGGAAACCCGAAAAACTTCAAAGCGCCTATAATGAGCTGTGATTTTATATTGAGACGGTCCTCACGTGGGCAAACCTTTTTGTTTTTTTCTCATTAATGTTTAAATAGCACAGTTGAACAAAGACTTTCGCTGAGTTTCCAGGCCATCTATCAATAGACTATCAATAAAGTGACTAAATCTCTCAGTTCAATTTTGAATGCAATCGAATTTAGATTAATCGATAATTTGCAGTAGGTTTATTAAAAAGGTAATTCAGCCTATTCCGTTTCAAACACTTACTCCATCATTCAGAAGAACTTTGTTGTTGGGACAACGACCCTAAATAAGAAAAGTATTATAAATATCGTATCATATCTGTCTGATCGATAAAATATACTTATTTCAAATACTCATTAAGAATTCATGAGAAAACACAAATTAATGCGTCTTAATTTGTATGCTGTATATCGGATACAACATCGTTCTAGTTTGCAAAAACCTCTTCCTTGATTTACTCAGTTAAGTCGCTTGAAGATGCATTCGCAGCCGAACTGTATGGAATTTACTAACGTTTGCCTTTGGCTCGCCTTGTAAATCCAATACAGTTTAGCCACCCATAGCGTATCTATTGCTTATTAGATTTAAAAAAAGTTAAGTTTGTGGCAAAGTTTTTCTTGTATAATCTATTTTACATATCAAATATACACTTAAAAAAGTACGTAACTGAAAAGAAAATATGGACAATTATTGACTTTCAGAACTAGTAGCATTTATGCCATAAAGTTAACCTAACCTTTTTTGGTACTCCACTTCCATCTTTTAACTTGTACCATACAATATCTCCATTATCTGCAGTAACCTGGTACTCCATGCATTTGCTCCAGACTCTTTTCGGAAGAGTAGATCTCACCCAAAACCATGTATACACATTTTTTGCAATAGTTCCTCCAGCTTTAGCTTGGCAATCATTACCGCAGTAATTTCCCGTACCACCCAATGGACCATAACAAGCACAACACTAAAAATGTTAATGCTTAAAATAACTAAAATTGAAAAGAAAATTATAGGCCTACTACTATACAAGTCAATTCTTGGTTATAGAAAATACTTACCTTATTGTCACAACCGACAAACGCTGTTGAATCATGGTGAATCCCAGAAACATTCCCAGTAACACTGTAACTGTTCCAAGAAAACAAGTTTTAACTTCATCGTCAGTTCCTGTCTTTGTTTGATGTTATAATGCCATTAAGTCGGTGTTTTTAATGTACTGCTGCATTTTACAAACATGTTATAAACCATTCAACCCTATGCAAATTCGCAATAACAATACAGCCATTCTTTTTGTTTAACTATGCTAATTTAAACAGATTATGTACGTTAAACTTGTCCCCACAAGCAATTTTCATATTGAATTCTTAAGAAACCTCCTTAATCATGCATATTATAAATAGGTTTCGCCCTCAGGATTATATATCGCAAATAAACTTCGGGTTTAGGTTATTAAAATACACTTATTATTATTATTTTTTGCTTTCTTGTATGCGAGTACTTGTCTCGAAAATCTTGTAAAATTATAACTAGATTACCTGAAGGCTCCCGAACTGTCAGTCTGCAACTTAATGTTAGGGTGATCATAAAAAGCAAAACCGTTGGAACATGGTTTTTGTAAGCAGGAGTTCATCATAGACTGTAAAATATAATTTTAAACACAATTAAAATATTTATAAAACAATTTTAAAAAAATCGACCGCAAATTATATAAGAGGTACAAATATCCGAGAATGAAAGAAATGTATAATTATATTAGAATAGTTCAGGATAACAAAACAACGGCATTGTTTGCAGTTTATAATAATAAAGAACACAGATAAAATAGCTTACCCATCCAAACTTTAATAATGGCTGATGGGCAAAGCCAAATTTTGAACATTGGAAATTTGTAGTGACAATACTTTCTGTCTGCAAATCTTTCACATATGCAATGTTTCCAATCCCTGCTGAACTTTGATCACATCCTTTGCCAACTACCAAAAGATTCTTTAATAGACGTTTTGCTTTTAGTCTAAAAGACCTTAAAGAATGAAAAGAAATCGGTTGTTGATGCTGTTGTTGTTGTTGTTGTTGTTGTTGTTGTTGTTGCTATTGTTGTTGGTGGTGGTGCTGGTGGTGGTGTTTGTTGTTGTTGTTGTGTAGATGGGTTTAATTTTATTTGTGTCAATTAATTAACAGCAAAATAACAAAAACCCCAATCCTAATCAGTAATCGAGTTTAACAGTTAAATCTGTTTTTCCAAACGCTTTCGACCGAATTTATTTTCTTTGTGTATCCTTCTTAAGATCGTATAGGGAAGAAGTTTCATTTGGGAAGCAAACGTTTTTTTTCCAAATTTCCTGCTGTTATTAATTGCAGCACTGCTCCTGGTAACAGCATTGTCGCAATTTAAATGCTAAAAATAGAAAAGTCCGAGTATAATAGTCTGGTGGCCCGTGTTACTCAGGGTAATTAAAATAGTCCGGTGTTAGAGTAAAATATTAAGCAAAGTAACAATGCGTTATAAATATCTTAATAAAAGGTTTAAAATGTTTGTCACAAACCAATGAGCTTTTGTGTCTGAAAAGCTTTCTTTTGTTGCCATCTGCACTCTGAAATCCAAAATTGGCGCATCACCAAAAGCACTTGTCCAATGAGGAGAACCAAAAGGCGTAACTGTTTCATCGTTTGAAGGAACTGACCACATGGATGCGTTTCGTTTTCGTCCAATAAGCATGTATCCTCCTCCGTCGGTAGTCATGTCACACCATACCTTTAAAATGTAAAAGATAGTAAACAAAGTATTCTTTGTAATTTAAAAACAAAACAAAAAAATTTTTTTGCACAGTTGTTATAACATAAACAAAAATACGTAGGTTTTGAGAGGCAATTTCTTTGTATATTACATTCTTTAGTTTAACTGTAAATTCAAAAGAGTCGTTTCGACCCTTTCAAAGGAGTCGTTTTTGTGACCCCAGAACGACACCTCCGAAGGAGTCGTTTTGACTCCTTCTAAGCCTACTCTTCCGAATAGTCATTTGTACTCCTTTGAAGGAGTCATTTTGACCATTTCAAGGGTACTTTAAAAACTCTTCATAGGAGTTATTTTGACTCTTTTGCAGGGTTAATTCTGCTTCTTTTGGACTCATTTCTACTCTTTTGAATGAGTCATTTTGACCCTTATTTTCGGTAATTTCTACTCTTATTTTGGGGTCGTTATTACTCTTATATGGGGTCATTTCTACTGTGACTTTGCGTTTAATATTTCGACAATTATTCAGTCCTACATGGTCATTTATCAAATCTTGATTCCCAAAGGCAATTAACACGGGCTTATAGGAAATTAAATATTAGAAAAACCTAACTCGGCCGCGAAACCTGAAAGCATTCATACTGTGAATGAATTACTTTAGACAGCAACAAAATGTAAAGTTGCAAGACCAAAACAAGTCAAGATCAAATTATAATCATATAGTTAAAACAAATATAGCATGAAACGATTATAGTAGCATTTAGACGATTAGCTTCGCCATTAGAATATACAACGAATATACAACACCAACGGCGTTTGTTAGAAGGGAATATTTTGTTGTCGTTGTTAGTATTCCTTCCTCAAAAGTCTTTACTTCGTTAGTGCTATATCTATCCGAGTAATTCGTTGAATTTCTTTGGGAAAGCTCTTGTTGAACTCCATTGACATAAACGTTTCTGTTGTCGACAGCGTGACCAAGTTTATTATGAATATGATCGGATCAAGCATAGTTTGATGAATAAATTAAGTGGATCAAAATTCGCGTTTTGTGATTCGTTGAGCCTCAGGGTGGACCTCTGCGAAGACAGTGCTGTTTATTCAAGCGTCACATAAGCGTCGCGTGATTGGCTGAGATTGATCCGCTTGGTTCGAAAAGAACTGTGAAAGCTCCGTTGAAATATTATTGCTAAAAGTAGAGCATTGTCGAGGGTATTGCAATTTAAAAATGGAATACGGATATTAAGCCCAAAAATATAGTTTCCTTTTGATTTGTTCGTATTTTATGGAATGACTGTTCATTCCATACTGAATGCTCTTTTAGACGTTCTCACCATTAAAAATTTATAATTGATTATTATAAATAAGTTTCAAGTGATATATGCTTTCGGTATACATCACTTAACCCAAGCGGCATTGGTCTATACAGACTATATACTATATACTGTCGATATGACATTTTTTACTTTATCGGTACGCCACGATTTACCGCGTTCCTTCTATCTGAATGATATGCGTGACATGCATAAACAAAAAGCATAGCTAATGCTCTTCACTCCACCAAGGAGTAAAACGACTCTTGATGAATTGACTTTATCAAGGAGTAAAGCGACTCTTTTGGTGAATCGACTCCGGCAATCGAGGAGTAACGCGACTCTTTGTTCACTCAATAAAGAGTCAGGCGATCCCACCAGGAGTCCTATGACTCTAAAAGAGAATGCAGAGTCTCCGGCAAAGAATCGTTTTGACTCCACATTAGGGTCAAAACAACTCTTGGAGTAAAAATGACTCCTTGAAATAGTCGAAACGACCCAGATTAAAAGAGCTGAAATGACTCCTTGGGGTCAAAACGACTCTTTTGAATTTACAGTGTACGTTGTAAGCTGTACGCTTGACTATATACTGTAGTATATAACACTAATTAGAGTTAAATTGTATCTTTTTGTAAAACTCAGAGAAAAACTCTGAGCTCCACACGGGATTCGAACCCACAACCTTCCGAATGCCAGCTACTCTCGCCGAGGTTGTTTTCGATATTTATACGCCTGGGAACTAGTCAATCCGTACGTGTGTCACAAGTACTTGTTGGGCTACAAGTCGCATTGTGTTAGTTTATTTTCAGTGAATGTTTTTTATACGTTATTAGTGTTTTCAGCTTGAGTTGGTAAAGTTTTTTCGTATATTTTTGCTGTACAAGCTGTCGTAAGTTAAACTCAGTTCCAGTGAGCTCCATCTGAGTTCCAGTGGCTCAATGGTGAGAGCGTCCGGCTGGCATTTGGAAGGTTGTGGGTTCGAGTCCCGTCTGGAGCTCAGAGTTTTCGCTGAGTTTAACTTACGACAGCTTGTACAGCAAAAACATACGAAAAAACTTTACCAACTCAAGCTGAAAACACTAATAACGTACAGAGTTAAATTGACCAATCGAGCGAGAGCCGGTGTGGTATAATATTTTGCCCCCTCCCCCATTTCTCTCGTGACTTTTGCGCATGAGTTATTTCCATATACTGCGCAAGCGTTAGCATTTCTTCATCAAATTTTGTCACCCCAAGCATGCTACGCGGTGACATCGCTAAAGGGTCAGGTTAGTGTTATAAGCTGGACTGTGAACACGCTAGTAAGTCAGCTTAGTGTGATAAGCTAGAAGGTAAAGCCACTTACTGATTAGGGTTAGAGTTTAACCCTTTTTGTTTAGAGTTAAACGACCTGTGTAATTAACTTACAATCTTACATTGAATATTGAACAATTATCAAATACTGAATTGGAAATATAGGAACTAGATCTTGGCGATTTTCTAATTTTAAGCAAAAAAATTATTTGGGATGCGATATGTATAATTATTAGTATATGTTGTTTTATCAATACATATATTGGATCAAGTAAGGGGACAATATTTCATGGGGAGCAAAATATCACAGTTGTAGTTATGCGATTTTGTTGATATGGGTTGTAACATTGACTTTAGAAAATAAATAATATTTAATTTTTCATTAGATGCATTTTTAAATCAGATATAAATTGTATTTTTAGTTAGCTAAAAAATCCCACCTTTCTTGGCTTGTTAACAATCGCAAAGTTTATCCAATAAAATCCATCTCTAGCATCATTCACGTTGTTCAGAACATCAGAGCAGTCGTAGGCAGGATCGAAAAATTCTCCTCGTGACTGGGATCCTGTAATGTACAATGTCCTAATTTAGGATGCAATGTTCTTAAACTTAAACATGTAAACAGCGTATTTATAATAATCTGTCCGATATTTCCCACAAGGTTTTTAAAGAACATCGGCACAAAAAGTCATTATGGTACATTAGCAGGACTTTGATAGTAAAATAGTTTGGTGTTAGGAGGCGTAAACTAGTACTGGTGTTAAACAGAGTAAAATAGTTTGGTGTTAGACAGAGTAAAATAGTCTGGCGTTAAACAGAGTAAAACAGTCTGGTGTTAGACAGAGTAAAATAGTCTGGTGTTAGAGTAAACTAGTGTAGTGTTAGACAGAGTAAAATAATCTGTTGTTAGACAGAGTGTAATAATATGGCGTTAGAGTATGGGTAAAGACATGCACTCGGCTTCTTAAAATTAGAGAAACGTGCTACCTGTATATTGTTTATTAAAGGAAATAATTTCACCATGCAGTTATTTTTGTTGATTAAAAATAGTAACGCATTTGAATTAGCCCAATGCAGCCTGATAACCCGGACGAGGAGTTGTTTCGAAGACGTATTTCTAACATAATCTATTACTGTCAAATTTAACGTACCATCAACTGCTTTCCAGCTGTAAAAACCATTGTCGACGGTACAAAATAGAAGTTTGTCGTTGTATTGACGGTCCTTAAACAACTTAATCTTGCCATGGTTGGTTTTGTTACAAGGTTGTGGGTTAAAACCTTTATCACCTTTAATAGTCTTTGAAAAGGAATAAAGATACAGTAGAAGTAAATAATAATGCACAGTTTTCAGGAGTGGAGATCAGAAAATGTTCTCGCTTTCATAGGTTTTTCAATCTTCAAAAAAAATTAACCTTTAGAAGGTTTCCACCACGCCTTTTTTTTTAAATATTGCCACACCTAAATCACACTTAATAGAACATATGGTTTGGAAGCTCTATTGTCTCCTTATATGGTAAGTAAATTCTATGAACACGTGACGACGAAGCACCACGACACGTGACGATGAAGGATCAAAAAAATTTAACTTTTAGAAGGTTTCCGCCACGCCATTTTTTTAAGTATTGCCACGCCTAAATTTTCTTTTATTCTAAGCTGGCTTAAACTTTTGTCATTTTCTGTTGTTGTGCGCTTAAATTCAGTAATATTAGGAAGCTATATAGGATCACTCGACGCGATCGTCTAGGATCACATATTATACTATTCGATAGCTTCTCACCTAAAACAAAGAGAATGAATAACTGTTATTTCTTGGAGTATAATCAAAACGAATTCCGTTCCATTTGCTACGCAACTGGATGAGACCATTTCGACGTTTTCTTGACAACGTTCCAATTTACAACGTAAAATACTTAGATAACCATCTAGCTATAGTGATTACAACGAATTTACTGTTATCAATTGGAGCTCCGCTGAACACTATATCGCTAGAAAAATAACATATCTTTAATATCTTTAAGGATACCTATTTAAGATCCAGACAAACAGTTAAACTAATCCGGAAAACACTACCAAACGAAGTATGCATGTGCTCCCCAACCTCCCTGCTGATATATAGTTAAACCGGTTACACCATCGAAGAAAATCGTATTATACTTTAACTCATTCCTGTCCGAGGGCTTCCCCAGAGGTGAATAAAATCGTCTGGCGTTAACCAGAATAAAATACTAAAGACCAATTCGGACAGGAAAGAGTTAAGCATGAAACCGAATTGATTATGAAATTGTAGCCTCGGTTATTTTAGATAACCAATATCGTTAGCCCACTACCTAGAACTGCTTATAAGTGTTTAGGGAAAAAGAAGAGAGCATATATAAAACCGACTAAAACGTTCATTAATTAAGATTTAAAAGCCAGGTTCAAAATGCAAACATTTTTTCGCTATTGGCATCCTAATTTTTATTCATGGGAATACAATTGTAAGACTTTCAAGATCTTTAAAATGGAGCGGAAAATGAAGTGCCTGTAACTTTAGAATTTATTATTTAAAAAATTATCTTTAAAAATAGAAAGAACAACCCTTGTCCTTGAATTTCCGTTAAGATTTGACTTTTTCGGCGGAGAAAAGGAAGGGAATTTTAACAAAGGCTCCAACCTCCGCTAATGTTTTGTACCGAGCGTTAATATTTAGTCTTCGTTGAGTTCCACCCACAATGTATGGCTACATGCACATATAGTTCCTTTACAGTTTAATATCTTTGGGCATTTAAAGTTACCGTTGTTGTCAAACTGTTAAAATAATCAAAGACTATAGTTTTTATATAGTCTTTTAGTTATAGTTTTTAAGCCTGCCTTACCTTTGAAATAGAACAACCAACCAATGAGAAACAGATCAAGAAAATCTTGAAATACATTTTATAATTGTCTGAACGCGAAAGAAAAGTATGATAACTATAGAGCCCGAAGATATTAAAACACAAAACAAGGAATTAACATATAAAGAAAATTCAAAAAGAAATTAGTCAACCAAACAAACTAAAACAGCTAAACATTTCAGATCAAATAATGCAACAAAATGTAGGCCGACATGCTAGGAAACAAGAGTTAAAAAGTGTACATATATGAATAGGTTTGTTTTACCTGTATTAAAGCCGGTATCCCGTAGATGTCTTCGTCTTCCTGACTTGGGTGTTTATGAAGCCAAGGACAAGGCAACGCTTTTATATGTCAACATCTGATTAGTAATGACAATGTGAAATCCCACTGAAAGCTTTTATTTTAATTGTATGAACGAGCGAGTGTTTTTTCGACCTCGTGCTTTCAGTGCATGTTTTCAAGTGTTTGGAAACCGAGATGAAACATGAACCACGAGTTATTAATTGCTTCAGTTAACTACTCTTTTGATTTCTGGTTTTTGAACAAGCAATAGGAAATATAATTGCCAATCAAACACCAATCAAATTTAAGCAGGAAATTTTTCAATACGAGAGCAATTGCTTGAGTTCCATCACTTCACGGAAACAGAACTCTCATAGGACGGGATTACCAAGGTGTGGAAAATTTATTCACATACACCGACGTTATTTGTCTTAGTGAAGATCCCAGGCCAAAGCCGCACTTGACTTTTTCGTTTAAAAAGTCAACACCGTTTTTATATGTGAACATCTGATTAGTAATGACAATGTGAAATTCCAATAAAAACTTTCATTTTACTTGTATATGTCAAGAACGAGCGAGTGTTTTTTTTAGCCTCGTGCTTTCATTGCATGTTTTCAAGTGTTTGGAAACCCATATGAAACCTGAACCACGAGTTATTACTCTTTTGATTTCTGGTTTTTGAACAACAATAGGAATATAATTGTCAATCAAACACCAATCAAATTTAAGCAGGAAGTTTTTCAATACGACGGTAATTCCATCACTTTTCAGAAAACAGAACTCTCGTAGGACGGGATTACCAAGGTGTGGAAAACTCATTCACATGCACCGACGTTATTTGTCTCCGTGAAGATCCAAAGCCAAACCACTTGAGTTTTTCGTTTAATGAAAGATTGACAAATTCTTTCGATATTTCGAGGTACACGTACATAAATAACTTTGAGACGCATTCAGTCAAGGTCATGAATTAGAAATTTTTAAACCAGAAAACCAGAAACAAAATACCTTAATTTGATAGTGCATGGTTTGACATATGGGCAGCATGACTGTGCTAGGATTACAGAAAGAACATGCATGTGTAGCAACGGAAACGACCCAAGAAAATGTTCCCTCTAGTTTCAAAGTGTTTTGTTTTAGGGCACTATATGTAGTAACTACATGTTTTTATTACGACTGCTAGAAAGCTACAACAGTAATTGTCTAGGAATTATTGTAGTTCAGAACTTCAATAAGCCTCTTATCATGAAAACGTCCCGGGCCGCTCAGCAACAAACATACTAATAATATACGTGGAAAAACCACCGAAATATTTTGTTTGCTCAAACTCGAGATCATGTTCTACTGATATTCCTATTTGGTCAGACAAATAATTCAGTATATGCCTCTTGAGTCGTTCCACAATAAATTAACAATGACCAACCGTGCATGCTTTAACTCTTTCCTGTCCGAATTTGTCTTTAGTATTTTATTCTTACGATTTTATTCACCTCTGGGGAAGCCCTCGCGCAGAAACGAGTTAAAGTAAGAAAATCGCTTTGTATTTACATAAATATTTTTTCCTGCGATAAGTACATGTCAGTTGGTCGTTACCATTAGCAGAAGGACCCATGAATGCCGCCATTTTGAAAATGAAAATGGGGACACATGTTTGGGCAGCACCCGCAATAGTTATATATAGGTCAGTGGCCTAAAAATACGCGTAGCTTGTATTCGCTAATGATCTCATTCTCATGAATCATTAATAGGCGAATGCGAGGGTTTTTCGGCCTCGTGCTTTCATTATTATTTCTCGTGTTTAGAAATCGCAGTGAAACATAAATTGTCTTACATTTAAGCGTAGTGGCGTTGGAGGGAGATCTTTTACTGTATGAACAATAAAATTATGGAACAGTTTTCCGGTTGACATTAAAAAAATGAACGCTATACACTCCTTTACGGCAGCCTTGAGGCAATTTTTTGTAGACTCTTATAAAGATATCGATAATTTTGAAGTCCTATTATAATGTACATATATTATATTATTGCACTATATTATACTATATTGTTAGTTGTTTTTATGTGATTTAAGTGCATTTGGGATAATTTTTTATTGCAAATTTTAAAAATTGTTAAGTTTTTCTTATTCAAAATTCTATATTGTGATATTGGTAGTTATAGCTAGGAGGCCCACGGGTTTGTCAGTTTTTTTAGCTGTTATATGTGCATGCAAGCCTCATTAAATAAAGTTATTATTATTGTTACCACGAGTTGTTGACATAGCTTCTTAACCGATCACGGTTTTTAGACTTTTTACACGCGTGCGTGACGGCAAGAGAAATGTTCCTAAAATACTGTTGCAATTAAGTTCCACAACCTAATCAATTCATTTGATGAAATTTGGTGGAAACTTCCTGTTTTGAATTTGATATTGATTTCTGGTTTTTGAACAACTAATAGAAAATATGATTGTCAGTCGAACACCAATCAAATTAAAGCAGGAAGTTTTTCAACGACCGTCAAACGAATTGGTCAAATAGTGAAGCGCACAGATGATGTCGAATTCATGTTTGTCTGAGTTTATAATATTTCTTGCATTTCCAACAAAAGAAAATGGATCATTAGAAATCCCTCGAGGTTCAATTTCGGTTTCTTTGTCTGAGTTTTGGTTTATAAGTAGTAACTGTGCGCTTCGCTATTGAGAACTAACTCAACAACAAAACACTTGTGTTCACATTTTGAACACTTTTATTGCTACGACAGTAATTTTATTTATTTATTTATTATATTTGCCCATATATAATTATAATTTGTAGTTTACAATATTTTTTTTTAGTATTGTAGGGCTAGGGGTCTACTAGAAATCTGGATAGACTTTTTATTAAGACCCCAAGTTAAACAACTAATTACAATTTCTAATTACAGTCATATAATTATTTTTAAAAGAAAGGAAAAGGAAATTTATCTATATTTACAAATGAGAAGAAAGAGAGAAAAAAGTTAAAGAAGATTAAGAAATAGATGAAATATATGCAAATTAGGTATATAATTAATACACAATGATCTGACTAAAATCTGGCAAAGAAAAATGCAATGTACCTTGAGACTCTAACCAAATAAAGCTATTTAAAGTAAGAGTTAAATCCCGAGAACGGAGGTATTAAGCCAGATACATCCTACGGCCCTCGGGACGTATCTGGATTAATACCGACGTTCGAGGGATTTAACTAACTTATTTCACGATTGTGGAGGTTTTGTACGAAAAAAATCCGTATATTATTGTAGTTTAGCTTAAAGACGGACTGTTTCATTATTTCAGTGTTTAATATTGTGATTAACATGTGTTTTTCAATCTGATTAAAATAAAATGTTATTCAGGTATACTCATCGCAAAGCGGACGAGGGATGTATACATATACATCCCTCGTTTGTAGGGGACTACCAACAACGAAAACTACCAATGACCAACTACCACTAACGATCAACAACAACCAACTGCCAATAACGGCAAACTACCACCAACGACAAACTATTAACACCACCAATGACAAACTACTACTTGGCACCAACCAACTACAAACTACTACCATCACCAACGACAAACCACTACTACCACCACCAACGACAAACTACTATACTTGGCACCACCAACGACAAACTACTACCACCACTAACGACAAACCACTACCACCACCAACGACAAACTACTACCATCACCAACGACAAACCACTACTACCACCACCAACGAGAAACTACTACTTGGCATCACCAACGACAAACTACTACCACCACTAACGACAAACCTCTACCATCACCACCTTTTGTTTTTTTGAAATCAGGTAAAACCGTAGTACTCGAGTAGTGTTTATATATTTACAAAACCTTTATTGAGTAGTTGTATCTTATGCTCATTATCATTTCTTATAGCTTGTATCTTATGCTCATTATCATTTCTTTAGGACGTAAAAGAGTACAACGAAGGAAACAGCGCGAAGTCTGAGGACGAGAACGATCTAAGTGACTTTCGTCTATTGACATCGCTGTTTGGTCAAACCCATAAAGACGTGAGTCTCTACTGCCTTCTTAATGACTTTAAAGAGCTCTCCTTGCGTGAATAGCGGAAATTTATCTGGCTTCATGCATTCAAACTATGTCTCCGTGGCTTTGACTCTAAGACCTCGTTCACACGATGCCGGTACGGAAGCATAGCGGCAGATTATCGTTACGTTCCTGACAACGGTTTCGAATGTGTCCACACGACTCCGGAACCTTCTGGTGTCCATCCAGTGTTATATACCGAGCTGTGCGCCGTTTAAAGGGTATTGGCAATAAAAATAAAGTTTGTTGTAATAGAAGATCTTTTACAACTTTTTCGTATCTTTCTTCGTTTGCAAGATATTTCAATTTGTTTAATATGTAAATGAGATGGGCTCTGACATCAAGAGCAGGGTGCAGTATTTTTACACGAAGCAAAATCACTTGTGAAATGTTTAGTGTCACAAGGTGGTTTTATGTGCACAGTTTCAAGTGATTTCGTTGAACAAATTTAGAGATATAACTGATTTTGCTACGTGTGAAAATACTTTACCCTGCTCCTGACGTCAGAGATCATCTCATTTACATATTAAACAAATTGATAAGTATCTTGTAAACGAAGAAAGATACGAAAAAATTGTAAAGGATCTTTATTACAATTTTATGAGTTTCTTCAAATTCGACAAACTTAATTTTTGTTGCCAATGTCCTTTAAACAAGACGCCCGCTAGGCGTTAACTCGGGCTACTGGGCATGGGCAATGGGATGGTGATGTGGAGAACGAGATTGGTGGAGGAGGACATGTTACTAGAAAGCTAGTTAGAAAGCACACTCACTTGTTTTACAAAGAACAATTTTTTATTGACTACTATTATAAACTTACATGCATGGACAACCTAGATTGGGACAACATAGAATTGATAATACTGAAAGCCATCATGGCATTGGTTTAACTATATCTCAAACTATATGTATGGTATAATATTGTGACATTTTGTGCACATATTACACTTTAATATTTTAGTTATTGTAATACCATGATCGCCTCGGATTCTTTTGTTCTCTTAGGGAAATTTAATCGCTAAATTCCCCACGTTTATTTGTTTGAAAACTACTCATGCATACAAATTAGGGAAAATTTCTAATTTTTCCTCCAAAACGGGGAAAAATTAGAAATTTTCCCTAATTTGTATGCATGAGTAGTTTCCAAACAAATAAACGTCTCACACAACAAAATAATGACTTTATTATACATGTTTAAGTTAAGATATAGTACACAATTTTCCATCAAGAGCTTGTTGTAGAGGTTTAAACTCCGCCGAGCGAAACAAATTCTTGTTTGGATGAAGCGACTCCACAGTTCGATTAAGACCACAGAACAGACTGTATAACACTTCATGACGGTATTCACCTCGATCTTTCTTCCTTACTTCCACGGCAAATCTTCTCAGCCACTAGTTTATGTCCCTTATGGTTAGACAATCCAAATCTGGTACACGTCTGAATTCTTCATCCTCTGCAACAAACTCATTGAACTCCTTATTCCTCGCTTCTGCCCACTGTCTATAAACGTTTCTGCTCCACATGGTGTGTTTTTTAGTATTCAAAGGTGTTCTATTTCCTTGGACATTCTGAACATCCTTTTCTGTGACAAATGCAAAACGGTTCTCTGCCATGATCTCGCCTGCCTTACTCACTTTGAATCGATATCCAATGTGCCTCATATTTATACACATGTATTCATCAATTTTTGATGGCTTTATTCCCAAGCGAGTCCTTACAATTCAAATGCTATTTCCTCATTAATCATGGTATTACAAATATAGGTTAAAGCACGAGGGAGAGGTTTTTATTTAACTGTGAAGACCGAGGGCGAAGCCCGAGGTCTTTACAGTTAAATAAAAACCGATTCCCGAGGGCTTTAACTTATTTATATACTTGCCACACCCTATTCTTTTGTTTTCCGTCGGTTTTCGGCATTAAAGATTCATAATTGTTTTATGCATATTTTTGAAATTATAATACAGTGAAAAGTCGTTTGAGTTCAAGCAAGGAAGGCGTGATGGCGGAAAGTGACGAAGAACTCTTTATTACTCAGAGCCGTTTTATATCAGAAGAAATAACTGTGAGTGATATCTTATCAGAAGGCGGCTCTGATATTGAGGCAAGGTTTGATCGGTGGTTGTGCGAGTCAGAAATACACCGAGGACATTAGCAAGACAAACGCTGGTGGACTTAACAACAGAAGGACGAGAGGGAAAACTACCCGTGCACATGAGAATGCTGACCCATCGCGATGCATAGTTTGTCTATACGAAAAGTATTGTAGTCTATGGTAAGCGTTCTTTTTATGTAGTCTACAGTGAGTGTACATCGTTTTTAATATCTAAATTCGGCGTACTAAAGATCGTGCGTATTTAGTGTAAATATATATAAATTATCTTTATCTGATTTTATGTAGTCCGAAAGAAAGAACGAGTGATGCTTTCTACCTGACTCCGTTAAGAGTTCCAAAGAATGATTGTTGGTACTCTACAGTTCCGTTAGGTCATAACAAGTTAGCGAGCACGGTAAAGCGATTGTGTGAGGCTGGGGGAATACAAGGATTTAAGACAAATCATAGCTTACGAGCCACGGCCGCGAGGAGATTGTACGACGCGAAAGTAGACGAACAGCTAATTTGTGAAAAAACAGGTTTGTTTGCTTCATGGTTAAAATAGAATGTATTTTGGATGGTCTTTACACAGTATTTTAACGTGACCCATATATGGTATACTTTAGTCTCCGTATGGATCGTTTTCACTCACGTGATCGGTGACCCCATGGGGGTGGTGAAACAATACGAAATATTTGAATAAGAAAGAGCTAATTCCCATACCGTACACAAATATGGCCGCCATTTCATTGTTTTGGTACACCAATATGGCCGCCGTGACGTCAGGTGAAAACGATCTATAGGTACATGGTATGTCGTGTTAAATTTAATGTGTGGATTAATTTTAGGCCATCGAAGTTTGGCGGTCCGAGCTTACAAGAGGACCAGTAAAGAGCTGGAAGAAGGCGTTTCGTCCGTATTATACGGGAATTTGACAGAAACAAAAAGGATATGTACAACGCCGAGTGAAGCAAAGAAGGAAGTGGATCTGGAGCCTGTTGAAGGGAAGAAGAAAGTGACTCCTGCCGAGATTGTTCAAGTGAAGGAAGCGACCCACGAGCCTGTTGAAGGAGGAAATAAGAAAGAAGCGTGTTTGGAGCATGATGGAGGAAATGAAGATAAGAAAAAATTCAACATTACAATTAACTTTAATTTAAACTCTTAAATGGGATAATTTTGACTTTATAAGTATAGTTTTGTGCTTAATGCCAGTGTTGTGTTTTAAAGTATGTATGCATGAGTGCACTCTTTTGTTTTGAATATAATTATGATGTTGTGTTATGTTAATTTAAAGGAATTGGTGGTAGGTGATTATTTTTAAATAATAACCTGGTACCTGGTTATTATTTTTCAGTACTAACCTGGTACCCGGTTATTATATAGTTTCTTTCAACCCCGCCTTTCCCCCGGAATATTCAAATACCACCGCCTACTTTCAGACAGCGGTTATTACACTGAAATTAAAAACCGACTGAAAACAAAAGAATAGGGTGTGGTAAGTTTATAAAAACTAATACCATGATATATCGGGAAATTAGTGATTAAATGTCCCTCACCCTCGGGAGGTTTGTGGAATTCCCTCGGGCTTCGCCCTCGGGAATTCCACAAACCTCCCTCAGCTTCGGGGACATTTAATCACTAATTTCCCTCATATCATGGTATTACTTATAATTAATAAATTGTTTAGATGGTGTTCACAGATCTGGCGTAACGATATCTGAAGGCCGCAACAGCACTGGTCTTGCTATATGTCAAGTTAGCATCACCATGTTCAATTGTACATACTTTTGGCATTCTTACATATAAGTTCGGTTTTCACATAATTATACTGTATAACTTTGGCATTGATACATATACTTAACCAGATATGTCAATGTTATAAAGTCATTTAATACCAGAGTAATAAATTGGTGGTTCACGGTTTAATAGTCCAACTCCAACTTTGTGGTCGTAGAGCCCTATACTTCAGACACCAGTGTTAATTTGTTTGCACTTTCATCAATACCACATATTTCAATGTTATAAAGTCATTTAATACCAGAGTAATAAATTGGTGGTTGACAGTCCAACTCACAACTCCAACTGTGTGGTCCTAGAGGTCCTTTACTTCAGACACCATGTTAATTTGTTTGCTCTTTCATTAATACCAGATGTCGATGTTATAAAGTCATTGAACATCTTTCATTGTAAGATAAAGCTTCAATTTGCTCATCAGTCATGTTTTTGCCTTGAGTTCTAGCTATAATCTGAAACAATTCAGACTATCTAAGATCAGCACATGATAATGTCATAAACCATGTTGGAATCCCAAGTTGTTTTACCATGGCTACTACTTCATACATAAATTTTTGCCAGTGGGCTGGTGTGCCTGGAATTTGCCTTAAAAACAAATATGCCTGATCTTGACAAATTAAGCCTTTTAACTTGTTTACATCTGATTTTATTTGTGATGCAGTTACAGGTTGGCCATGGATTTTTTTTAAGGCTATATTAATACTATCCGATACTTTTTTTTGTTCCATTATAAATTGTGCAAAGATAAATTTTGCATAGCGAGATCTGGACTCTGAATTATAAGACTCTGAGTTACTACCAGACTAACTTTTACAGATAACTGCAGATTATTTACTGGTATCTGATACTATAAACATGTGCTCGAACAAAATCTGTGAATAAACGATTGATAACAAATACGTATAGCAGACAATAATGCACACAGTTGATGAAACAATGAAAACAAACCTAATATTTACCTTTATATCACTGTTGTATGAATTGTCAGTTACTAACTTCAGGACTGGAAGACTTGGACATCCAGTTTCCAGGTAATACTTTCCAGCACAATACGTAGAGTATACGCAGTTTGTTAAAATGAACTTGATATTGATATAACTTTGATTGTTTATACTTTTGGCTTTCATGTAAGTACTGTTGGCATTCATAGATATTAACTTGGCAACTTGGCATTCATAGTTGGTTGATCGCAGAAGAACCCGTGTCGAAATTGCTCATACTTTAGTGTAGGTTCACTGCGATCGATAGTATCGGCGTGTGCAGTTGTAAGCATTGTGAGCGTATTTAAGAACAAGATACTTGCCAGCCACATAACTGATCCCAGACAATTCTAAGCAAGCAGGCAAGAGCACTTCGAACGACTCAGTCGAAAAGAAAGAAAGGCCACAAATCCACAATGCCAATCTTCTCCGATTTCCACTCGCTAGTCATTGGTATAATTTGAAAAATAGCAGTGAAAGTTCTTAACAGACGTTTTCTAAAGTCAAGAACACAAAGAAAGTTTGCCATCTCTGAAACAAACGCCAGTCGCCAAATTATAGGAGCTGTAAATTTGGGAATTGGGTCGTAAAACGGAGCGAAAAAGTACAGGATCTTGTGTTCATGCACAACACCGCCAAGGATTCCGTTTTTATCTTGCAGAAATCGTCTGAAAACGGGGCTAAAAACTCACCAAGCGCGGTCGAAATTGTATGAAGATGTCACTCTAACCGGAGCGATCTGATTCACCGTGCGTTTTTTGTTCCATTCACTGTGGAAAAATTTATTGCATTGCACGGCTCGGTCGCATTAAATCCACTCTTTCTAAAACCTTACTAAGATTATCACAAAACGTTTTAATTTAAAACATTACTAAATGAATAACGAGGATAGAACATTCCATCTTTTACCTCATCAAGATATTCTTACCATTTGCTCTCATAAACATTCATTATTTGTAAAATATCCGCTCTCGTTTGGTCAACATAAAACATAATAAACTGTATATAATTTAAATGCTTGCGTTATGTTGTCTGTCTGTCTGTCTGGCTGGCTGGCTGGCTGTCTGTCTGGCTACTTGTCTGTCTGTCTGTCTGTCTGTCTGTCTGTCTGTCTGTAAAAACCCTGGGTACGAGGTTGCATTGGTAAGAAGAAGATGTTTGAATTATTTTGAACAAAAATACTTGACCCATGCGCAGTTATCGGATTTTGTTTTGTTTCTTGTGAAAAGATGACCGAACTACAAGAAATAACCGATTCTTTTCAAAACAGAAATCAGGAGGCCAAGGCAACAAAAGCCTTAGTTTGTGTTTGGTCACCCCGCATTGTCAGCCAGCAATTAAAAACGTCGTTAAAGACTTAAAGTTCTTGACGTTGCCTCGTGCCCAGTCCTTTTCCGAGCTATGTATGTCTGTCGGCATTACGTCATCCATATATGAGCTACGTTGCCTTCGTTCAGCTTCAGGGCTTCTCGAAGTTCTTCCTCGACAGAAAATTCACGGTAAGAACAAATACATCATGTCTTTACTTTCCTGTGGAAGTATTCATCAAGGCCATGAAGGTTTCAGTGGCCAGTCTCGAGGAAAGCAGTGCTCTTTCATGAGTTAACAGCACAAACTATTCCAGTTATCGAGTGGAACTCGACAACCATCGACAATGTCTTTGTACAAGGAGACAACATGTACTTGAATGCTTTTAACAATGATCTCATTCCTCGTGAGGGATTTCTGTCGCTGAACAACTTACCAACTGTTGTTCGTACCAACAATCTGACTTGGATTTGAGGAAATAATCTACAGTGGTTTCTACAGTGGATTCGTGCACAAAGCTGTATGTAGATACACTGTATATGTAATGAACTGTACATGGAACTGTCTTCAAGAAAATATTTACCTCGGCTTTGTGAAAATTCAGTGGACAAAGGAATTGTTCACTTTGAAAATTCAGTGGACAGGTATGCCGTAAATACAATATTACAAGCGACAATTACAGTATATATGGAGTTGTGGACATGTGCAATGACTTAATATACATCACAAAGATCTCCTTGAAAGTATTGCATTCTCAACAAGAACTCCAATAAAAGTTAGACAATATAAACAATGGAGCAACAAATACTGTAAACATCTGTTACATACCATTTCTGGTATTTATTTAGTCAGTGCCTATTTGTTTGGCGCTTGCTTTGCCATAACATATCAGACACTCCGGATTCCACTGACAGCTTTGTCACAGTAAGAAGCATGATTTATAGTGACAGTGATTTATCATAAATTTGTTTACCAAACATCAACACATAGTCATAATGGATGTAGTATACTGTGTATGCAGTCAAAAGCCTTGCCAATTATATTCAGATACATTTAGTGATAGTTATCCCCGATTTGGCCCTACACCCGGTGAGGGTGCTAATCTCAACATGCGTGGAGTCCACTTTACACGTGAGATGAAAAGCTGAAAGTAATTCTGAAACCTGTTTATATATATGTTATCAAATCCACAGCTTGTGCAGTTCGGATAGCAGGGTACTGGCACCTGTTAAATTATTCAAGCTCTACTTAAAACTTAAAAGAGAAAAACGAAGAAAAGGATAGTGAAAGAGTCTGTTGAGATGGGCTAAGAAACAAACATTGAAATATAGTAACTTAAGTTAGATATACTGCCAAAAAAGAGAACGTAGGATAATCTAACGTTTCGAGCAAAGGCCCTTCGTCAGAGAAAAACGCGATTTAATATATCTTGAAGCGAAACCAGAGAACCAGAAGAAACCAAATGCCGTAGGTAAACAAAATCTCGTCACTCAGTGGTCTCAAAATCATTTTAAAGTTAACGGTAGGGGATTTGCATTTATTTAGTATTATAAATAATTATATTTATTTAGTATTTATATATTCTGTAAACGCCAAGAACGGTATACAGTTTCAGTTCTATTATAAATGTAATTTTTTAATTCTGCCTTTGCAAAACATGTATGCATAGGGAAGCCATTTAAAGGCTTGCTAAAAATAATCCCTTTTGAAACCTCCTAAAAACAATATATTTTTTACAACCAGAATTTAATAATGAAATTGGTATGTTCAACTTCATTAAATCAGTTTTATTAGTCATCTTATCCATAAATTATATAATTAACTTGAGGATTATCATTTGTTTTTATATCTGTTTGTTTTTATATTGGCTGTATATCAGGAGTGCTTATTTTAATCAGAATCAGGGGGTGTTTGGGTGGGTGGGGGTGTTTCAAAAAAGCATGTAAAAACAGGCGAGGGGTTGTTGCGTTTATGTATTTCTAGTTTGTAATTTAAGTCTGCTGTATTTAAATATAATTAAAAGAATTGAAAAAATGTGTACATACTATACTACAGTATGTCTGTTACAATTTATATAATCAATCCCAGGGTTCATTTTCGAAATTTTATAAAAAATTAGGCTTCCCACGGCTTTTGAGGCAGCACTTCCCTTGCGATAGTAACTTCTAGTTTTAAGGCTAGTTTCCACCCAGGAAAATCTTCCACAGGATATAGGAGTGGACAGGAAAGTTTCCTTTGTGTTCTGACTGAGAGCTTGCCTCACAAGACAAAGAAAACTTGCCGCAGATTTTCCTGAGTGGAAACTAGCCTTAATTACCGATATTGGTCCACCAAAACCGCATTATCATTTAAGAGGGAATTAATAGAATAATTTATTTCTTATATAGCGCCATTTCGTCTACTAAACCAATAGCGCTTTACAACATTTACAACAAAGATAAAATTGATCACTAAAAACTAGTCTAAAATATAGTCATTATTTACAAATTGTAGGATAGATAATTGTACGATGGGGCCATGTCTAGGGGAGCACGGGTGGCGTATGCTGTTAGCGCGCTGCCTCTCACCAAAAGTTAAGCCCGGTTAGACGGTAGTACTTGGATGGGTGACCTCTTGGGAATGACACCGTTGTCGAGCTGGAAACTAATGTGAGTAGAGTTGTAGTTGATCTCTCCTGTGCTTCGAGGGTTTTTCACCGGGTTCTCCGGTTTTCCTCCCTCCACAAAACCAACACTTACATCATGGTAGTCATGTTCAATTGGGGCATTTCGCTCTGTTTGACCACCAGTTGCTATAGGCAATAAAGTTAATAAATCTAAAATCTAAATCTAAGGGAAAATATTCGCGCCAAAGTTGAGATTAAGACTGAAAGACAATGCATTTGTGTTTGGTCTCCTACCGCGAGTTTTGGCAAAATTTACACCTTGAGATTGGCGTTGTAATTTTATATACCGCAATCGTGTGGCTTTCTGCACTTTTTTCACATTGGCTATTTCTATCACTTCGCAGACTGTGAAAAGACCTTTTGTCTTCTCTCCTGAGTTGAAGTTTGAATAAAATATGGCTGGTAAGTAATAACCAAGATAACATTGATGTATAGGATATTTCGGCCCTCGGGTATATCTGGCATAAAGCCGACGTTCGAGGTATTTATCCGACTTAAAACACGATTGAAGAAGGTTTTCTAAAAAATAACCTTTACCGAGTGTCGAAGGACATTGTTATGTCGAATGTTAACGGGATTTTATGAAATAATAAGACTCCAAAGCAGTTTATTAAACAAACTTGAGAAGTACGTAAAGGTTCATTGAACACATACACAGACTTCTACAAGCTTGTTTGAATAATTAGTCAGATGAATAATTAGTACCAGATATCATTACAGCATTGGGCATGCGTATTGATGCAGTATCAATCCCACATTTTATGCTCAACGTTTCAGTGTAATAAAGTGCTGACTCAACCAACAGATTTCGATGATTTTCATTGGTTTGCCTTCCTCTCGTAAACTACGTGGAGCGAAAAGCAAACCCTTGCTCTCCTTCTCGGCTTCTCGTATGATGGGCGCTACCGGCGTTACCATACGAGATAGTTGTAGCAGGCATCCTATGAATTGGGCAATTACAAATTCATAGCGATTATATATATAATCCCAGGGCTTTATATATAATCCCTATGAATTTATAATGAGGGATTTATGGGATATAAATCTCTCAAAAAACCCAAAGAAAACCGACTTGATCGTGTTTTAATCATTTATATTGCCTCTGTGTTTTTACAGAACTTCTCCTGTGAAAACTGATTTTGTCATGCTACCGTCTTGTGTTGCTTCGTTTCCGACTTTCCGTCCACCACTAAAACTCTCTTTCTCGCTCAACACCGAGAGAAACAAATTTCTTAGGGCTGAAATTCAGCCTAGATCCGGCCCCAACTCCTCGCAAAGTATTTAGCTCACTTCGCAGCCATCTCGCTTGAATATTATTTTGAAAAGAGCATCAATAATTAGCAATCACCGCAATCGGCATGATGCGGTGACGTCTAATACATGTCATCACCCACAACTTATGTGTTGTTGCTAAGCTAACTTGTTAATCGCGTTTCCCGCGCAATTTTTCTACACTAAAAATAGAGGTTATAGTGCTTTTTTGTCCTTATTTGGGAGTAAATTATAACTATTGACCACTGATACGGCTCAACAGAACATGGGAGAAAGGCCTTGGCATTTTTGTATCTACTGCGCATGCACTATGCTATCGACGGGTTGAGTACTTCGGAGCCAATGAGAATGCAGGGTTAAACGACAATGTACCGAATGGTAGCGGGTGATGCCCTCGGAGCCAATGAAAATGCAGGGTGGCACAACAACTTACCGAGTGATAGCCGAATACTGTAGATCTGGTCGTTTTCCGAAGTGATTTTAAATTATAGCATACTTTGCGACGAATCTAATAGTTCGCGCTGAGTTGAGCACTGAATTGGCGAATAGAAATACGATGAGAACGACAAGTTGTGTCACTGTATTGTTGTGTCACTATATTGTTGTGTCTATATAGTGGGTTTGTATGTGTTCGCGCTGAATGTTGATCTAAAATGCGATCAGAGCGACATTTTGTGTTAATTAATAGTGTGTTGTGAATATGTCCTCGTCGTTTCGTGAAGTGATTTTAAAGCTAGTGTTTAGTGTATTGTGAATAGTTTGTTGTTTGCCTTTAAATATCCCTAATCTTAAAATGACAATTTTAGGTAAATTGGGAAAAAACAAGAAACGCGGTCGCTAATCGCATTGTTAAAAGAATGTCACACTATATCGCTTTCGTTCTATTAATCTTTACTATATGTTAGACTCTGGTAACACATGCATTGATTTGCCTGAACAATGATCAACGCGCTTTTGGAATAAGTATTTTATACGCCTACATATAACTCAAGCAGTGCCAAGTTAATAGTACAGTAAGTTGATTTCCACGTATAAACTTATAGCTAACATGTCAACAGTACACTTGAAACCAGGCCCAGATTTACCGATAGGCTTACCAGACTATAGGAAAATTCGAGTGTAGAATATATACATTTTAAGACCAGACCGGGACCAGTTGCGAAAAATGCAACTACACAGACCTTCCGGCAGGAATTGAACCCACGACCTTGCGATTTTAGTGCAATGCTCTGACCACTGAGCCACGGAGGCCGGGCATTGCCGAGCATGTTCTCAGGTAATCGAGTGAAATGCCCAATATCACTTATAATATACCCAATTCTCTTCTGGCATTACCACCTTAATATATATATACAGAACTCGCGATCAAGCTCTCGGCAACGCGCTCAATGGTCAGAGCATTGCACTAGAATCGCAAGGCCGTGGTTTCAATTCCTGCCGGAAGGCCTGTATAGTTGCATTTTTCGCAACGCATGGTCCCGGTCTGGTCTTAAAATGTATATATTCTACACTCGAATTTTCCTTCACCAATATCCTTAGAACATGCTATGTAATCGAGTGAAATGCCCAATATCACTTATAAATTACCAGGCTATAGCCTGTAGGCCCACAATTTGCACGGCCCATGTTTTAAAAAATGTTAAAAAATGGGATTTCAGACCTTTATATTTTGCTCGAAAGTGTCCTCAAAATGCGGGAAATGCTGTTTCAGAGACCCAAAATTCAAAACAATTCCGGGGTGCATGCCCACGGACCCCCCTACAAATGTGTCGTCACACTTAGCCTGTAGGCCCAAAATTGGTAAATCCGGGTCTCAGCTTGAAACACTCGCTGAGGAAAACGCAGTCGCTAATCGCATTGTTGAAAGAATGTCACACTATATCGCTTTCGTACCGGTGGCCCACAAGGGCAACAGAGATATATATTCAACAGAGATATATAAGTTTCAACAGTCTGAGATATATATTCAACAGAGATATATTCAACAGAGATATATATTCAACAGAGATATATATTCAACAAAGATATATTCAACAGAGATATATATTCAACAGAGATATATATTCAACAGAGATATATATTCAACAAAGATATATTCAACAGAGATATATATTCAACAGAGATATATATTCAACAGAGAGATATATTCAACAGAGATATATATTCAACAGAGATATATAAGTTTCAACAGAGATATATATTCAACAGAGATATATATTCAACAAAGATATATTCAACAGAGATATATATTCAACAGAGATATATATTCAACAGAGAGATATATTCAACAGAGATATATATTCAACAGAGATATATATTCAACAGAGATATATATTCAACAGAGATACATATTCAACAGAGATATATATATTCAACAGAGATATAAATTCAACAGAGATATATATTCAACAAAGATATATTCAACAGAGATATATATTCAACAGAGATATATATTCAACAGAGATATATATTCAACAGAGATATATATTCAACAGAGAGATATATTCAACAGAGATATATATTCAACAGAGATATATAAGTTTCAACAGAGATATATATTCAACAGAGAGATATATTCAACAGAGATATATATTCAACAGAGATATATAAGTTTCAACAGAGATATATATTCAACAGAGATATATTCAACAGAGATATATATTCAACAGAGATATATTCAACAGAGATATATATTCAGCAGAGATATATATTCAGCATTGAAACTTATATCTCTGTTGAAATTAATATATCTCTGTTGAATATATATCTCTGTTGAAACTTATATATCTCTGTTGAATATATATATCTCTGTTGAATATATATCTCTGTTGAAACATATATCTCTGTTGAATATATATCTCTGTTGAAACATATATCTCTGTTGAATATATATCTCTGTTGAATATATATCTCTGTTGAAACATATATCTCTGTTGAATATATATCTCTGTTGAATATATATCTCTGTTGAAACATATATCTCTGTTGAATATATATCTCTGTTGAAACATATATCTCTGTTGAATATATATCTCTGTTGAAACATATATCTCTGTTGAATATATATCTCTGTTGAATATATATCTCTGTTGAAACATATATCTCTGTTGAATATATATCTCTGTTGAAACTTAGGCCACATAAAAAAAATTCCTTGATTCTCATCACCGCCCGACCACATTTTGAAGCCCGCGTACACATATGTTTTTATTTTGTTATAAAATATAAATGTGCCGCCCGACCGAAAATCTGCAGAAAATTAATTTTTTTTATATTTTATATTCGATTTTTGATGTCCCAAGCCGAGAATTTCTGCAACGGAATTATTTCATTGCGTGTTGGGGGACATGGTGGGACCTTGGTGTGACTTTGAAGGGAAATATATAGGAACTGTCAACCTTTCTACGCAAGTGTTTTATTGTGTACATTTTGGAAAACAAGGAAAAATAAAAACACCTCCCTCTCCAATTTCAAAATTTTATGGAATATTTTTTATATTTTAATATAAAATATAAAATATAAACCTCCCGCCTCTTCGACATTTTCAAAATGTAGTGATGAGAATCAAGGAATTTTTTTTATGTGATGGCCTTATATATCTCTGTTGAATATATATCTCTGTTGAAACTTATATATCTCTGTTGAATATATATCTCTGTTGAAACATATATCTCTGTTGAATATATATCTCTGTTGAATATATATCTCTGTTGAAACATATATCTCTGTTGAATATATATCTCCGTTGAAACTTAGGGGGCGTCTCAAAATTTCGTCACTTTTCCCTATATGGATAACCCGCTAAAAATCGTGATATATATCTCTGTTGAATATATATCTCTGTTGCCCTTGTGGGCCACCGTACTTTCGTTCTATAATCTTTACTTTGATTTGTCTGAACAATGATCAACACGCTTTCGCAATAGATACATGCACGCCTGAGCGTGCCAATTTGTAAACTATTACTACCAGTCGAGAGAAGACAAACGCGTCGAACGTTGGCTGTGAATAGCGTCTTCTGCGAGTCCTCTGCTGGTTTTTGTATTTTGAAATATGTCAAAGCAAGGCAGCCTCGATAAAGTTAAAGACACGCTTGTCAAGCTCAAAGAGAGCATCGACACTGCCGAAGACCGACAGATCGAAGCGACCCAGCTAAAACGAGAGGCAGATGACAGATTGGAGCAAGCAGAAGAGGAGCTCGAGAGTTATCGCCGCTGCCTAAAACTTCTACAAGCAGACCTGACAAAAACCAAGAAAACGTTGGAAGAGAAAGAAAGCCGGCTTGCTCACGTCGAGGGACGTTCCTTAGACGATGACGGAAAAAGACGGGAATTCGAAGGAGTAGAGGTGGAAAGCGACGACCAGCTGATCGCCATTGAAGATGAAGCGCTCGTCGCGAAACAGCAAGCCGCAGAAGCGTCGCACGCCCTTATCGAAAGCAAGAGAAAACTGCAAGTTGTGGAAACAGACCTGCAGAAGGTGTACCAGAGGCTCGAGACCGCCGAGAAAAAAGAGAAAGAGCATATGGACACTATCGAAAGACGCGGCGACGAGTTAAGGAATCTAGAGGATCGCGATAACGCCGCAGTGGAACGGGAAATCGAAGCCGAAGAGAAGTTGAGGTTCTTGGAAGAGCAACTGAAAGAGGCTGTGGTGAGAATGGAAAACGCCGAAAGAGATGTCGCTCGAAAGGAAAATATCGTCATGAGCGTTAGAAACGATCTGGAGGTAGAAAAGAAGAGGAAAGACGAAATTATTCTTTGCCTATTTCTCGAACTAACCGGCTAGCTTTAGCTTTTTTTAAGTCTATTAAAATTGTTTTTTTAACCGTTAATAGATTATTAATACTAAATAAAGAATAAATTTTTGATCGTCTTGCGTGTGTTGACTGTTGATCGGCGGCTATCTAGTGACAGGGGCGGATCTAGGAAAATTTATACCTTAAGGCCCCGTTCACACTACAGTGAAACCTGAGTTTTACGACCCCCATGTTTTACGACCACCTGTCATATACGACCACTTTTTCTGGCACGGACGATTTGTAGTTGAAATATACCTGCAATGAGTGACCACCTGCCTTACGCAACCAGCGACCGTTTTTTTGTGTCCCAAACAAGATATTTACCTGTTATGAGCGACCAATTACTCAACGTAAAACTGCCGAAATACGTTAAAGAAATACCCGTTTTTTCATAGTAAACAAACGCGAATGCGACCACATGCGAAAACAAGAAACCGGAAGTGTTGCTCAATTGCCGTGTTACCGCATTTTAGTCTTGTTTTGCTTCTCTTTTGAGCATTATTTGATGAAAATCTGTGTGAATTTCTCCTGCCAAAGCCAAATACTCTTTAGTTGATGTTTGAGAGTTAATACAATGACTGAACAATCCAAAACCATGAGTAATATTTGTTAACTTTAGACAAGTTGATCTTGACGATCGTTTACCGCGACAAGTTTGTATATTTTACAACGGCTTTTTAACTTGGAAAGGAAAGTGACAAAACTGAGTGCATGTTCACATCTAAAAAATACTACTGGAAGATCGTAAATAAAGCCAAGAGCTTTTACAAGACCAAACCAGCGCAAAAATTGAATCTGAAACGTAACAAAAACACAGCGCAAAAACTGAAGTGAACGACAGTACGAGTCGCGGCGCTGCCAAAATGGCTGCTATGACGTCACATCACTACCTGTCTGAACGACCACCTGTCCTTAACGACCACTTTTACGTGGCACCTGGGGTGGTCGCAAAACTCAGGTTTCACACTATACCGAATAGCTTTTGTGCCGACACGAAAACCATACCGGATATAGCCTGCGTAGCAGGCGTTCTGTTCTGGGGGAAAGGGTTGAGAGGGACAGCGGAAAGAGGCTTGAGAGGGCGGCGGTGGAGCGCGCGCGAGAGGCGAGAAAAAAATAAAGCGAGGCGAGAAGAAAATATAGGGGGGGGGAATTCGCCTTTCCTCCCAATTTTTTCCCCGCCCTCCCCCTATTTTCTTCTCGCCTCGCTTTATTTCTTTCTCGCCTGTCGCGCGCGCTCCACTGGCGCCCTCTCAAGCCTCTTCCCGCTGCCCCTCTCAACCCTTTCCCCCAGAACAGAACGCCTGCCCGGATAGGCCTTCTGTTCACACACAAAACGCCTGTTCCGGCTCAATTTCTGTGCCGGCACGCCGTTGCGCCGCTCCGATCTCGAAAGAGGTACATCTTGTATCGGATAGCTTTTTGTGCCGTTTCAGCTCCAGTGTGAACGGAGATCGAAATCGTTTCGGAAGTATATTAATAGAATAGAGCGTGATGATTGGTTGGATCACGGGGTTATATCGTATTCGGCACGAAACGGCACATAATTATGCCGTCTGTTCACACTATACCGGATAGGTTTTCGTGCCTAGTGTGAACGGGGCCTTAGTCAAACACGCAATCTAGGGGGGTTCGGGGGCATGCCCCCCGGAAACTTTGAAATTGGGTCTCTAAAATGGCATTTCCCGCGTTCTGATAGCACTTTAAAGAAAAATCGTAAAATTTTCAACATGTTTTTAATGGCACATTTTATTATTTTCAAGAAAGTATTGTATTTTATTTTATCCGAGACCTTGTGACAGTTTGTAAATGTTAAATTTCTTGCAGTGATCAAAAAGGGGAATCCCATAATTAGTAAAGATACATGACATATGACATTTTTTATAAAGGTTTATGTGTAGTTATGGGAACCACATTGGGGTTTTGGTCGCGTATTATTGTGAAACGAGGGAGAATTTGAATGAAGAGCGCAATTGGCCTCCGGCTATGTTGCGTATGAAAGGCGACACGGAACACGCTGTTGGACATGCAGTGTAAAATTAGGAACCATGAAAAAAACATCAGAAAAAGAATAAAGGATTTGTAACGTATAGTATAGTGCTATCAGGATCTTAGGACACAGCCCTGGACGCGTTTCGACCTTCTATGGTGGTCTCATCAGCAGGGATTTGGGGTTGGGAGTGTGATTTAAGTAAATAGTTAGAACAAAATAATAAACACTATCAACACGGTAATACTGAATAAAGGAGAGATAAAGTGAGTGCTTACCAAACTTGTTGTTTTTGTTTTTTAGTCCAACGCGTCGCAGCATCTTGGAATTGGTACATAAAAGGGACTCGTTGTCGATGTATGTTTCGGTTGTAGCCGTATAAGCCAAAATCGCGCTCCTCTATTGTGAGTCTTCGGGTGCGCAATGAGGGCGTACGTATATCTGATGTCTTCTTCATAATTCTTTGTTTTTTTTGTAAAAAAGTTACAATTCATAGGTCCCTGTCACTAGTCTCTTTCGAAATTGTAAAAGCGAAGACTATGATACTAATAGAACAGCGGGAAACGGCGAGGGGCAAAGCACTCCAAAGATCCTGTACACTTCGACGAAAAGTCCGCGAAACGTCCAGCGGAATTTTAAAAATCCTTAAAAATCCCCAAAAATTCTTGAAAATCCTTGAAAATCCATAAAAATCCATGGAAATCCTTTGAAAATCCATAAAATCCGACTCAATTGATCAAAATCCCCAGAAAATCCGAAGAAATCTGCACTTTCTCTTACGAATGCCTGCAGTACTTTATGTAATTTTTTTATATATATTTTTTTACTTTTTGTATTTTCATATTTGACTGTTTTTATGAATATATTTCCCTGCTATTCTCCCATTTGGCTCCTACGCCTTTATTATTTCCCAGTTTCACTTAAAGCTCGGCCAGAACATGAAAAATAAAGAGAAAATATCGTTAATAAGTTTCACAAAAAGTCCGGAAAAGTCCGCAAAAAATACACAAAAGTCCGAAAGTCCGATGAGAAAATCCAAGGACGTTTGGAAGTCCGAAAGTCTTGTACACTTTTTTTGTCCTGACGCAATTTGAAGCTATTAATTATTTCTGGAAAAAAATGGAGGTAAAAAATAGAAAGGGATGGTCACACATACTTTTTTTACAAACGGGAGAGAGAGAGGGGGGCACTCGAGTTTTAAAATGGCTTTGGAATGAAAATTTGATCCACCAAATGTATAAGCGTTTTCTGTAAAAATGTCCCTTTATTTGTTATATACAATATCAAAACCACGAACTAATTTATAAAACGGTCTAATTTAAACATAAGATTCAATTTATCTTCATGATGGAATCACCTTAATTAGCGCTTTTAAGGTGGCTCCATACAGTTTCTTGAAATATAGAAAATACAAGTTTGAGAGTCCAAAACACGTGATTAAACAATTCGGAAAAAGAATAAAACTAAATGTTATGCATAGTTAAACAGTCTGACAATCAAAAACTGTTACCAAATAAATAGCAACAGTTGTTGCTATGGCAACAATGATGTTTCAAAATGGCTGCCAATTACCTTTCAAACTAGTTTAATTCGAACAAAACTTTGGTGACCCCCAATTTTTTTTTCTTTACTTTTCTTGAAGTATGAGTAATCAATAGGCCGATTTTAAAGAAATTCTGTAGAACGAAATTTTTAAAAATTAACAAACATGATTTTTCCAGAAAAAAAATTATCCGTTCTACAGTATTTTTTAAAATCGGCCTATTGATTACTCATACTTCAAGACAAGTTTTAATGGAAAAAAAGTTTGGGGTCACCAAAGTTTTTTTCGAATTAAATTAGTTTGAAGGGTAATTGGCCGCCATTTTGAAAAGTCATTGTTGCCATAGCAACAACTGTTGCTATTTATTTGGTAACAGTTTTTGATTGTCAGACTGTTTAACTTATGCATATATGCATAACATTTATATTTATTCTTTTCCCGAATTGTTTATGCACGTGTTTTGGACTCTCAAACACTTGTATTTTCCTTTTTTCAAGAAACTGTGTGGAGCCACCTTAAGCGAGTCATAGGACAACATGGACTGGACTGAAAGAACACTTAAAATGACAAAGTAAGATCTTTTACAGTTTTTGGTTTCCTTGCTTCGTTTTTGAGATATTTCAGTTTGTTTGATAATGAGTTATTGGAGAATCTTTGCTATTATCAAACAAAATCACTTGAAATTATATACAGCTTTCTCCGATGACATTTACATTGTAAGGAGGGGGAGGGAAAATCAAATTATTGTTAACAAAAGGTAAAGCGATTAGGCTAGGACTACAGTTGTAACTTTTCTCTCACCTTTTCAACAAAGCTGTTTGTCTCATTAAACAAATCAATTGACGATGGTGGATTAGCAAACTAAAAGGTGCAAGTGAAGCTATAGCAACCTCGTACCCAGGGTCTCAGCGGAGATAAGACCCTGGGTACGAGGTTGAAGCTATAGAAGTAATATTCAGGGGAAATCTTCAGTAGTGATACCCTGAGGAAATCGCATATTCTGGATCTGTTTTCGTGATAGATGTACAGTGTACCCTGTCGAATTTGAAATGTAATTACCTTAAACTTCCTCTGCAGTGCTCTTGTCATTATTGGCGTAAGTCGATCCTTCGCCGTATACGTACGTCTCTTTGGACTATTTGTCTACCACAGGCGTGCCCCCAGGACCAGGGTCGGATTAAGCTTGCGCGGCACCCGTGGCATATTTTTCGCGTGGGGCCCTTAGGGGGGGGGGGGGGGGACAAGGTGGCACGCGTGGAAGGGTGAAATCAGCAGTTTCATTGGGCCAAACTCAGAGTCTCAGAGAGAATATATGAATGATTAAATTTTGTTTCTTTTGTTCCTCGCGCCTTAGTCCCATGTGTGTGTGTTTACAAAAAATGAAAATACACGTCAAGAATTTGGTCTGAAATTGAACGCACTTGTCTTGTACTCTTGTGTAAAACAACTGCTAATTACTAATCTATACAATCCTGCATAACGATAACAATAACAATATATACATACAGATTATATAAGGAAGAAACTACAGAATTAGCTAACATTTGTACTGAGTAGTGAGTCAGTAGCATGGGGGCCCGCCGCGCTTTTTGGCTCCGCGTTTTCTGGGGCCCCGCGTTTTCTGGTCCCGCGTTTCATTTTTTTTAGAAAGAGAGCGCGGGGCCCCCAGAAAGCGCGGGGCCCCCAGAAAGCTCGGGGCCCCTGGCATATGCCACTTCTGCCATAGGGGTTAATCCGGCACTGCCCATGGCCAGGACTTCTTTCCATACGAACCTTACGCAAGTTGGTCTTCAAAAAAGCGAACTTGGATTGACCAGGACTTCTGCTACGAAAAAGAACATGATTAAACTGCATATGTTGTACGAATTTTAAGGAAACTTTCAGGACACCCCATTTTTAAGCGGACACCTCTCTTAAGAAACAGACACCACCTATCTTGGGGTCCAGTGAGCAAATTAACCTCTCTCAGACAAATCCGTATCAAAATTAACGTTTTATTCAATAACAGTAATATATAATCAACACTTGAGATTAACCGAGAGAGACCTTCACTTTGAATTGTGAACCTGTTTAATTTAAATCCCCGGGAAATTTTTGAATCTAGGGTCTCTGAAATGGCATTTTCTGCACTTTGAGGGCACTTTTGAGCAAAATGTAATCACTCACACTCCGATTCAGAATCTGTTAAAGTGGGCAGATTATTTGAATAGATTCATAACTGCATTCATTTCATTCCGCATAGCCTGCGCGCATGGCCTTGGTGGAAGACATGATATGATAATAATAATGACGTCACAAAATGCTCGGGGCCCCTAATTAATTCCTTTTGCTCGCGGCCCGTGGGGTTTACCCACCCTTCCCACCCCACCACTATTAAGAAAGTCAGGCTGAAATTAAGAATTTATTTATATAAGAATATTTAACAAATATTCGCCGAAGGCCAGGTGAATATCGGTGAATAATAACCGAGACGAAGTCGAGGTTATTATTCACCGATATTCACTGAGCCTGAGGCGAATAATTGTTTTCGTATAAATACACATTTTCGTACTTTTAGGAACAACATTTTCTTTAAAATTGTTAATTTCCTCGTCTGTCGCATTGACAACTTGGCTGGCGGCCATTTTGGATAAACGCTGTAGGTGATTATGGAGAATTAATCCGAAGTAACTCGACCAATCAGCGCGCGCGATTTTCTATAATCACCTGTGTATTAATACTAAATAAGAATATAAGAACCTATCCCAGGCTGGTTTGGTAAAATGTAGGTTCTTGTTAGCGGGTTTTTACTGTAGTTGCGCCAGAATTATTAATAGTGAATACAAACTACCTACGTATATATAGACGCAAAAGGCTGATCACCACATGCGTATATCCCTACTGTGCAAAAGTACACATAAGTACAGTAAGCGTTTGCCAGCTTGCCAGCTTGCCGAGTTTTGCCTCTCCCAAAACCAAACACTTGATTTAAATATTAACGAGACCAAACTAACGTAAGTACTATAGACCTTTAATATTCATAAATGGCCGACGATTTAAAATGCTTTTAAGTGCATATAAATTGGCCCCTCTGACCTCGTTTTAGAGTAAAGATTCTTTTGAATTTCGCACATGAAAACGAGTTCAGAGGGGCTAATTTATATGCACATAAAAGAATATTAATTCCACGGATATGGACGAAACAATCAGATAAGTCGTTTGTGCGCCCCCCCTGTGGCCAAACATTGATTAAAATATCAAAAATAAGTTTGACTAATTCGCCGTTCGTCGACTCTCATTGTCTCAAATCATCACAAAGATAACAGACATTCTCGTTTTCCCCGAAAGCAGATAGCTGCGATTTCTAGCTTGTTGCCCTCGGCATTGGCATGATATAAATCATCGCGTGCCGAACATGGGAACGACGTCTCCTAACAGATTGGACGTGACAGTGTGTTGATTGATATAAATAATAACATACATACACCCAGGATTATGTTATTCAAATAAACCATCCCTTCCGTGCTATTACTAAGTAAAACCTTATTTGCTCATGTCCTTCGTTGCTCTCGACATTTCGACTTGTTTGTTGTCGTAGATAATCTTCTAGATCCGCAGTAAGAAGCCCTCGCTGAAACGTTCCAAACCTTCTTCAAGCAATTGTATCATGGCGGGCAGTGAAGTATGGCCGGCAGGCGGGAAGAAAATCCATATATCATTCTCCTTTGAAAGTCGCAAATATAATTTTATACAGCTGGCAATCGAAAAACCCAGAAAAAGTTCGTTGTTAATAAGATTAATTTTCATTAGTTGTTTTGCTTTGTAGCTTTTACAATCCGTGGGTTCACACGCACGAAAATACGCTCTGACCACAGGCTTTGTGACTACGCGAAGCGTAGGCGAATATTTTGCTAATAATTATCAAGACACGTAATCCCATTCCATCATGACGGTTTCCGGTTCTCCAATACCCCCCTGATTGCTTGGGAGTTTCGCCGTTCATTAAATGAATACGCTTTTTGTTTGGGGACCGAAAGTGTAAATATTATTGGCTTTTATATGGTGTTGTGTATGTTTGCCTAACTCGGCGTCTGTCGCGGCGATTAGTGATAATCCCGCTGGCGGAAGCTAATCATTTTCATTTAGACTCTGGACGGGAAGCCTGGAACTAGCGTTTTGTTGCGATTGTTCGCAGGACTACCGCAGGAAGTTGAAGATTCTGTTTGGATTTGAATCACTGATTGAATGCAGATATGCGAAGTCGGTTTTAAACTGTTGAAATTGAAAGGTAACTTTTATTTTCATTTCGTGGGAGTTGTGTCATTCGAAAAAGGGTTTTCGCTTTTAAGTGAACTATAGGCTTCTCTTCATCGATCGTCTGTAGGTAAGTCGCTATGTGTATATTAATTTTGGCGTTGTATAAGTTAATACTATGTTGTGGCGTTGTGTATGTCACGTTTATATACGAGTCATATTAAAATACGTCTGTAGATAGTGTTATAGTATGGTTTGTTAGTATGGTTTGTTTAGCAAACCATGTACCGAGCTTTTTCCATTTCTGTATGTTTTTATTGCAAACACTTTACGATATTAATTATAAATGCAGAAGCGAAATTCGAAGTGAGCGGGCTTATATAAACACTAGTAGCGAAATTCATTTGGCGTGTGTAATGTCAAAGACAAGTTATGTGAGTTCTTGTATTTTCACAGCCTGAGCGCGACGCTGAGCATCGTTCAATTCTGCTACATCAGGGTTAAAATGGTTTTACCTTGATGGGGAAGTAGTGACAACTCGTGACAACTCTCGGCAACGGAGTTTGATCGACCTTGCTATGGTTGAAATCCGCTCCCAGCCGAGCGGGCTGTATTTACGTAAACTGTCGGCACATCAAATTAACATCGACCGTAGTCAGTATATAGTGTATTATATAATAAGTGTTTGTAGTACTGTATTCTAATAATACACTCCAGCCCGCGAGACTTGGGTTTTGGAATAGTGAGCCCGCTTCTGCCGTAGTAAAGCTTGTTCGTGACTTTTATAGTACCGTGAACGATTTTAATACTGTCGCCTTGGGCTTTTGTATTTGTCCGCTTATTTGTTGTTTTATAATATATTGTATCTATTAGTGGGCTTTGAAGATATGTTGAAGGACTTTTTAATAGTGCTTTTTCTTTCACTTTCAAAAGTGTTCTTCATTTAAATGAGTTTCAATTTAAGGTGTTCCTTTTCACGTAGCGGTGTCAATTATTTATAGGCTTTCTTGGCATAGACCGGATGATATTACCGCATACTTGCTTGAAGTGGCCAGCTGCGAGTACACGAATCGTTGTAGTAAATAGTAATGGTATTTCCTTGTCTGTTTGCTTGTTCCTTGATAGCGTTTCGGTGCCCAGGCTCGGCTATTGTAACTCTATGTTTGTTTATTTGGACATGTTAAGGTGTTGTCGTTTGTATTTCTTAAGCCATGTTTTGTTTCGGCTCTGTTTTGCACTTAGAAGAATTGTCAATCAACGTAACCAAACAATTGTGGGTTCGTATTACACCCCTTAACCCTCTTACCCCCAAGAGTGGAAGCAAAGCCTAAACTGCTGGAGGTGAATTAGGACCATGGTGTCCCATGGTGTTCAATACTGTATCTGCATTCTGCAGTGCACATTTAGCACAAATACAGCCTTCTCGTTGCCATAGAAAGTCTAAAAAGGCTTTATTTGTCATTTTCTGACCCCCACCCCTCATTGAGGGAGCACGGGTGGCGTGTGCTGTTAGCGCACTGCCTCTCACCAAAAAGTTAAGCCCGGTTAGATGGGGTTAGTACTTGGATGTGTGACCAATTGGGAATGACCCCGTTGTCGGCTTGGAACTCATGTGAGTAGAGTTGTAGTTGATCTCTCCTGTGCTTCGAGGTTTTTTTGCCAGGTTCTCCGGTTTTCCTCCCTCCATAAAATCAACACCTAACATCTTAGCTGTGATCCGTGGTCTGAACTGTGTCATTGGTGGCTGCCTTTGGTATGCCTCGACATGGCCACGTTGATCTGCATCCTTCGCAATTCAGCTGCTGGCTGCAAGTAAGGATGACTAGGATGTATTTATCGTGTCAGATCAGCTGGTGATTTTCTACTTATTCTCACTGCATTTTACTCAGGTGTTCTTTACCATGCAACCTTGCAATATTATATTGACAGCAATTTTGAATTCCAAATAGTTTGACAATTCTTGGCAAGGTCCTAAAAAGTCTCAATACAGTATTACTGTCAAAATGGAAATACCTTCCCATTTCTTCTTCTGTAATTTGTTGTGTATAGAGTGTTTTCACCTGACGTCACGGCGGCCATATTGGTGTACCAATTACCAAAACAGTGAAATGGTGACCATATTGGTGTACGGTATGGGAATTAGCTCTTATTCAAATATTTCGTATTGTTTCACCACCCCCATGGGGCCACCGATCATGTGAGTGAAAATGCTCTATTACTGTATTTCTGTAACTGCCATTTTGACTGTAAATGTTGAACTTCAGATAATATGCAGTGGTGTAGTCAGGGTCTTGGATCCGGGGTGGGGGGCAAGAACCTCAATCTCCTAGGGGGGTCAGGCCATCAGGGGCATGGATTTTGGATTTCTAGGGTCTCTGAAACACTATTTCCTGCATTTTGCAGCAAGTATTTAAGAGTAATCTGAAAACCATCAATTACAATCAAATCAGCTAGAACATAGAATGATACATATAACCGCCCCACTCCCCCCCCTCTACAAGTTTCTCCATGGATTTAAACTTTTCACGAGAACGGTCTTGGAGACCATTGGGGTAGTCAATTTCCAGCTACCAAGTTTTCAATTGCATTTTCAGGTGTTGATGTTGGTTATTTGGAATTGTAGTGTGATTTGTCAAGAGACTGGAGGTTTTTCTCTGGGTTGACAGGGGTGTGGGAGTGGGGGGGGGGGGGGTAGGGGGTGGTTCATAAAAGGTGAACTTCATCTTCTAAATTTGGAAATGAACGTTGAAACTTGGGTGGTGAAATTGTGCAGTGAAAAGCAAGCTGAAACTAACTATAATTGACTCTATCTGACTTTGAATAGAACTTTATACTAGTGATGTAGCCAGGGTCTTGGGTTTAGGGGGACAAGAACCTTTATCTCCTAGGGGGGTTATGCTCCCCCAGAAAATTTTGGATTTCTAGGGTCTCTGAAACACTATTTCCTGCATTTTGAGGAAAGTATTTAAGAAATCAAATCAGAACATAGATAATATGATACCCATCAGAATATCTTTAGATTTATTTATAAACAAAATCCAACATTTCTTTAATATTTTATTGATGACATGTATTTGAGATTTAGTTGATTTTACCGAACAGAAACTATGATAGGGGTCAGTAATTATAATAGATAATCCCTTTGGCCAAACGGCATTACAGTATTGAATATATTGTAATATTGCAGCCAGCTTCAGGCTATTGCCCTCAGCTGCATATTCAATAATGCCATTGACCTCAGTAATTTATTATCTATTAAAGGGTATTGGCAATAAAAATTAAGTTTGTTTAATTTGAAAGAACTTGTGAAATTGCAATAGAAGATCTTTTACAACTTTTTCGTGTCTTTCTTCATTAGCAAGATATTTCAATTTGTTTAATATCAGGGATGTAGCCAGCAGAGAATGAGTGCCGGGTAAAAGAATCAAATGACACGATTAGGGGGGGGGGGGGGGGGGGTATAAATTCGAACACTTTCCGGAAATCTAATAAATAGACTTTTCTTTGTTATGACAGGAAAGTATTTAAGTAAAGACATGTTAAACCACGCCGGGTTAAACCATGTTGACAAGCTGTTTCGGTACTTCCGCGCTGGATTAGTTAAAAACTTTAACCTTGCTTTCAAACCGGTTATGGAAAACCGAAATCGTACTCCGCCGCTACCGTGTTTGGCCATAGTTAATATATTAACTATATTTCAGCTTAATATATCTCTGGTTTTCCACTAAAATGTGTATTAAGCTTGATTTTTTCCGAACATGACAACTCAGTGATGGATAATCAGATCTTGTATTTATTATTTCTGAATCCACACTCAAATTTTATTTATAAACTTATCAGCGGCGCCGGTCTAGACTGCGACGTATACTCCGTAACAGCTGCCTTTTTGTGACCAATGCCAAATAAAAATCGTGCAAACGTTTATCTGTTTAGGCAAAGTTCCGTACTTATCACGGAGCTTGATGAATTACATAATTACATAACAAAGATGCTGCTCCACAGAAACTGCATAATGTGCCGGGCGCTTTCGGAAAAACTACTTCGAGTGCCGGGCGCTTATAGTTTGTGCCGGGCGGTGCCGCCCGGCGCCGCCCAGCGTAGCTACATCCCTGTAATATGTAAATGAGATGGGCTCTGACATCAGGAACAGGGTACAGTATTTTTACACAAAGCAACATTTATTATAAGTAATAGCATAACATATACATGTAGGTTGATTAGTGATTGAATATGTACCCGAAAGCCGAGGGAGGTTTAGTAGAAGTTTTACTAAACCTCCCGAGGCTTGAGGGACATTTAATCACTAATCAACCAATATTATGTTATGCTATCACTTTGTAATATTACGGTTACCGAGGAAGAAGGAGAGTAAAAGTCCTGAGGGTGAAGCCCGAGGGAATGTATCTGGCATAAAACCGACATCCAAGCGTGGCCATGTATCGTGTGTGTAAAGGCTGGCAATTTTTTACGGTAACTATCTTTATTTGAAATGCAATCGCCATTTATATATCTATATCTATATCTGTAAATATATTACAAGTGCTTTTAAATAACAATACATGTATATGATCGGTTCAATGGTTATACCATTGATCTAATGCAAATTTACGCACATAAATTAATATTAGATAGTTGTCTGTAAAAACAACAACAGTGTGTAGACATGCGTATTGATTTAGTATTAGTCCCACATTTTATGTTCTTGGCCAATCTCGTTCCCAGGGCCCACGTTCCCCACCCAGGAAACGAGAGACTCTGGGATAATCCGTTTCAAATCACAGGATTCTTGTTATTCCGGTTGAGGTACGCATGCGTAAATATCCGAGCGGAATCTAGATAGTATGTTCTCCTTTTTTGACTTTCCCCCAAACAAGTCAATGGGGTTGCTGGTGAAGCTCGAATTACAGCATCTACACACTTACGGCTAAGATATCGATCGCGGCAACGTCTTCATTGGAGTCTTGTTGTCCGACATCTTTGTTATTTTGGTTTTATTAATTCTACTTCCGGTCACTTCAGACCAACTCATGCTCACTATTCAGCCAATAACGTAACGATTTGAAACGGATTATCCCAGAGTCTCTCGTTTCCCAGGTGGGGAACATGGGCTGTCTGGGGATGAGATTGGTTCTAGGCAAACTGTAATAAATTCTTGAGAAAACAAACCAGTAACACAATGAAAGTTTAAGTTTGCCTTTCGTTTAGGGCGCTGCCGCTACAAGCGGGTTCAGGGAACCTACTTCGAGATAGGCAAACACTTGTCTCTACTTCTCGATTGGGAGCACCACCAGTGTACTCTACTCGAAATGTTTTAGGCAAGGTCCCGTTGCATTGGGCAATGATATTGCCTATTGCAAATTCACGGGAATCGTACCTTGTGCATAAACATTAGGTATGATTAGTTACTAATCGTACCTCATCTTTATGCATCGGGTTATTTCGATATTAAATGTGCGTGTGGAAACAATGAAAACCGAGGTGGCCGTGATATTATGTCAGTTATGAAATGTTCAGTGTCACAAGGCGTTTTTATATGCACAGTTTCAAGTGATATCGTTGAACAAATTTAGAGATATATATAACTGATTTTGCTACATGTGAAAATACTGTACCCTGCTACATTTGTGATTTGTCATCTGTTTGAACTTATAATAATTGTTCTTTATATCAACATACAGTTTTATCTTAGAACTTTAAAATAATCTTGGACAATGCGAGATTGATGTACAGGGTGTCCCAAAAAAATGCCACCCATCCGTTTTTGTACTGCATCTTCTTTAATTTGGGTACAAGAAGTAAATTTTTATATCACGCCGAAAGCCCATCACTCCTTCTTTGTTGTCTGATATTTTCAGAGCTAAATAGTTATCTACTCGCTTCCTGGAGTCAATTTAAAGAGGCAACATCAAAATTTGAACTTGTCCAAATTATGCAAATTATCTATGCTACCTACAGATTTGGAAAAATACAGGGTGTCCCAAACGAATGTCGCCCATCCCGTTTTTGACCACAGCTTTGTTTGAGTGCGGAATACAAGTTTGAATACATATGCATGTGAAAACTGACCACAGGGGAATAAAGTTTGATTCCAAATGAAGCAATGTGGCATCAAATCATGTGGGGCTCCTTGGGGTAATAACAATGCTCATGAGAGTTCCATGCACATGTTTGCCATGTGGGCAGAAGTGCACTTTACTTCATCCGTCTTAAGATGGTTGGACAACAATTCACTCCCGAGGAAAGAGCATTCATGGTACTCTCCTATCATGAAACAAGAAGCCCAACAAGCTCAAGGGAAGCCTTTAGGAGAAGATTTCCAAATCTTGACGTAGCATACATAATTTGGACAAGTTCAAATTTTGATGTTGCCTCTTTAAATGACTCCAGGAAGCGAGTAGATAACTACTTAGCTCTGAAAATTTCAGACAACAAAGAAGGAGGGATGGGCTTTCCGCTTGATATAAAAATTTACTTCTTGTACCATAATTAAAGAAGGTGCACCTCATAAATGGATGGGGGGCATTTTTTTTGGGACACCCTGTAGAGTAGTTTAGCCAAAATGTGAATGGGCAACTTATCTGAAGTGAGTGAGTGTGCCTTATACGAGCTGATTTTAATTTTGTTTTTCCCCCAAGGATTTGATCAAGATGTTGTGGAAATTGTGGATTATAATTTTGTTGGAGTTAGTTTGCATACTTAAAATACCAGTAACTTGTGACCTTGTCCAAGCATCAGAAATCACAGAGGTTCACTGCTCAGGTTTGTGTTTAGTTTAAATTACAGTAAACTTACATTTTAGACCCCATTTATACGATGCCGGTACAATTTGAAAAAGCGGAACAAAATCATGCCGTTTAGGCCTTGCGTTTACACGATACCGGCACAAAAATGACATGAAAACGACACAAAATGAAGACGGGTTCCTTGACGGCATGAAATGAAAACGGAACACTAACCGGTATCGTGTAAACGCCCGTGCCGTAACAGTTTGATGACGGTAATCAGTTTCTTCTCAATTCTCATTGGAAGAGAATAGTCACATGCTAATCCGTCATTATATTATATCGGCACCGTGTAAACGCAAGACTTTTTGGCCTGTATTTGCATACCGGCATGATTTTGTTCCGTTTTCAAATTGTACCGGCATCGTGTAAACGAGGTCTTAGATTCTAACATCTCAAACTCATTAATAATGCATGAAATAATCAGCCAATAGTTCGTTCAATCACCTGATTGAAGTTGGATACTCCAGTACAACACGTTAAAATCGTATACCACCCAAGATATTGGATGAAAATCAGTGAGTGTTCATCTAATTCTTAAGATCTTAATTATCTATGCAAAATAAACAAGTTGCTGTGTGAATAAATTTTACACACACTCATGAATAGAATCTCATGAGGGTATATTTTAATTGCATTTTTCAATAGTGTGCCATCGAGCCGCTATTTATTGCACAAAATGCAGACAAAAAAAAACAAAATTGACTTTCAAATGATTGCAAATGAGCCCATTATCTAGAGCTGTTGTTCGGACTGCAAGAATTAGGGGTAAACGCGGACAAACTTAAAGGGAATTGGCATTAAAAATTAAGTTTGTCTAATTTGTAAGAACTCATAGAATTGTAATAGAAGATCCTTTACAACTTTTTCGTATCTTTCTGCGTTTTCAAGATATTTCAATTTGTTTGATATGTAAATGAGATGGTCTCTGACGTCAGGAGTGGGGTAAAATATTTTCATACAGAGCAAAATCACTTACATATCTAACATGAAATGTTCAGCGTCGCAAGGAGTTTTTACGTGCACAGTTTCAAATGATTTCGCTGAACAAACTTAGAGATATAACTGGTTTTGCAACATGTGAAAATATTTTACCCCACACCTGACGTCAGAGACCATCTCATTTACATATCAAACAAATTGAAATATCTTGAAAACGAAGAGAGATACGAAAAAGTTGTAAAAGGTCTTCTATTACAATTTTATGAGTTCTTTCAAATTAGACAAACTTAATTTTTAGTGCTATTGCCCTTTAAATAGTGACGTCATCATGACCGAACGCTATTGAAATCCTTCGTTTGGCATCTTCGTTTGCGATGCCATATCAACAGCGCGTTTATCGTGTTTCATCAGGGGAATCCAAACATTCGAAAACAATAAAACCACTCGGCCTTCGCCTCATACTTTCATCATGTTTTCCACTCATTGTTGATACATTACATAACATTTGAGTCAAAGAAATATCGGTCTTGAATGAACATGTATATATAATATGCAATTTGTAAAGAAAAAGCCTAAATATTTCAAATTTGACAATTTGTGGGTTTCACCATGTGTTACTTAAATTCTGAGCTCACGGCTCGTATACTCGAGCCATCTTCAGAGAAATGTGATGTGTTTGTTTGCGTCAACAATCAACATGTAATTAACCAGTATTTTTGCACGGGCCATGTCCACACTAATCCTTTTTCAAACGAAAACGGAGACTTTTTGATACGGTTAGGCCTTTCGTCCACACTAATCCAGCGTCTTCGGTGACCGAAAACGTAGCGTTTCGAAAACGCTCTCCAGTGTGGAAACATTCGAAGATGCCGTTTTTCATGCATGCACCAGTGTGGACGGCGAAAACGAAGCTTTTCGAAAATGATGTTGTCACGACGATCATGTGATCTGGGTTGCAGTCACCCACGGCCTTTGTTCAGGGTCGTTTCGGCGTTTTAATGTGGATGGCAAAAAGTGCCAAAAACGATTCGAAAACGATAGTGTAGACGGAAAACTTTTGATACGTTTTCGATACGAGGTCTCCGTTTTCGTTTGAAAACGAATTAGTTCGTTTGAAAACGAATTAGTGCATGGACATGGCCTAAATACGGGGTGTCCCCCCAAAAATGCCCCCCATCCATTTATGAGGTGCACCTTCTTTAATTATGGTACAAGAAGTAAATTTTTTATATCACGCCGAAAGTCCATCTCTCCTTCTTTGTTGTCTGAAATTTTCAGAGCTAAGTATAGTTATCTACTCGCTTCGTGTAGTCATTTAAAGAGGCAACATCAAAATTTGAACTTGTCCAAATTATGTATGCTACGTCAAGATTTGGAAATCTTCTCCTAAAGGCTTCCCTTGTTGGGCTTTTTGTTTCATGATAGGAAAGTACCGTGAATGCTCTTTCCTCGGGAGTGAATTGTTGTCCAACCATCTTAAGACGGATGAAGTAAAGTGCACTTCTGCCTACATGGCAAACATGTGCCAAGGAACCCCACATGATTTGATGCCGCATTGCTTCATTTGGAATCAAACTTTATTCCCCTGTGGTCAGTTTTCACATGCATATGTATTCAAACTTGTATTCCGCACTCAAACCTGTGGTCAAAAACGGGAGGGATGGGCGACATTCGTTTGGGACACCCTGTATTTTTCCAAATCTGTAGGTGGCATAGATAATTTGCATAATTTGGACAAGTTCAAATTTTGATGTTGCCTCTTTAAATTGACTCCAGGAAGCGAGTAGATAACTATTTAGCTCTGATGTCCTGGCTACTTGTGGAACACATTCCACGTTGAACGTTTGGTGTTTCATCCCTTATATTTTTTCCTCTCCCTCCCCCCCTTTCCCCCCGTTTTTTCCTTTTTTCCGCTTCCGGTAACCGTTTTTTCCGTTTTTTTAAATTCCCTGCCACAGTCCCCCGCGCGTCTTTCGAGTCCGCCACAGGTACCCACGCGCTGCCAAGATGTGCTCCCTGTGATTTGCCAACAAAGATTCTAGGCCTCGCGTTTTCTGGGCCCCCGCGGTGTTCCCTTGCTTTCTGGATCACCACACTTTCTGGGGGCCCGCGCTGTTCCCTTGCTTTCTGGATCACCGCACTTTCTGGGACCCCGCGGTGTTCCCTTGCTTTCTGGATCACCACACTTTCTGGGGCCCCGCGCTGTTCCCTTGCTTTCTGGATCACCGCACTTTCTGGGACCCCGCGGTGTTCCCTTGCTTTCTGGATCACCACACTTTCTGGGTCCCCACGCTGTTCCCTTGCTTTCTACGTCCCCGCACTTTCTGGGGCCCCGCGCTGTTCCCTTGCTTTCTGGGGCCCCGCGCTGTCCCCTTGCTTTCTGGATCACCGCACTTTCTGGGGCCCCGCGCTTTCTTACATGTACATGAAATACTCAAATCTTAAAAATTTTAGGGGAACCTTGCCCGGGGGAACTTGCCCTCCAGTTCTCCCCTCTCCCTCTTGGGGCCCTGCTTGTCTTGACATTGGTGGTTATCAATAGCACTTGAGTTGTCCAGCACAACTAATTCTCTCTATTATATATTTCTGTCCAGGTTGTCACTACATTCCAGATGCTCAATCTAACTCGAGTTTAAAGAACGCTTCACACTTTTCTATTATCTTCGGCTTAAATAATAATACTGTTCTGATTGGAGCCCGGTAAGTACTGTATAAAGTGCATGTTTAACATTAACGCAAAAACACTGAGGATGAAAATTCGATGATGGGTGTTGCGATTGCTCCGTACATTCGTACTTCGTTGGAGCCACCAAACTATCAAAGTACTTTCGACTTGTTGTTTCTCGACATATAATATGTATATTGAGGCAAGAAGGATTACTCTCAAGATTACGTTTCATTTTGTAGAGACTCACTGTTGATTATAAATTTGGAGGGAGAGTTGATACACCGTTTTGTAATGGAGAGTACGCGTAATGCTTTCAAACAATGCTTATTTAGAAACAATGACAATGCAGAGGTAGGAATTCTCTGTCTGTTTACTGTTTATTTGTTTGTTTGTTTGTTTGTTTGTTTGTTCGTTTGTTTGTTTGTTTGTTTGTTTGTTTGTTCGTCTGTCTGTTTATCTGTCTATTTGTCTATCTGACTGTTTATATGTTTGTTTGTTTGTTTGTTTGTTTGTTTGTTTGTTTGTTTGTTTGTTTGTCTGCCTGTCCGTCTATCTGTTTATCTGTTTGTTTGTTTGTTTGTTTGTTTGTTTGTTTGTTTGTTTGTTTGTTTGTTTGTTTGCTTGTTTGTTTGTTTGTTTGCCTGTCTGTCTGTCTGTCTGTCTGTCTATTTATCTGTCTATTTGTCTGTCTGTCTGTTTGTTTGTTTGTTTGTTTGTTTGTTTGTTTGTTTGTTTGTTTGTTTGTTTGTTTGTTTGTTTGTTTGTGTGTTTGTTTGTTTGTTTCTTTCTTTCTTTGTCTGTCTGTCTGTTTGTCTGTTTCCATATTTTCCCCACTCTCCCTCTTCCACTTTGCCCCTCCCACTTTATCCATCTTACTTCACCCCTCTCTTTCATCCTTTCTTTCCCTCTCTCTATCTTCCCTCTTTCCCATTCCCCATTCTCTCTCTTTCCCATACTCCCCACCCCTTTTTCCCACCCTCCTCCCTCCCACTTTCCCTCCTCTCACTTTGCCGCCTACACTCGTCCCCCTCCCCCGACTCTCCCTCCCACTCCCCCCTCTCCTTCTCTTCCTCTTACTTTCCTCCCAGCCTGGTTCCCAGGCCTCTCTTTTTAACGTCGAGCGGCAGACCGGAATTGTGAGAGGCCTGGAATAAAATGTTTTGCTTGGCCCCAAATCTGGCCCCTAATTATACAGGCACCAAACGGCCGTTTGGCGGAAAACCCAGGCAGATAACACTCACGTCTGTCTGAACAATTCTTTATAACATCATATAGCAAGGTTGGTCTACTGCCGAAACGTTAAAATAGCATATTTCGATTTGTATAAATGTGTTTCAACACAATCACTTCCTACGCCGAACACTACTTTATAAAGCCTCGTATGTAACAACCTTTTAACGTAATGTAAAACAAAGAAATCTACTCGTTTGCTGTCTGCTAGTCAAGAAGAAGTTTGTTTAAGTGCCCTCGTTCATAAAGATTAAAGAATCCGAGCTTAAGCAGGATTCATTATAGATAAAGATGAACATTTTCCGCTAGTCCTCTCGCTCGATCCCTATTCTGTGACGTCACCAAAATACGTTCGAGAGAAAAGAGGACTAGGAACTAGTCTGCTTTCCTCCTTCCTTCTCTCCATTCTTCTACGTTCCACTACCCCACTCTCTCACTTCCTTCTCTCTTTTACTCTCTCCCTTGTCTTCCCTTTAAAGCTCAACTCAAAGCAAATTATTTTCCCGACTTGTTGTATGCGCCAAAGTATGGAGAACACGAATACGATGATAAAAATTTGAAGCACGCCGTGCTTTTTGTTGATTTCTGAATTTTTGAACGACGTATTCTAAAGAAAGCCGTGTTGTATCAAGAATCTGGCACTAGCAAGTTTGTGACATAAACAGCAATCTCGTACCCAGAGCCTGCGATCCTTTTGGTCATTACCAAGGATCGGAGGCTCTGGGAAACTCCGATGAAAAAAAAAACGAAATTGGGTTTTTGTTCCCAGTCCTCTGGTTCCCAGTTCCCTATGTCATCGACGATCTTTAGCTTGTTCGAAGACCAGGGAAAATATTTGTTTACCGATAAAGAATGGCCCAGTATGTTTTACAAAGCTCTTGACAAAGCGTTGCGATACAAATGGTCTTTCTTCGCTTTTCTCTAAATCGTCAACTGGGCGATTTGACGAGAGTGTTTTATATGTCCGCGTCGCCGTCGGCACTCGGCAGTGATCGGCTCAGCCGCTCAGGTAAGAAATTGTACTTTCTGTCAGGGATTTTGGCTAAACTACATCGACCTTGTATTCTCTAATATAATTTTAAAGTTCTGAGACGAAACAGCGAAGAATTATGCGACGAGTCAGACGATGGATGTTTGTTTGGCGACGAAGCAAGAATAATAAAGTTTTAATTTGTAAATTGTCGGGATTTTTACTGTTTTGAATTATTTCATGTGTTCAATTGTATTTTGGGTCTGTCGTGTATAATTATGTGTACAGAACGTCGAGAAATCGATTAAACAAGTTAGCAACGTGCACATTATTTGAAATTTTACTGTTTTTAAACTAACCAATCAGATGACAAGTTTCATCGGAGTTTCCCAGAGCCTCCGTTCCTTGGTACTGACCAAAAGGATCGCAGGCTCTGGGTACGAGATTGCGTAAACAGTTGAACCTGGACGATTGAAATCATAAGAAAAGCTGATTTATGATGAATATAACTTGTGCAAGTTTCCAACCGCACACGTATTAAAGTATTTGATACTTTTTGAGTGTGTTTACTTTAATGTATTGTATAATCGTTCCTCCGTTTACGTCACACACTTGCTAGTGCCGGACTCTTTATACAACGCGGCTTTTTATAAAAAATACTTCAAAATTCGTCGATTCAACATCCCTAAATCAACGGGAAAAAATTTCAATTAAATTTTTTTCCATCATATTCGGATTCTACGTGCTTTAATACATATATAAAGCGAAAAATGTAATTTGCCTTGAGTTGTTGGCCTTTAAAGCCGTAATCAAACGAGAACGCCAGTCATCGCAAGTTGGCAGTCACAAATTTCTGTGGCGGTCGTTCGAACAGCCAAATTAACAAAATAAAGGTTTCACGAGTGTTTTAAAGAAGTTTTAACTTTGTCACGGTACATAATATTTTCGGGAAATTATTCAGAGCGGCTGACTTTTTAGGCCTTGCGTTTACACGATACCGGCACAAAAATGACATGATAACGGCACAAAATGAAGACGGGTTCCTTGACGGCATGAAATGAAACCGGAACACTAACCGGTATCGTGTAAACGCCCGTGCCGTAACAGTTTGATGACGGTAATCACGATATATACGACCACAGTATTCGGGTCAGCAGTATTCACAAGTCTTCTCAATTCTCATTGGAAGAGAATAGTCACATGCTATTCCGTCATTATATTATACCGACACCGTGTAAACGCAAGACTTTTTGGCCTGTATTTACACACCGGCATGATTTTGTTCCGTTTTCAAATTGTACCGGCATCGTGTAAACGGGGTCTAAGAGTATGTGATAAGTAAGGTAATCCTATAACTAAAATGTAATATATCTTGTGTTTTGTAGAAGTGTTGTAACATCATTGATTTCATCATACAACAAGACAATGGTGTGATTGTAGCCTGTGGAAAAAATTCGGGCGAACCAAATTGTCAAAAAGTCAATGTAAGTACAGTCAACTCTCTCAAAGCGGACACCCTTCTAAGGCCCTAAAACCTCTCTAAAGCCCTAATCAAACGAGAACGCAAGTCATCGCAAGTTAGCTTACGATGACTTGCGATGGCCACCAGTCAAATGTCGGCACAAGTCGTCGCAAGTTCGGCACTTCCGCTAGTTCCCACGCCTTTTCGCTAGTTCTCATGGTAGTTTCTATGGCGACGGAGCACGAAAGACTTGCATCGACTTGTGTTTTTGTGTTCAAACGTTTCGCAAGCTCTCGCAAGTTGAAGAAAACTTGCGATGAAATTTGAACAAGCTCAAATTAGTCGCAAGCTAACGCAAGTCATCGCAAGCTGGCGTCAAACGGGACACAAGCAAGCACAAGCTAAAACTTGCGATGACTTGCGTTCTCGTTTGAGTATAGGGCTTAAGGTGGTGGCTCCCTATAGTTTCAGTAAATACGCGATATTTCATACGCTCATTATCTAATGTTATTCACAAGTTTAAAAATTTGTTAGATAAGTACCAAGTAGACCTTACTATAGTGAACTATCGCAGATATAAAATATCTATCAAAAATTTCAATTATTTGCTGTTACCGTGGAAATAATGACGTTGGAACTTTGGTATATTTCCAAATATTGCATAATTGAAGCGGCATGTCTTCAGTTTGCTTCGGTGAAATTTTTTAAAAATTGCTGAGATGATAGATACTGTTGTGGAGAATATCCATGCACAAAATCAGAGAGGGTTGTATGGACAGATTTTTCGCTACAAAAATTATCGATTTAAAAAAGTTCTGTCTTATGAAATTTTTTAAAAATTATATATACTTTAGAACTTTTTATAAACTACTTATTTACAAAATTTTAGCAAAATTCACCGAAGAAAACGTCTACAAGTCTACATCTATGTCGGCGCGGTCATAGAATTTTGAATCGACAAGATCGCTATTTACGCATGCGTAGCGATACTATTTCTAGTCACCAGTCCCCTATTGAAATTACCGTAGGGAGCCACCTTAAACACGGAGCGAGCGCATAAGTACTGGCTGAGGTACTCAGCCAATCCTGGCCAAACGCATCTGATTGGTCCACACAGCTAAAATTACTTCCGGCCCTACCGAGGAACTTTGGCTGAAGAGTGAAGAGTGGAGCTTTTGTGAGACGTTTTGTTTACTGTTTTTAATTAAACTTGCCGCTTTCCAAACGTCGAATTTGTCTTTTTCAAGTGTAACACATCATTTTGAGTAGAAAGATGGAAAAATTACGCCTTCAATAAGTCGAAACAAAACTAAGGTGAGGAAAAACCGTACGAAAAACACCAAACAATTATGCGACAGAAACTGTACGAAGACATCTGAAACTTTGTTCCTTTTATGCAACAAAAATAATGCGTATATTAAGCTATGCTATCGAAAACAATTAGTACAGCAATGGGCACAGACAATGTATGAGTATATGTACATGTAGTTGAAACTTATTGTTCTTTAGTAGGTCTCCAGTTTCCTATTAAAATGAAGACATGTTTTGGACAAATGTTCGAACGTGCGGAAATATGTCAACACAAAGAGCAAAAACAGTTTTAATAGTGACGAAAGATTTTAGCAACAAACTTTGATATTAAATTAACTCCTATCTGCAGAACTGTCCGGTTTTAAGGCATGCAGCCGGTAAAAAATCTTGAATCCTTGCCAGACACAACAAAATGCACAAGCAAAAAGACCAGCGAGAACAAGAAACCAGTCATTAGCTTAGGCAACATTTCAGTTCAAAATTAAAGTAGCCCGTGTCGATTTAGGCATAAGACATTTCAGAAACTTAAGCTTAATAAACAATAGAAATAATGAGAAAAAAACAAACAGCCATATGCATTCAATTCGCTAAAAAAGTTAGCCGTCTAGCAATAGAACGTTTGTATAGCGTCTCACCGTTTTTCTTGTTGAATGCAGATGTCTGTATATTCTTCGCTTTTTTTCTTCATATATTCCGTCCTTGTAATTATAAGACCCTTTTATGTAAACCAAGAATGTTGATAATGAATATCTCCATGTAGATGTCTGAACATCATCTCACTTTTCAACGACGATTTGACGAGGCGAACAACTTTGTTTTTGCACGACCGACAGTAAAAATAGGGAACCCAGTAAAGTGTTGTCTGGAAAGCCAGACACTAGAATGGCTTCCTAAAAGTTCTCAATTATTTGTGCCGATTTATTGACTTCCAAAAAGCAAAGTTCATATAATAACTTATTTATTGTCTTCGTTTAAATGGTCTGTTTTAGTTAAATATCAAAGTATTGTCTTTTATGTGGAACTCTATTTTAAAAAACGGCGAAAGACAAAGCAGCTATAACTTACGTGACCTTCAAACATCGTTTGAAAGGAAGGTCATATATATATTTTACAAATTTATTGACCAAACAAGTTTAATCACTTCAGAATTGTTTTTATCTAAGACACTTATGCTTCTCTTTACAATTTACGTAGATAATTGAAAAGGTAAAAAGGTTATAAATAAAAGATAATCCTCAAAACTTCACCAGCTCACTGACTCGTTGTTGACTTGGCTGTTGACATTTCAAACTGTCAGTGCGTAACCGGGGGGGGTGGACCCTTTTATACGCTCGCTCCGTGTTTAAGGGCCTGTTTATATGGAGGCGAGTAGTTACTTGGCCAGCCGAGTAACTCGGCACATGGCGAGTTCCCGGTCGGTAAGAATTATGTGTTGTCAATCTCTAGCCGTTTAAGCTTTCTTATTTTCTCTCTATTTTCTATGCGAAGCCAAAAGATAAATAAAACAAAATGATTCGCACTTTAATGTCATGGAGTTGAAGATAATTTTAAATCCCTAAACAGAACATGAGTAGCAACGTTTAAATTAATAAAATGTGACGAGTATATCAGAAAATATGGGCGGCCGTTACCACCAAAAATACCTAGGTAGTGGTATATGTTTATATGTTTTACCCCTTGTGTCACACAAATCCCACATGACCCACATGTTCCCTGATAAAAAACGACAGAGTTGACTCAAAAGTACAGAAAACAGCTTTAAATTTCTCCAGGTTTTCTTCAGACCTTCTTCGAAGATATGTATAGATATTCTTTCTTTTGGAAAATGGACTATTTCCAACCTCGTCCCCAGGGCCATTTGTGGGGACTGTGCCAAGATGGCGGCCGAGAACAAATGGCCCTGGTTGGTCGAGATAACATTGGATGTTTTAGGTATTCTGATTGATGGAAACAAGGCGGGCGGCAGGCTAACTCGCGGCATTTGTTTTTAGGCTCAAATTATATTAAATAAGTGATACCAGAATTGCCGGCTGTTAAAAACAACTTCAAAATGAATAAAAATGTGAGGAAAGCTGGTGCCCTGGCTGCCATACAACGAAGTCCATGGGACGGCAATTTAGAGTGTTTTCTAAATCGGGCGAACGAAAGACTTGGTGAATAAAGTCAAAGAGTATTTTGGCTGCGAAAGGAAAGTACAACACAGGGCAGAATTTACGTGTTTGGCCATTGAGAAGCAGGCTGTTTTCAAACAAGAATTCTCGACTAAACGAAGCCTAAATGTTTTTCAAAATGCCGAATTGAATCCACCGAAAATTCACGAAAACAAGGCCAGACAACGGCAATCCAGTTTCTTACGAATTTGGTACAACGGTGAAGCAAATGATAAATAATAAGCATTTACAGATATTTATTAAAAGTGTATTTATTTTAATAACTCGACAATGTATTTGGAAATGAACGTTTTGATTGTTTTCAGTTTGGGTCAGTCAAGCTAAACTAAATATTCAGAAAAAATTGAGCCTGACTAGGCGCGATAAACCTAGTGAAGACTGGGTCCGGGTAAAAAATGAGTCAAAATATGGCTCATTTTTTACAACCTGTGCCAGGGCCATTTGTTCCCGCCATTTTGTTTTTGGCCGCCATCTTGGCCCAGCCCCCACAAATGGCCCTGGGGACGAGGTTGGACTATTTCGTACCAAACAAGCTCGAAACAAGCTCTTGTTTTCAAAATGCTCCGAAGAGTCCAAAGTTCTTGATCTGATCAGTGAACTCCATTCTCCCCTCATATCTGGAAAACTAACTTCGGGTGAAAAAGTGAAGTCAAGCTCTATTACGTCGCCTTAAGCCCCCCTATATACGCGGTCAAGACGCGGTTCGCGTCAGGGGACTGGAAGCGACGTAATAAGTTCAAAATTTTGACTTCACTTTTGAAGCGTGATAATGACTGAAGTTAGCGTTCCAGGTATAAGGGATGGATATAGGAAATGGAGTTCACTGGATCTGATGCAATGAATACACAATGGTTCACGTGAACAACGCATGATTAAAGCTGACATCAGAGGGAAACATTGCACTGTTTCCCTCTTCATTGTTGACGTCAGAGGGAAACAGTGCATTGTTTCCCCCGGCAGAAAGAAATATTGAGTTTGTTGAACAACACGTGACCATGTTTTGACCAATAGGATTTCATATTTGCCAAACGAAAGTCTTTGGTATATATTAAACAAATCGTATTTAAATCTTCTAACCGTGTGATATGTTTTTTGTTAACAATTTTAGGGAACCGAAATTCTGTCAAGTTCTTTTTCTCCTTCATACTATACCAAACAAAATATGAAGTATATAAATACAGGTATTTATTGGGACGATAACAAATTACTCCAAAATAACGGATTGAAATACATTGTTTTATACGTATGTTTTTAGAAATAGCATTGCCTTCAATTTGATGTATTGTATAAGTTTCCTCGTTATTTTAAACTTTTTAAAATGTAGTAAATGTTCGACCATATTTCGCTGGGAAATAACACTAAGAAACTTGTTGTAGTTTTTCTGAGTTTTGGGCTGGAATACTTAACGCTGAACGTTGGGCTATATATGAAACCTGAAGCTATTGAAAAATGCTATTTGGTATAGAAACTTCAAGACTTTAGCTAAAAGGGAAATAACTAAAAATAGAAAAACAACTGCCATTTTGTTCGCCGTAGGTTACAAAATGGCAGTTGTTTTTATATTTTTACTTATTTCCCTTTTAGCTAAGGTCTTGAAGTTTCTATACCAAATAGCATTTTTCAATAGCTTCAGTTTCATATACAGCCCAACGTTCAGCGTTAAGTATTTCAGCTCAAAACTCAGAAAAGCTAACATTCAAAGATTTTTGGCTTCATCCATTCATAGGGCCTGACTTATGGAGTTAGCGTTCCAGTTTACTTAGAGTTCAATGGGCTAGCCCTAGTAAGGCTAACCCTAGTAAGAGGGCTGAGTTTCACCTCGCATTGGCTTGTTTACCAACTTGTGCGGCTTTCCCACGAAGCCCGAAATCGTGTTTTCGCAAACACGATTTGAATTTAGAACAAACACAACTTGTAAAATAAAAAGTTGACCAAAAATATTATTTTTAAGGCAAGCTTTACCGTGGAGCTTCGATTTGCTAGCCCTCCTAGGAGGGCCGCCCCTCTTGAGTGCGTTTACATGCATGGGAAATTCCCAGCCCTCGTAGGCGAGATTTCGGGTTGCCAATAGCGAGATCTCGCCTATAGCAGGGCTGGTCCTCTTGTCATGTAAACAAACGCAAACAAATTTTTACAAGGAATTACGCTGAGATAGGGGATCTCGACAAATAGGCGTCCAGTTTTTTGTTTTTTTTTAAAGTTAAGATTTGTTGAAGTCTTTCTTACCACTTTCTCACCACTTGTGTCTTCGATTTTCTCACAATTTTCGTGTAACTTATTTGTTGCGTTTGCAGTGGTGGTGGTGATTATGGTTGAGGTGCTGGTCGTGGTGGTGGTGGTGGTGGTGGTGGTGGTGGTGGTGATGATTATGGTTGAGGTGCTGGTCGTGGTGGTGGTGGTGGTGGTGGTGGTGGTGATTATGGTTGAGGTGCTGGTCGTGGTGGTGATCGTGGTGTGGGTTATGGTGGTAGTGATTGTCATGGTGGTTGTGATAGTTGTGGTGGTGGTTGTAATTATGGTGGTTGTATAGTAGTCATTGTGGTGTTATTGTGGTAGTTATGGTGGTTTTTGTGGTTGTGGTGGTAATGGTGGTGGTGGTGATTGTGGTATGGGTTATGGTGGTAGTGATGGTGGTTGTGGTAGTGGTGATTGCAATTATGGTGGTAGTGATGGTCATGGTGGTTGTGATAGTTGTGGTGGTGGTGATTGTAATTATGGTTGTTGTGGTGGTTGTAGTAGTGATTGTGGTATTCGTTGTGGTAGTTATGGTGGTTTTTGTGGTTGTGGTGGTGATTGTGGTTGTAGTGGTGATTGTGGTATGGGTAATGGTGGTAGTGATTAATTGTGGTGGTGGTGGTGATTGCAATTATGGTGGTTGTGGTGGTTTTAGTAATGATTGTTGTGGAAGGTATGGTGGTTTTTGTGGTGGTGGTAATGGTGGTGATTGTGGTTGTAGTGGTGATTGTGGTATGGGTTATGGTGGTAAGGATTGTGGGTGTGATAGTTGTGGTGGTGATTGCAATTATGCTGGTTGTGGTTGTTTTAGTAATAATTGTTTTGGTAGGTATGGTGGTTTTTGTGGGTGTAGTGGTAATGGTGGTGGTGGTGATTGTGGTTGTAATGATGATCGTGGTATGGGTTATGGTGGTAGTGATTGTCATTGTGGTTGCGATAGTTGTGGTGGTGGTCATTGTAATTATGGTTGTTGTGGTGGTTGTAGTAGTGATTGTGGTGTTTGTAATGGTGGTGGTGGTCATTGTGGTGGTAGTGGTGATCGTGGTATGGGTTATGGTGGTAGTGATTGTTATGGTGGTTGCGATGGTTGTGGTGGTGGTGATTGTGATTGTGGTGGCTGTAGTGATTGTGGTGTTCGTTGCGGTAGTTATGGTGGGTTTTGTGGTTATGGTAATGGCGGTGATTGTGGTTGTGATTATGGTGATGGTGGATGTCATGGTAGGCGTTCTGGTGATATCGGTGGTTGTGGTCGTCATATTGGTGCTGGTTACGATTGCCGTGATTACAGAAAAACCAGCGTACAAGAGCCTTCAAGTTAGCCTAAAAAGGTTTTTATATTTTTGGTGTGTAGTGAGAATTTAGGCTATTTACATTCTTAAGGTGGCACCATACAGTTTCTAGAAAAATGGAAAATGCAAGTTTGAGAGTTCAAAACACGTGCATAAACAATTCGGAAAAAGAATAAAACTAAATGTTATGCATAGTTAAACATTCTGACAATCAAAAACTGTTACCAAATAAATACCAACAGTTGTTTCTATGGCAACAATGACGTTTTGAAATGGCTGCCAATTACCTTTCAAACTAATTTAATTCGAAAAAAACTTTGGTGACCCCCAATTTTTTTTTCATTAACTTTTCTTGAAGTATGAGTAATCAATAGGCCGATTTAAAAAAAATTCTGTAGAAGGAATAATTTTTTTTCTCGAAAAAATCATGTTTGTTAATTTTTTTTAAATTTGGATCTACAGAATTTTTTTAAAATCGGCCTATTGATTACTCATACTTCAAGAAAAGTTTTGAAAAAAATGGGGGGTCACCAAAGTTTTTTTCGAATTAAATTAGTTTGAAAGGTAATTGGCAGCCATTTTGAAACGTCATTGTTGCCATAGCAACAACTGTTGCTATTTGGTAACAGTTTTTGATTGTCAGGCTGTTTAACTATGCATGACATTTAGTTTTACTATTTTCTCGAATTGTGTATGCACGTGTTTTGGACTCTCAAAATTGTATTTTCCGTTTTTCTAGAAACTGTATGGAGCCACCTTAATTCGATGCGACGATACAGCAACGTCTGAAACCAACACGCATTTCAGACGTTGTATTCGTCTCACCGTGACGGATACAACGTCTCAGACGAATTTAACTCTTCAGTCGAATTTAATTCGTTTCATACGTCGCACTACAGTCGCATTTAATTGACTGAGTTAAATTCGTCTGAATTAAATGCGATGTATGAACCAGGCCTTAGGCTCAACTAGTTCTTATTTAATGGTGGTTTAAATGTCAATATTTTAGCCTACAAGTTCTTAATCACTGGTTCTTATACGCGGGTTTTTACTGTAATAGACGAGTTCAAGGTTACGGACGCCATATTGAAAAGGGGGCAAAGAGTCTGGGGTGAGCTCGGTCAAAGGGGGTGAACGCCATATATTTTCATATGTAAACTTCACGATTTTTGATCAGTGGGTGAATGGTTTACGCTTGTTTTGAACGATTTCGGGTCCGTATCGTTTTGTAATTTTTGTAATACTTCAAGGAAACATAGAAAAAGCTTTGTATGTTATTTTGGAAGGCTTGGAGGATTCTAAAAGAAATCGCGATGGTTTGTTGAGGAATTGTATGCGAGCGCTTCACTGATTTGGTCATGAAAATATTATTCTAGACTCTCTAGGTTCAGTTCACGTCCTTAAAAGTGCAATCTATCACTAACATTTAGAATACCTGCTCGTAAATTGGCTTGTTCATCGCTCCTCGCTCTGTATCAATAGGCGAGTGTACATACAATTCCTCAACAAACCATCGCGATTTCTTTTAGAATCCTCCAAGGCTTCCAAAATAACATACAAAGCTTTTTCTATGTTTCCTTGAAGTATTACAAAAATTACAAAACGATACGGACCCGAAATCGTTCAAAACAAGCGTAAACCATTCACCCACTGATCAAAAATCGTGAAGTTTACATATGAAAATATAAGGCGTTTGCCCTCTTTGACCGCGCTCGCCCCAGACTCTTTGCCCCCTTTTCAATATGGCGTCCTTAACCTTGAACTCGTATATTGGGGGGGAAACTGAACAAAGTATACTCTTAGACCCCGTTTACACGATGCCGGTACAATTTGAAAACGGAACAAAATCATGCCGTTTAGGCCTTGCGTTTACACGATACCGGCACAAAAATGCCATGAAAACGGCGCAAAATGAAGACGGGTTCCTTGACGGCTGAAATGAAAACGGAACACTAACCGGTATCGTGTAAACGCCCGTGCCGTAACATTTTGATGACGGTAATCACGATATATACGACCACAGTATTCGGGTCAGCAGTATTCACAAAGTCTTCTCAATTCTCATTGGAAGAGAATTGTCACATGCTAATCCGTCATTATATTATACCAGCACCGTGTAAACGCAAGACTTTTTGGCCTGTATTTACACACCGGCGTGATTTTGTATTCAAATTGTACCATCGTGTAAACGCAAGACTTTTTGGCCTGTATTCACACACTGTATTTTCTTCCGTTTTCAAATTGTACCGGCATCGTGTAAACGGGGTCTAAGTATACTGGAAAATACCCAGTATTGATTTATCTTCAATTTTTTATTATTTTCATCTAGGCACTTACGTGTTTACAGCTTATCAAGCTTTAACAGGCCAAGGAGGTTTGTCAAAAATAGACATTTATGGTAAGACGGCTACGCTGGGAAGGGCCTTCAAAACCTCGATATGTAAGTACTTCAGAAGTTATAGCATCGATTTCTAACCGTTTCCCGGGCCCTTGGTATACTCACGTCCCCCGGAAGAGGCGATTGGGCGCTGGGCTCGATTCCAGTCGTTGCGAGCCCGCGTTCCTGCGCTCTCCCGCATTGGCTGGATCAATGGTAATCTCTTGCCCATAGTCTCCCAATCTCGAGCCCATAGTCACCCCCTTTTTGTTCAGCGGGAGAGCGCGGGGGAGACTCTGGGGAAACTGGATTGATTCTCCGTTTTGATTGGTTCATTTAAATTTATTGAATTAATCGATTCAAAACATACAGGTTGTGGAAATAATGAAAGTCAAACATATTGCTTTATTCAATAACATATATATCTTCAAATTTAGACGCCTCATTTACACTTCTTCCCTTTGTTTAATTATATCTGGGTCTCATTCACACAACAAACAAACTTCATAGCAAAGTACAAGAAGAATTTCGAATAACAAATAGTCGCAATGAACAAAACAAACCCAAGGAATCAGCCTTCGCAATCGCAACTCTATCGCAAAAGGCTTGTGATCGACGACGACATTGGCGTCGTGAATTGATATTTACCTTGGATTTCAAGAACGTTTATGTCAAGTGCCACCACCAGCAGTGTCAGTCTCTCTCCGACAATTTTAACGTGCATCTGATCTGCGTTTTATGCAGGGTTCTCACAAATATAGTATTTTCGATTTCAAACAGAAACGAACTCATGAACACAACGCATATTCTGCACAGCAGCTGAGGCTACGATCATGCGCTTAACAACCGGAACCCCTCATTTCAGAGGTAATTAAATCCAATTTCCCCAGAGTCTCCCCCGCGTTCTCCCGCTGACCAAAAAGGGGGTGACTATGGGCTCGAGATCGATAGTCTCCCTGCTTTTTGTCAGCGGGTGAGCGCGCGGGAGACTCTGGGGAAATTGAATTGATTCTCCGTTTTGATTGGATCATTTAAATTTATTGAATTCACCGATTCAAAACCAACAGATTCTGAAATAATGAAATTCGTATTGCCTCGTTTACATCTCCTCTCTTTGTTTTATTATATCTGGGTCTCGGTCACACAAACTTCATATAAACAAAGTTAAGACAAATTTCGAATTTCAGAGAATGGCCAATTCGGCAAAAAGCCGATTACATGGGGAAAATGTTAAATTTTCAACTCGCTTGACTGAGTTGGCTCGGTAAGCAGATCCCGGCAAAGCGGGCCAGCTCGGTTACCACGTAATCGAAATCTTGAAACAAGAGACCATGAATATACGAAGCGGGCCAACTCGGTTAATCGGGCCAACTTACCTCTTGTAATCGCGGCCCCTTGTTTACTGGTACTTCGGGAAACAGTTGCCCCTCGACCGCTCGTTGTTGCCCTCGGCTTTGCCTCGGGAAACAACGGCGGTCTCGGGGACACAAAACACACTGTTCCCCTCGATTGCAGGGTTAAATGTTTAATTATTTTTTTTACGTTTTTTTTAGCTCCAAGATTTATATCCATTTACGAATTCGAGAATTTTATTTATTTCTTCTTTAATGAATTTGCCGAAGAAATAATGGATAAAGCCAATACGGTTAGATACTTGTGTTACTATATCACACCGTTTATCGCACTAATAAGTATCTTGATTTCTAGAGAAGAGTATTTTTCTATGTCGTTTAAGGGTGTTCAGACATATTTATTTTGACCCGTTGCTAGGGAAAACTTGATTTAACCACAGAGCTTCTAGAGCTTTACAAATTTGATCCCCATGCTATAGAAATGCTAGATATTCTGCACGTAGTATATATGAATGAAGTTCTTTCGTTTGATGACGTCATACAGTGACGTCATTGTGACGTCACTGAGATATGAAAAAACCTATAATTTCCGACAACTTAAATGTTTTGCTAACTAAAGAAGTTTCACTAGAACCAGAATTGTTATATGCAAAAAAGTACGCATGCGTTTCTCAATTGAGCAACTCTTAATGACTTTATGGCCGTTTTAATGAAATTTTAAGGGATATTTTTAACAAAAAATAGAATATCTTTGTCATTTTTGGCTTATTCATAAAATCCATGCGTTCTTTTTGGGAGACATGTTTTCCCTAGGTGTAAACGAAAGAAAAGTAACGATTCGATAAATACCCGCGGAAATTATCGGAATCTTGTGAGCTCATGTTTTTGCGACTAATGCCACTCAACCTAGCCTGAAAGAATCAGGCGCGAGCCCTCATCCTGCCTCCTGCCTGATCGGAGCTTGCCAGCTAAATTGCGAGTTCAGCCGTGGTTCCAAGCCAAGAATGCTCGAAAAGTCGTCTTATTCTACATACAAAGTTAAAAGTTGATGTCCACTGTCTTTGGAATGTTTGATTTATGGTTCATCAGCTCTGCCGATTACTAAATTCCAGCATTCAAACCAAATATCCGGACGACGTCCTTCGTTTATATTTCCATCTATCGCCGTCTGTGTACTGTACCGAAGTTCTTCAACTCTTCAAGTGTTTTTGCCAGCGACATTCTACAGCAAAGGAATAGTTTTGTTTTGTTTTGGTACTTTTTCTCACAAACTAGCTCGGCTCTTTTCGGGGTTTTTGTTATGATTTTATACCTTTTTGCAGTGTATATGTTTTTGTGAAAAGATTTCTCCGACCAGAAGTAATGTCGTTAGCAACCGGTTGCCTAGCAACGAAATACGTCCGAACACCCTTAACATGCGCTCAAAACGGGTCCTACTAGCTAAACACCGTCCGCGGCTGTCATTCTGGCCGTCCGTGATCAATATTTACAATAAATTAGTTGATATTTAAAGATTTACGAAAAACTAACCTTTTAAATTGAAAACTTTATTTGTACCAACCGCGGTATGATGGTCCCAATTGCATATACCCTTAGCGGTTTTTAACATTTCACTGTTTCACTCACCGAAATAGAAAAATGCATGCACCAATATTATCAGGACCAAAAAACTCGCTTTTTCTTTGACTCACTGGTTACGCAACCTAATTTCTTAACATGTTCTAGGGATTTTTGGTGAAGGAAAATTCGAGTGTAGAATATATACATTTTAAGACCAAACCGGGACCAGTTGCGAAAAATGCAACTACACAGGCCTTCTGGCTCAAGACTCGTCGTCAGGCTTCAAAGTGTTAATGACAAAAACAAGACTATCTGTAGGTGTATAAATATCGAAAACAACCTTGGTCTACCTTCTGAGTTCCAGTGGCTCAATGGTGAGAGCGTCCGGCTGGCATTCGGAAAGTTGTGGATTCGAGTCCCGTCTGGAGCTCAGAGTTTTTCTCTGAGTTTAATTTACGACAGCTTGTACAGCAAAAACATAGGAAAAAATACAAGTACCTTATCTTGCGAACGAAAAAAACTTTAAATTCCCATATTCTTTCCCAAAGAAATTCTCGCTTTGTTCCCATGGAAATTTCCGTCGTCAAGGCGATTAACTGCCTTGACTTAAGCCTGGCTGCGGCAAGGGGTGATGGTCCAATCATATAGACAGTGTTGAATTAGCCAGCAATATAAAGCTGTATGCGATTGGACCATTGCCCCTTGCCGCAGCCATGCCGCTAACCTGAGTATCAGGCATTATTCTCGGGGGGCGAGGCAGGCGGGCGGACGAGAAGACGAGAAGACGAGAAATAAGGCCTGATACAATTCTTTACCTGGCTGTTTTCCGCCCCCAAATGAATTTTCTGAATCTCCAATCGACGAAGCTTTAATCGCACATTCCAGCCGTTCCAAGTTTGAAATTTGCTGTTTCCTTAGATATTCAAGCGGACTCACGACTACAATCCAGAATTTTTTCAGAGTAATTCCTTCACGAGCTTGCTTATACAGTTTATATATGTCTTCGTAGACGCTTGGGAGAAGTTGGTATATTAAACTCTTGCCATAACCAGTACGGAGTACATCTAGCACATCCTCATTAAACAGGACTTTTTCTATACATTCGCGCTGTTCTTTCTTTAGATTTTTTACTTTAAACTTCACTAAACATCATTGAATCGCTAGATACGTTAAAGGCTTTGTTAATTATGTAAAGCATAATTCATAAACAAATCAATCACAATCAAATCAAATCATACACAAACCAATCAGAATAGAGCTTTTCGGGCTATAGCCAATCAGGACGACTTCCAAAATCTGGAAATACTGCACGAACTTTTAACGACATTTGTATCAGGCCATAGTTTACAATTGGCCTGATTGCAGGTTACCATGCCGCCGGCTCTTACGGCTATATGTAAACCAGGCTTAACGTGGCTAATGTCATTTCTTTACGTTATATAGGTGGTCTATTCTCGTGTGGCAAGGATTTGCAAGGTATAGTTTAAATTTGATAAAGTGCTTATGAAGCGAAAATTAAGTCTCTCTTATTTGAGAGAACACTGAAAATGGCAACGTAACATATTTTGCATCGTTTCGTTGTTGAGAAATTTCAGTTTGTTTGATATGCAAATTAAATATCTTGACGTTATGTGAAATTGATTAATAATTATAATAATTATAATAATAATAATAATAATAATAATAATAATAATAATAATAATAATAATAATAATAATAATAATAATAATAATAATAATAATAATAATAATAATAATAATAATAATAATTTAAATAAAGATTTGGAAAAATACAGGTGTCCCAAACGAATGTCGCCCATCCCGTTTTTGACCACAGCTTTGTTTGAGTGCGGAATACAAGTTTGAATACATATGCATGTGAAAACTGACCACAGGGGAATAAAGTTTGATTCCGAATGAAGCAATGCGGCATCAAATCATGTGGGGTTCCTTGGGGTAATAACAATGCTCATGAGAGTTCCATGCACATGTTTGCCATGTGGGCAGAAGTGCACTTTACTTCATCCGTCTTAAGATGGTTGGACAACAATTCACTCCCGAGGAAAGAGCATTCATGGTACTTTCCTATCATGAAACAAGAAGCCCAACAAGGACAAGGGAAGCCTTTAGGAGAAGATTTCCAAATCTTGACGTAGCATACATAATTTGGACAAGTTCAAATTTTGATGTTGCCTCTTTAAATGACTACAGGAAGCGAGTAGATAACTACTTAGCTCTGAAAATTTCAGACAAAGATGGGCTTTCGGCGTGATATAAGAATTTACTTCTTGTACCATAATTAAAGAAAGTGTACCTCATAAATGGATGGGGGCATTTTTTTTTGGGACACCCTGTACGTTGAATTGCGTGTACAAAGTGACTTTTAACGACATTTGAAAATTATGCTGACGTCAGCACTAATATAAGTCAAAATGCTGTAACTCAAGAAGGACTAGTTGTATTGACTCAAAATTTTCCAGAAATACTCGTAATAACGATCTACAAGATATATAAAACAACCAGCTTTATAGGTTTAATAATTTAGATTTTGGAATTTTGTGACGTCACAGTGAAAACCACCTATTAGGATCGGCGCAAACTAGTTCCTAGTCCTCTTTTCTCTCGAACTTATTTTGGTGACGTCACAGTATAGGGATCGAGCGAGAGGACTAGCGGAAAATGTTCATCTTTATCTATCATGAATCCTGCTGGAGTTCGGATTCTTTAATCTTTATGAACAAACTTCTTCTTGGGAGCAGACAGCAAACGAGTAGGTTTCTTTATTTTACATTACGTTAAAAGGTTGTTACATACGAGGCTTTATAAAGTAGTGTTCGACGTAGGAAGTGATTGTGTTGAAACACATTTATACAAATTGGAATATGCTATTTTAACGTTTCGGCAGTAGACCAACCTTGCTATATGATGTTATAAAGAATTGTGCAGACCGACGTGAGTGTTATCTGCCTTGGTTTTCCGCCAAACGGCCGTTTGGTGCCTGTATAAGTTGGGGCCAGATTTGGGGCCAAGCAAAACATTTTATTCCAGGCCTCTCACAATTTCGGTCTGCAGCTCGACGTTAAAAAGAGAGGCCTGGGAACCAGGCTGGGATCGGCGCATGAGAAGAGCGACGTGTGAAACGGTCGTAACCGAGGTAAGAACATAACCCCTTGGTAGAAGTAACAAAACCTCTTTTCTCGTTCACCTTTAGTATGATAATGGAGGCAAGTCCTTTTCCGGTCATTCTAAAAACTTGGTTCTGTTTGCCAAAGCAAGGTTGCTCTGTCATAAACCAAAGGATTCAACGCATAGCTCAACTGTTCATTACAATATCTTAGGTATGTTTTTTGTGTGGGTTATTTTTACACAGGCTGCTTTAGAAAACAACAAACAACAAAGTTGGTTGTTTGGTTGATTAGTTGGTTGGTTAGTTGGTTGGTTGCTTGTTTGGTTGATTAGTTGGTTGGTTGGTTGGTTAGTTGGTTGGTTGGTTGGTTAGTTGGTTGGTTGGTTAGTTGAGTGGTTGGTTGATTAGTTGGTTGGGTTGGGTTGGGTTGGGTTGGGTTGGTTTGGTTGGTTGGTTGGTTGGTTGGTTGGTTGCTTAGTTGGTTGGTTGGTTGGTTGATTAGTTGAGTGGTTGGTTGGTTGGTTGGTTGGTTGGATAGTTGAGTGGTTGGTTGGTTGGTTGGTTAGTTGGTTGGTTGGTTGGTTGGTTGGTTGTTTAGTTTAGTGGTTGGTTGAGTGGTTGGTTGGTTGGTTGGTTGGTTGGTTGGTTGGTTGGTTGGTTGGTTGGTTGGTTGGTTGGTTGGTTGGTTGGTTGGTTGGTTGGTTGGTTGGTTGGTTGGTTGGTTGGTTGGTTGGTTGGTTTAGTTTAGTTTAGTGGTTGGTTGAGTGGTTGGTTGAGTGGTTGGTTGAGTGGTTGGTTGGTTGGTTGGTTGATTCGTTGGTTGGTTGGTTGGTTGGTTGGTTGGTTGGTTGGTTGGTTGGTTGGTTGGTTGGTTGGTTGGTTGGATAGTTGAGTGGTTGGTTGGTTGGTTGGTTGGTTGGTTGGTTGGATAGTTGAGTGGTTGGTTGGTTGGTTGGATAGTTGAGTGGTTGGTTGGTTGGTTGGTTGGTTGGTTGGTTAGTTTAGTGGTTGGTTGGTTGAGTGGTTGATTGGTTAGTTGGTTGATTAGTTGGTTGGTTGGTTGATTGGTTAGTTGGTTGATTAGTTGGTTGATTGATTGGTTGGTTGGTTGGTTGGTTGGTTGGTTAATTAATTAGTTATAGTTGTTTAGTTGGTTAATTAGTTATAGTTGTTTAGTTAGTTGATTAGTTACAGTTCGTTGTTTGGTTGGTTGGTAGCATGGTCAGTTAATCATGAATTATTTATTTTGATCTTTCTAGAACAAACGTCATTTGTGAAGAGAAGAGATGGCTCCGTATTCATTTATGGCGTGTTTAAATCAGATGAGTACGCACCGATTCAAACCATGATTTTTAAATCAAATGCTTTTATTTTTTTTACGTTTTGCGTAGGGACCGGAAATCAAACCCAGCCATATAATAAACATTGTTTATTTTGGAAAGCTCACTTCTTTTTCGACGTCTTTTCAATTCGTTATTTACAATTCATTTTTTAGTCCAAGCGTTGATCTGTCTGTGATTTGCCGGTTTTCACTTTCTGAAATTGAGAATGTATTCATGACTTCTACGTACTACAAGGATGGAAAAAACACAGAAAAACGAAATCCGAATGATCCAAGATTAAAGAAGGTATTTATTTGAGAGTAATGAGCAATGATTTTCTGAGTAATGATTTATTTAACGTCGTAAGCACAGGATGTAGCACAGGGAGCCCATCTTGGCAGCGCGTGGGCACCTGTGGCGGACTCGAAAGACGCGCGGGGGACTGTGGCTAGGGATTTTAAAAAAAACCAACGAAAAACGGTTACCGGAAGCGGGAAAAAAGGCGGAAAAAAGGAAAAAAAACGGGAGGAAAGGGGGGGGGAGGGAGAGGAAAAAAAATATAAGGGTTGAAACACCAAACGTTCAACGTGGAATGTGTTCCGCAAGTAGCCAGAAGCCAGAATACTGAAACCGACTGAAACTCAGAGTCAGATGAATGTGCAATAAATCAATAATCCTGAGACTTCCCGCTTTATCCGAAAAGCTTATCGTAGGATTTCGTAGCTATCCGAAGTGTCAACGATGATGTAGTATCCTAGCTACTTGCGGAACACATCTCCCGAAAATACGATATGTAATTTAGCTGCAAAATCACGGCTAAAAGGTGAGATTTTGCATCATTTTGAGTTATATTTTGGTAAATGAGTCGTTATCACAACTACTTCGCTCAATTATCTTACAATTTTAATACCTATAGGCGCTTAAAACGATGTTCAAAACAAGGAAGAATTCGCGTTTCATCCCTTTATTATTTTCCTAAACACACCACGATCGAGTGTGCCACAGTCCCCCGCGCGTCTTTCGAGTCCGCCACAGGGTGCCCACGCGCTGCCAAGATGGGCTCCCTGTGGATGTGGTCGCCCAATCATCCGAGCCAGAGGCTCATGTTAAAAGTGCACGACATAAGCTAAGACCTAAGTGTTGATTTTACGGAGGGAGGAAAACCGCAGAACCCTGCGAAAAACCCTCGAAGCACAGGAGAGACCAACTAAACTCTACTCGCATGAAATTCAAGTTCGAGAACGGGGTTATTCCCAGACGGTCACCCATCCAAGTACTAACCCCGTCCAACTGGGCTTAACTACAGCGATGAGAGGCAGCGCCCTAACAGCACACGCCACCCATGCTTCCCTGAATAAATAAATTTACTCACGTGCTTCGTGAATAACTAAATAAATAAATTTAACTTCTCGCTAATACTTTGGAGGGTAGGTGCCAAACATGCGCGAAGACATGAAGCAACTTCTTGCTTCGCCAAGCAAAAGTGGTAACCATGGCAACTTTGGTTGTGGTAGATGTGGTAGTGACACTGACGACGACAATGTTGGTGATTGTGGTGGCGGCGGTAGTGGTGGTAGTAGTGGTGGTGATGCCAACGTGGGAACTTAAAGGGTATTGGCAATAAAAATTAAGTTTGTCTCATTTGAAAGAACTCGTCAAATGGTATAAGAAGACCTTTTACAATTTTTCCGTATATGTTTTGGTAATATTTCGACCAAAGACAGCGTGCTGTCCGCCATCTTGTTGTAATATTGAGTCTAATTAACTAGGAAATTGGTGACGTCACAACCAGGGTAAACCTGATGAAACTACTCCGTGGGTGACCAAATTTCCACGGAAGGCTTTTTAAATGTTATGGGTCAATTTTAAATGGAAATAGCGCAACAAAATCGAGTTTCTAGCTCATAATGTCATAAGGTTGGCAAGATAAAAATTTCACTTTACCCTGCTTATGATGTCACATGCATATCGAAAATAATTCCAAGATGGCGGACAGCACGCTGCCTTTCGTCCAAATATTTCCAAAACCAAAATAGATACGGAAAAATTGTAAAAGGTCTTCTTATACCATTTGACGAGTTCTTTCAAATGAGACAAACGTAATTTTTATTGCCAATACCCTTTAATATTATGTCTATATATCTCATAATTCGGTAAATGCTGGGTGCAATCCACGAGGGTAAATTTAATCGAATTTTAAACCTGATCGTAGTTTAGGGTTTTGGGTTGGAATTAGGATTAGAATGATGGTATATTGACCCTCGGTGGATTGCCTTTCGGTGGATAAGTTGCCAACACCCTTTCAGATCCAGGACGGCAACCTCAACGACGACGTCCTTTAAACAAAATAATTATATTTGGAAAACAAAGAGAATGAATAATTTCTACTCCCTAGAGTAATGGCAACACCGTCCTCGTTCTTTGTACAACGCCACTTTGACCCCGTTTAAACTAGAGCAAACGTTTTCGGATTCGTGACGAATCCGGAACGTTTTGTTACCGGATTCGTTTTGCCGTTTACACACAAAAGAATGAATCCGGAATAAAAACTTTCCGGTTTGATCACGTATCCGGAGATTTCGAATCCGGAAAAAATGTAGAAACTTCGTATCCGAATCCTTTTGAATCCGAAACAATACGTAGTGTGAATGGTTATTCCGATGAAATCGGCTGCTCTTCCAGTCGTAGTCTGTGAGGTTGCGGTGGAATCAACATGGTCAACTGAATTAAAGGAATTCCGAGTTTAGTGTAAATGGCCGAATCTGCGAATACTGTTGTAGTGTAAACGCCTAACGAATCCGAATACTCGGTAGGAAGTGAATCCGGAAACATTTACGAATCCGGAAACTTTTGTTCTAGGGTAAACGTAGTCTTAGAGCATTTTCACGTCTTCAGGACGACGTCAACGGCTAAAAGATGAGAACTGTTGCTTGAGATTGACTTCAATACAGACACTACAATCAATTTAGCAATACTGGGGCGTTTTGGAAGTCATTAAACTAGCTTCAAATATCAAATATAATAGTCAGTTAACCGTGACTTACGATTTAAATTGTGAAATTTATCTTGCTTTTTAACCGCCGTCGTCATCCTAGCATCTTAAGGCATGGTTCTGCCCAGGAGCATGTGAGTGCCGGGTAGCTACAGGGGCTCAACCCCCCCCCCCCCCCCCTCCCCCCCCCCCACCCGAGACACCCCCCGAGAATATGTGAAAATTAGTAATCTGAAAATGATATTTTCCAAATGTGAGCAAGTGAAATTCATAATCCTTTCCATCATGTGTCTCACAATTTTGTCAGACTAAATATTACTATTATGCGTATGTTCTACGACTACCAACGCCGGTGTATCATCTTACAGGCATTAATAAACAAAGTGCGAAGTGATTAGCGCCTTACCCAAGTATCAGACAATCCAATCTGGCTTTGAAGGAATATCGTATTTCACCAAATCACAAGTCTGGTAGCTAATATTGTGCGCGTTGTGGTGCCGAATTTCACCAAATAATATTGTTTCAATAAAAAAAAAATTCACCAAGGACAAAAAAATACAAAATGATGTATATTAATTAAAAGATATATAAAAAATACAACACATGGGGTTTTCTTATTGCATATTTCGATTGCCGAGCGCCGCCGATCGTGGGCAGAACCCTACTTAAAGGGCATATGACTCGAAAATTAAGTACCCACCCCAACTTACTTCCACGTCACCATCCATCAATCATCATAATAATCACCATCACATTCATCGTCATGCAGTGTCAGCACACCCTACCGCTACCACCAACACTGTCATCACCATCACCACCATAATCCTTATTGCCAGCATCACTCACGGCCAATACAACGACCACCACTGCCGTCACCACTAAACCATTAGGGACCTTAAAGGGCATATGACTCGAAAATTAAGTTGGTCTTATTGAAAAGAACATTTAAAATGATAAAATAACATCTTTTGCAGTTTTTGGTTTCCTTGCTTCGTTTTTGAGATATTCCAGTTTGTTTGATTTGCAAATGACACAACATTCTACGTCACACGTGCATAATGAGTATTATGAGTTACCGAGAGAAGGTTACATATCTTTGCTATTGTGAAACAAAATCACTTGGAATTCTACATGTTTGGTGTTGTAGGTAGAAACACGCACATGCTTCCTTTGACTTAAGCCCATGTTTTCATAATAGCAGAGATATGTAACCTTTTCTGATAACTCATTATGCACATGTGACGTAAAAAGTTGTGTCATTTGTATATCAAACAAGCTGGAATATCTCAAAAACGACGCAAGGAAACCAAAAACTGCAAAAGATGTTATTTTATCATTTTAAATGTTCTTTTCAATAAGACAAACTTAATTTTCGAGTCATATGCCCTTTAAGGTCCCTAATGGTTTAGTGGTGACGGCAGTGGTGGTCGTTGTATTGGCCGTGAGTGATGCTGGCAATAAGGATTATGGTGGTGATGGTGATGACAGTGTTGGTGGTAGCGGTAGGGTGTGCTGACACTGCATGACGATGAATGTGATGGTGATTATTATTATGATTGATGGATGGTGACGTGGAAGTAAATTGGGGCGGGTAGAGCGGGGAGTTGGATAACTACAGTCTAGATAATATCTACTAGCTATTGTTCACTGCTTCTCTTATAAATTGTCTTAAATTTGTTTTAGTGCAATTCTTCCCTTGACACAAAAACTCTTAAGAATGATGTCTTAAACATAGCCATTAATAGTCCGCTTGCTTATACAGCGGTGAAGCCTGATGGAGATAGACCTGTGCTTGAACTTCACGATACTCGGTAAGGGTTGTCAATCTGGCATATATTTTTTTAACAGTTACTTCGGCTGTTAATGATGGCCGATTTAAAGTGTTTATGCAATGAAAAATTTAGTTCGAAATAGACTCTCTCACGTGAAAGAAGTACAGAAATTTCAAAGTTTGGTGTTAATTACAGCTCTTCCATATCTTACTTCGTTCTTGAGATATTAACGTCTGTATTCTAAAAGCTCACTCAATGAGTGGCCCCTCGCACTCGATAAGTACAATTCAACACTCAATGAGTCTCCACCATTGAACTATAAGAAGACTGGAACGATAACTCAGGGGGGGATTTTGAAGCCAGTGCCAGTCCCTTTGCAGGTAGCTCCCGTGCTTCAAGTTACTTAATTTTCATCCTGCCATATATTTTGTTTGGGACGATAACAAATTACTCCAAAACAACGGATTGAAATACATTGTTTTATACGTATGTTTTTAGAAATAGCATTGGCTTCAATTTGATGTATAGTATAAGTTTCCTCGTTATTTTAAACTTTTTTAAATGTAGTAAATGTTCGACCATATTTCACTGGGAAATAACACTAAGAAACTTGTTGTAGTTTTTCTGAGTTTTGAGCTGAAATACTTAACGCTGAACGTTGGACTATATATGAAACTGAAGCTATTGAAAAATGCTATTTGGTATAGAAACTTCAAGACTTTAGCTAAAAGGGAAATAATTAAAAAATATAAAAACAACTGCCATTTTGTAACGTTCGGCAAACAAAATGGCAGTTGTTTTTATATTTTTAAATTATTTCCCTTTTAGCTAAAGTCTTGAAGTTTCTATACCAAATAGCATTTTTCAATAGCTTCAGTTTCATATACAGCCCAACGTTCAGCGTTAAGTATTTCAGCTCAAAACTCAGAAAAACTAACATTTAAAGATTTTTGGCTTCATCCAATCATAGGGCCTGACTTATGGAGTTAGCGTTCCAGTTTACTTAGAGTTCAATGGTCTCCACTCACCATCACTCTGAGCATGAGACTACACTCACTCTCTAACCATTCAATCACTCACCCTCACTGAGTACGAGACTACACTCACTCTCTAAACCATTCAATAGCAGACTCGTTGTGAGTGAGCTTTTGGAATACAGGCGTAAGCTTTGTTTTAAACAGTATATACATCCATACACACATACATATTATATATAAATTGCCGTATAGTTTAGTAGTGTCCTTGCTCTTGCCTCTTGTTGCTCCAAGAACAAGCCGAATCAAGAAGGATTCAAGCAGGATTCAAGTCAATCTCGTACACAGAGCCTGCGTTCCTTTTGGTCATTTTCTCTTACTCAATCCCCGCTCGGCCAACTCGCCAGGCAGAGAGAAGAAAGAAAGAGAGAAGGGAGGAAAGCAACACGTCATGGATTGATGATCACCCCATATCGGTTGTTACAGTTTATAAACGTGGAACAATTTATGCTCTGTGTAATGTTATAACATAGATAAACAAGTGTGCGAAGTTTTACGAAGAAAATCGGACGAGAAAGATCAGCATCATAAAGATTCCAGTTCGATATCATTGGAACGGAAGTGAACATTAATGATTTTTTTTCTTGCTTGTCTACATTTATAATTAAAGGGGATCGCTTGTCCATACTATTTATTCATTGTTTACAATTTACGAGCTGTTCTAACCTCCGTTAATCCGTTTAAAATTTGAATTTGAAATTCGAAGTTTTACTTCCGTTCCATGCTATATGCGGTGATCATCAAGCCATGACGTGAATTGCCGTCCACCCTTCTCTTATTATTTCTTCTCTCCGCCTGGCGAGTTGGCCGAGAGGGGGTTGAGTACGAGAAAATCCTTGAATCCTTGATTCGGCCTGTTTTTGGAGCAACAAGAGGCAAGAGCAAGGACACTACTAAACTATACGGTAATTTATATATAATTGTGTATGGATGTATATACTGTTTAAAACAAAAAATACATGTTAGAGCTCCCTGTGTTTGATATGTAAATTATCATCCCTTAACGTCACACTGCAAAATGACGTCCTAAAGAAATACCAAATGATTTTCCATGCGTGATCTAAACACGCGGGATGTTGCGAACCTTGAGAAAAAAAGCGTAACAAAAACACGAGCCGTTAGGCGAGTGTTTAGCTTTTCGAAAGTCGAGCAACTTCCCAAGTGTTTGGATACTAATATCGTGCACGGAAAATCATTTGGTTTTACTTTTCATTTATGATTTAGTCTGACTTTAAAAAACGGTAAATTTAGTCGAAAAAAGCATGACGAAAATTCGAAATTCGTCAACTACCAATCACATTTCTTCTGCTAACACTTTGATGACTCAACAACCAATCACATTTTCATTTCTAAAGCCCTAATCAAACGAGATCGCAAGTCATCGCAAGTTGGCAGTCATGCTATCTCAGCCAGCCGCTCTGAATAGTTTCCCGAAAATATCATGTTCCGTGACAAAGTTAAAACTTGTTTAAAACACTCATGAAACCTTTATTTTGTTAATTTGGGTGTTTGAACGACCGCCACAGAAATTTCTGACTGCCAACTTGCGATGACTTGCGTTCTCGTTTGATTAGGGCTTAACACTTCGATTGACGTTTGCGAAATGTAGAAGCTGACAAGCCGAAACATGTTTTGGCTTTGTTTTTGCCGAATTAAAGAGAGAGAGAAAATAGATCAAAATAGTCAACTCTGAATATTGAAAACAGTAAAAAGTATTTGCAGCTATACCTTAGCCAGCCATCTCAGCGTTTGGATCATGTTTTAAAACATCGCGCTGGCCGTAGAAAGAAACGATCTAAAATTAGGAAAACAAAAGTAACGTTTTCATCAGAAATATTTTAGATTTATGTTGGAATTTGGATATCAAACAAACCTAAATATCTCAAAAATGGAGCAAGAAAACGAAAAACTGCAAAAGATGTTGCTTTGTTATTTTAAAGTGCCAATGCAGCGAAATTTCACCCCAGTTTTTTATGATTGCATTTGAAAGAACACTTAAAATGACAACGTAACATCTTTCGTAGAATTTCGTTTCCTTGCTTCATTCTTGAGATATTCAGGTTTGTTTGATATGCAAATGTCATACTTATGACATCACACTGCATAATGACTTTTTGAAATAGCATCAATTTTAGGATGGTCCAAATATGTTACACCCAGCTACACACGTTTAGTGACAAGTCATGGCTACATACATGCAAGTGCAAATTTTTATTAAGTACTTTGGATAAAAAGTCATTATGCAGTGTGATGTCATAAGTATGACATTTGCACATCAAACAAACCTGAATATCTCAAGAATGAAGCAAGGAAACGAAATTCTACGAAAGATGTTACCTTGTCATTTTAAGTGTTCTTTCAAATGCAATCATAAAAAACTGGGGTGAAATTTCGCTGCATTGGCACTTTAAGTATATATTCTTTGAAATAAGACAGACTTGATAACTTAACTGGGAAATATTTCATTTTTGATATTTTAGAATATCTCACATACTTTCTGACCATGTGGCGTCAAGTCTTGGTCCTTATCACGTTATTTATCTTTTTGGTAAGTGGTTCTTACGCGAGCTGCCTTGGTGAAATGGCGGAAGTTTGGTGGACGTTCGCCAAACTTAATGTGACTAATGCGTTATCGGAAACGTGGGTGTACCCGTTCAGACTGATTGGAAGACTTGTCCACCAAATTAAAATCCTAGGTTAATGCACAACTCCTGTAGCGTCGGCTTGTCCTCGCAGCCCTTTGAATGTCTAAAGAGATTTTCCGTTGAAATATACGATATTTTCTCAAAATCACCGTATTTGACTTTCAGGGAACATTCACATAACCTGCAAAAATCGTTGGCACTCTGAACGTTCGGGTTTCTTCCTTTTTTTACTTTTTTTCGTCAGAGTTTGCATTCGCCGCTTGTATACAAGCACACAAGTTTGACAGATTCACACCCGAATGATTTTCGATAGACGATACTATTATTATTGTTTTGAGAGCAACGTGCAAGCTATCGAATTACAAACTCAATTACAAACTATCGTATGATTGGTTAGTTTTAATTAGATTTAGGATGTGTTAGTTAGGGGCGATATTCAAAAACACCAGGTTTTGAGGCAGGCGGTTTTTCCAGCTACCGCTCTTCCGCCCGCTTCTTCTCCCTCGCCCGCTTCTTCTCCCTCGCCCGCTTCTTCACCAAGACCCCAACCCCTTAAAACCCTCAGCTACGCAGGCTATTTGTCGGCTTGTTAAATGTTGTTTTTTTAGTATTTTAGGCCCCATTTACACGGTACCGGACGAATTCGGAACCGGTCTCGAATTTGTACGATTCTACCTTCCGTTCACACGGGACCCACGAAACCGGACGAATTCGAGTACGGTTAACGGGACGAATTCGAGACCTGAAAAATTCAGGTCTATTTTTTAACCTGCACGGTTCCGAATTCGTCCGGTGCCGTGTAAACACCGAAACTGGTCTAGTTTTTGCACGGATTAGCGCGGTAGAGGATTGGATATGAGAAGATTATCATATTCCGCATAGGGTTACTAACATAAAGTATAGACCACTCGGCAAAAGGCGATCTCTGCTCATACGCAAGATAGCAAAAACTCGGCTCCGTGTCAACAGGCAGTTACCGTAGAAATTCGCGTAGGGTTCCGAATTCGTCTGGTACCGTGTAAACGTAATCTTAGTGAATGTCTTGCTTTGCGATTATATTTATGATGTGATACATAAGTGCCGCATATTTCTATATTTAGATTCCAATAAAATGTACGATGTGACGGTTCCAATCAAGCTTCCCGGTGTAGCGCATGTTCTTTCGCGTACAAAGATATTCAAGGTATGGTTGTTGAAGAATATAATGTGGACGATGCTTGTTTTAACATAATGAAGCTTGGTTTTAGATTGGATAGGTTTTGAGTAAATGACGAATAGTAGCGTATTACCAGGTTTAATACACGAGGCGGCAGTCCTCGGGTGTACAGTGCAGTACAGTGCAGTGCAGTACAGCCCAGTACAATACAGTACAGTATAGTACAGCTCAGTACAGTACAGTACAGGGCAGGACAGCAGACGAAGAGAAATTATTCTAAATAAGTACAAAGTTAAATAAATCTGAGAATTATTATAAGTAATAACATGACATGAGGGGAATTGGTGATTAAATGTCCCCGAAAGCCGAGGGAGGATTTGTGGACTTTCACGAATCCTTCCGAGGCTTGAGGGGGCATTTAATCACTAATTTCTCGACATGTCATGGTATTAGTTTGTAATACCATGATTATCTTATAATAATGCATTTCTTTGTTGTGTAAAAGAGTGCTGTTTGGTCATGTATGCTAATGAGGGGGAAATTAGAAATTTCCCCTGTTTGGGGGAAATTAGAGATTTAAATTACCCGGTGCGAACAAAAGAAACCGAGTCAATCATGGTATTATGAAAATAATAATATGCAAGACACATCGATGTAGAGATATTCTTACAAGAGGATTCATTTTTTTATTTTTTTTATTTTTTGCTTTTCTACAGGATCCGCTACGAATTTCAACCGTAGCTAAAATAAAGGTACCGAACTATTATTATTGTATATCTTTGCTATTATTAAACATGATCGCTTGAAAATCTACATGTTTGGTGTTATGGCAGAGCATAGTTAATAGAAAATAGACATGGTTTGGAAACCCGGCAAACTTCAAAGCGGTTAACAATCAAGCTATGATTCATGTTCAAAGGTACATGAAGGTGCCAAATCCTTTGTTTTAGGTTTATTAATATTTAAACAGTACGGTTGAGTGATTGAACCCAAACGTTGCTATTGGATGATTGCTTCATTATACAGAAAACACAATATGTCCAGTAACCGTGAAAGTGCAAAAATTTCCATAAACCTGAACAAAAACATAAAACAATGACTTGTGAGCTTCCAAACCATGTATAGTTTCTATTAACTATGGGCAGAGAAACACATTCACATTCTTCCTTCGCGTTAATTTGGTTTGATAATAGCAATGACATATAACTTTTTCCAACAAGTCGTTATACACATGTGACGTCAAGATGTTCAATTTGAATTTCAAACAAACTGAAATATTACAACTGACATGTTGCATTAACATGATAAATCTGCTGTTGCCAAACACGCTGGAGTGGGAAGTATGACCATCGTGTTAAGTGGGAAGAGTCGTCACTCTTAGCCAGCGACAAGCAATATACTCTTCACGCGAAGAACAAGGGAATCTATTGAGATTATCTCTCAGGAGGGACAGCCGTTAGACAGCACGTGGTGTGCCCTATTCGGAGAACATTCTTGATTTTGTTTTTCTATTGTATTTCTACGTGATTTAATTGATCAGTTGCTTAGTTCACAAATGACGTGAGCCAAACAGCTTGTTGTTATTGCTCTGATCAAGGCCTGAGTCAACAGGTCGAAAGCTTAGCAAAGAAATATTTTACGTGGTGTTTCCACAAAACCTATCTATATATAAAATGAAATATCTCAACAACGGAGCAAGGAAACGAAAAACTACAAACTCGTTTTAAGAGTTCTTTCAAATAGGACAGACTTATTTTTCGCTTCATAAACACTTCAATGTTGAAAAACATTAAAGTGGTTTTCTGATGAAAATGTTGTCGGCAATGTTTTTGCATAATCTTAAAGATGTTATGGTAGTAATCATGCAAAGTTTTATTTCAAAGTTTGTTGAAGAAAAGGTGATATTTCACGTGTGAAGTTTGTATTTTAGAGCATCGCCATTAAAATGGCCGAGCTTGAGAAGAATGAGTCGAGGAAGCTTATGACGTCATAAACTCAATAACAATAACCCTTTTGTTGACAACAACAATGATCTTTTGTTTTTGTTGAGTTTATGACGTCAGAAGTTCTCAAACATGGCCAATTTAATGGCGGTGCTCCATTTGCACACAATTACCAACTATCATAATATCTTTTAAGATTATGCAGAAACGTTTCCAACACTATTTTCATCAGAGAACCACTTTAATTCATTCCTGTCCGAGGGCTTCCCCAGAAGTGAAAAAAATCGTCTGGCGTTAGCCAGAATAAAATACTAAAGACCAATTCGGACAGAAAAGAGTTAAGTTTGTAGAATGCCATAAGACTGGTTTTGCTAAATGAGATTTAGCTGTTGGTAAACGAATTTTATTTGTACGTTATTAGTGTTTTCAGCTTGAGTTGGTAAATTTTTTTCGTACGTTTTTTTGCTGTACAAGCTGTCGTAAGTTAAACTCAGAGAAAAACTCTGAGCTCCAGACGGGACTCGAACCCACAACCTTCCGAATGCCAGCCGGACGCTCCCACCATTGAGCCACTGGAACTCAGATGGTATACCGAGGTTGTTTTCGATATTTAAACGCCTGGTAACTAGTCAATCCTACGTGTGTCACAAGTACTTGTTGGGCTGCAAGTACCTGTGTCACACGTACGGATTAACTAGTTCCCAGGAGTATAAATATCAAAAACAACCTCGGTCTACCATCTGAGTTCCAGTGGCTCAATGGTGGGAACGTCCAGCTGGCATTCGGAAGGTTGTGGGTTCGAGTCCCGTCTGGAGCTCAGAGTTTTTCTCTGAGTTTAACTTACGACAGCTTGTACAGCAAAAAAAAACTTACGAAAAAACTAGAATTTTATTTTGTATAACAGTGTTGGTTGTAGAGTAATATTTATGCTTGTATTCTACCCTAGGATGTGCTACTTGTTGCAGCGAAAGAAGTTCTTGCATTTATACCGGAAGCACCCTGTCAGTTTTACAACTCTTGTCGGTGAGTTTAAAGCGATTTTATTTATGGATACTGATATAGCCCAATGGCCCTCACCCCTTGTTGGAACTAGTTCGTAGAGTTAACTGCATGGGGAAATTATCGTGTTGATTTGCGGAGGGAGGAAAACTGGAGAACCTGGTGGAAAGTCTTTGAGACACAGAAGAGAAGCAACTAATATAGTCATCCATCTGAGTACCATCCCCATTCGACCGGGCTTAACTTCAGCAGTGAGAGGCAGCGCGTTAACAGTTTGTACCGCAGCTTTTCCGAATGAAAGTTCGAAGGTTAAGGTCTTCATTAAGGTTTGCAGGGTCATTTCCAATCTCGTTCCCAGAGCCCACGTTCCCCACCCGGGAAACGAGAGACTCTGGGATAATCCGTTTCAAATCACAGGATTCTTGTTATTCCGGTTGAGGTACGCATGCGTAAATATTGGAGCGGAATCTGGATAGTATGTTCTCCTTGTTTGACTTTCCCCCAAACAAGTCAATGGGGTTGCTGACGAAGCTCGAATTACAGTATCTACACACATACGGCGAAGATATCGATCGCGGCAACGTCTTCACTGGAGTCTTGTCGTCCGACATCTTTGTTATTTTGGTTTTATTAATTCTACTTCCGGTCACTTCAGACCAACTCATGCTCACTATTCAGCCAATAACGTAAGAGTCTCTCGTTTCCTGGGTGGGGAACGTGGGCTCTGGGAACGAAATTGGGTCATTTCTGTAAAGCGCTCTCAATTCGTCAGAATTTATTCTACAAAAATAAAATAGATATCGTTAGAAAGCTATTAATTTGTAGAATACAATGTTTGATTTTGCGATAAACACAAACCAATAATAGTTGTGAATTTTTTAATTAAAACCAGAGGGCTTCACTTGGGGCGACGCAAGTAAAAAGCGTTTTATTTTGTTGAAATCTTTTTTTTGCAGTTCAATTCCGAGATAAATTCCCAGCAAAACGGTGTCAGCGTTTTTTGGTATGTCGAGTTTTTCTGATTTTATTGACGACCAAAGTTGAAAATGCTGTTTTTCGACCAACATTCGGACAAAATAAGTCATAAAATCGAAACCAGGCAATAAATTTAAAAAACGCTGACACCGTTTTGCTGGGAATTTGTCTCGGAATCGAACTGCGAAAAATTTTTGTTGAACAAAATGAAACGCTTTGTTCTTTTAAGTCGCAGCGGTTTTACTAAATTCGCAATTATTTTGTTTTTGTGGCAGAAATTCTGACGGATTGAGAGCGCTTTACCGAAATGACCCCGCAAACGTTAACGAAGACCTTAAAGGCCGTGTTACACAGTTGCAAAAACACACTGCACCGTGTAACGTGCTGTGCAGTGGTCAAAATCGTTGCCAGACAAGTTGCATGAACTACTGCACCGTGTAACAGAGCGTTAAGGCTATTTCAGATCTAGTGAAGCATCTGATTACAAGTTCATCCTCGTTCCCAGGGCCTCCTCGTTACACTGGAAAGTCGGAGGCCCTAGGACATTGAGTCATTGAATATATCACATCGCCCTGGATGCGAGCAAGTTCATAATATAACGAAACAAACGAGATATACTCAGATATTTGAAGAAAAGCTGCTTTATTATGACGTCCGAAAGGTTTGGTGTTTACTGTTCTTCCCGCTGGACAAAATAGCACAATTTCGCTTACCGAAATGCTATTCAAAGGTAGGTTGTTTACGAACATAATTTCGCGTCGCCGACGAATGAGTCACCGAGTCACGCTATGTCTAAAATCGTTCGATTTTGAGAGTTAAATGATGAAACTCATCGCAGTTCCAACTCGCTTTAGGAATCCTACTTTGTTGGCTTTATTTGTACACTTTTTCGGTGTTATCTGAGCGATAATCTTCACTCTATTCACACCGTTGTTTGACAGTTAAAAATATATTTACCTTCCTGTTTTCGACAATAGCCTTCGTCCGGCCAATCACACGCTTCAATCGTTTTCATCTGACCAGGCCTCCGATTTCCCAGTGTACCGAGGAGGCCCTGGGAACGAGGATGATTACAAGTTCTTGTCCAGATACTTTATTTGGACCTGACGGCAACACAAACCCCCTAACATTTTCTTCTCTTTGTTTTACCAAGGGATTGTATTTCTGCAAGGAATCCTTTTTGTGCCTGGCATGAAAATAGCTGCGTTAAATACGACCTATCTCCAAACAGGTAATTATTTACAATATTTATATAAGATCGTAGATATATAGACATGAGCATAAACATGGACATAGACATGGACGTGAACATAGACGTAAGCATAGACAGACGTGGACGGGTAGTACATATAAACATGTAGCCTAGTTTCCAGGCCTTTCGTTTCCGTCATGTGCTTGGCCGCGTAGTCGGTTTGGGTTCTTGGGAAGACTGGGGATAGGCTGGAAACGAGAAGGCCTAGCAACATTCGCGAAAAGGTCCTGCCCAGAATCGTTCTGGCCCTTCGAGTGTTCCTGGGATCTAGCGTACATCTACCGTAGACAACACTGAGCGACAGTATAAAAGCATAAGGATGTCTGTGAAGATTTTACCAAAGATCTTGGCGATCGAAAGAAGGGAATTATGGAATATATTCCAATTGGTGCTCGGAATGAAAATGTAATTGTTTAACTTTCAACTTTTGGCGGTTGCAGAAGGAAAGCTAGTGATAAGAAAGCTAGGCTAGTGAAACTTCGTCGATCCGAGGTGAGCAGGCCTGTATTATTTTATGCAGATGGATATTAAATGTCGAAAAACACTTAGAACATCATATCACAACTCTTCCTCAATAAGCAACCAAGCTGTAAAGTGAAAGTGTTTACGAATTTTGCTAGGCCTTCCCCAGCGGGTCCGTTCGGATCACTTCCGAAACGCGTTAACCGAGGAAGGCCTAGAAACTAGGATAATAAACATGGTCATTGGAATGGACGTAGACGTGGGCATGGACATGGCCGGACATAGACATAGACATGGACATAGACATAGACATAGACATAGACATAGACATAGACATAGACATGGACATGGACATGGACATGGACGTAGACGTAGACATAGATATAGATATAGATATAGACAAAGACGTAGACAAAGACGTAGACAAAGACGTAGACAAAGACGTAGACAAAGACGTAGACGTGGACATAGACGTGGACATGGAGATAGACAGATACATAGACATACAGACATGGGCATGGACTTGAGCATAGACATCGGCATGGACGTAGACATAGGCATACGCATGGACATGGACGAGGTCATAGGCATGGTCATAGGAATGAACGAGGAGGTAGACATAGACCTGGGTATAATGCCGCATATACAGATATAGACATTGACATCAATATATAGATATATAGCAATAGACATGTAGGCAACGTGCTTAGTCATGAGTGCTATTTCATTTACTGTTGAGTAAGATCGATCTAACTCACTAGCTAGTGTAAACGTCCGTCCCTCCAACAAGGAAGTCATGTAAGTTGACATCTCATCTTACCTTAAACTGATAAACGTTTACTTGCATTTTTTTAGCGCTTACAAGCAAGATATTGAAAATGGGAACTACACTAACGTGTGCGACCCAGGTATATACGGCTGAAACGGTCTACTTACGAGGGATATTCGAGATAATACCATGTTCTCCGAGGGAATGTAAACCTCGTATTTCCCTCATCGCTCATGCAAGAGGGAGATTTATCCTTGGAAAATTAGAAGACAAAGAAATCCTTTGTCTTCTTCTAATTTTCCCGTGCATGTTGATGAGGGAAAATTAGAAGGCGAAGAAATCTTTTGTCTTCTTCTAAATTTCCCGCTTGCATATATTTTCCCTCATCAACATGCACGGGAAAATTAGATGCAACTTTTCTGATCAACCGTGTAAATTTCCTGTCGGTAAGATTCTCAAAGTTTTCCTCGGCGATCATAATATTACAAACTAATAACATTACTTGAGGGAAATTAGCGATTAAATTTCTCCTTTGCCTCGGGAAGATTTGTAAAAGTCCTTGGGCCCTCGGACTTTCACAAATCTTCCCTCGGCGGCGGGGAAATTTAATCGCTAATTTCCCTCAAGTCGTGTTATTACTTATAATAATTAATAATATTTTAATATCCGTTTTAACTTAAAAATTCAATGGATGTACAATAAGTAAGATTCAATATGAGCGAGCGAGCTGTAAGTAATATTTCATAAACGAGTGGGAGTGTTTTACCAGGGGTTACAAACACGAGAGTGACTCTCAAGAAAAACTAACTGTAAAGAATTGCTTCAAGCCTGTCGAGAACCTCAACAACATCAGTATGTTCGGAAAAAAATATTAGTTTCAATTCGTAATGTGCAAATTTTGGATCGGTTAAATCGATATATTTTCAACGATGGAACTTCTTGCTTTTATTTCACTCGTTTTTTAGCTTAAATTCCCTTAAGATAACCTGAGTGTATTGTATAAATGCTTTTGTTAAGATACTTTTGTTTACTGTTGATGTAGATTGCTAAATTCAGCAAAACACTGCCCCACGACTGCTCATTAACTCTGGTGAATGGCTTTAATTGCCAACCAAAACTATCAAAAACACTTCTGTCTTGAATGTATTCTTCTTCTCTGTTAATTCAAAGCTGTATTTTTTTCAAAAAGCACCCTCTTGGCTTTCGCCAAGTTGGTCACTTCAGCCGCCATCTTGTGGAGACATTATCATTATCCGCAATTTATATCTCCTATATATATGGTTCACTCCCATCGTTCGATCGACGCCATTTTGAAATATTTTAGTCCTTGAATTTTCAAAAGTTTGAGCGTCGTTGCAGAGAGCCTTTAAAGGCCTGGCCAAACGCTTTCAACATTTCATTCAACATCGTTCAACATTGTTGAATTCAACATGTTGAAAGCGTTTGGCCACCCCTGTTGAATGATGTTGAACGTTGTTGAATGGTGTTGAATGATGTTGAACGAAATTTGAACATGTTCAAATTTTCGTTCAACACGCGTTCAACATTTCTATTGTTCTCAAAATGTTGAATGGTGTTGAACGCATTTGGCCACATTTCATTCAACTTTGTTGAACAGAGACATGCGCCATGCGGGATATTGTCGATTCTAGCTTTTGTGGTCGCCCGCGTTCAATTAATTGTCATTCATGAATGTTGAACGATGTTGAATTAATTTGGCCACTTGTGCTTTCAACATTATTCAACATCGTTCAACAATGTTGAATGATGTTGAATGCGATGTTGAAAGCGTTTGGCCAGGCCTTAAGGTTTTAATCCTGTAAATGTGATACAGAACTTATGTTTTATTAATCAGTTCTGTACCTTTTAAAACAGAAGACCCCAAAGTAACCGTAGTATTATTTAATTTATTTTTTTCCATCAGTGGAAGCAAGTTGTGAGTTATCGATAAAAGGGAAGATGATTCCTAACGAGGAGGTTGTACTATCGTGTAAACTTTATGGTGTGCCAAATGCCAAGGTAAAATCATGGATGAGAAATGGCGCTGTTTTGGATCTTCAATCTGCCAACATGAAGGAAACACAAACCGATGAAGAAACGCTACTACTGATAAAGAAATATACCCTTGACGTCGCTGCTAACTACACTTGCAATGTTGATAATGGCCTTCCGACGGGTGGCAGCTGCTCAGTTGTACTGCCAGGTAAGGACGTGTATTGCAAAGGATCGTTTGTGACTGACGTAGCGCACTCACTAGAAGTACAACAACAACGACGACAAAACGACGGCAACGACGACAACAACAACATCATCATCAACCAAAAGCAACAAAAAACAGCAACCAAAAACAACCAAAAGCAAGCAAGAACAACCAAAAGCAACCAAAAACAACCAAGAACAACCAAAAGGAAAAGCAACAAAGAACAACCAAAAGGAAAAACAACAAAGAACAACCAAATGGAAAAGCAAGCAAGAACAACCAAAAGGAAAAACAACAAAGAACAACCAAAAGGAAAAACAACAAAGAACAACCAAAAGGAAAAACAACAAAGAACAACCAAAAGGAAAAGCAAGCAAGAACAACCAAAAGCAACCAAAACAACCCAAAGCAACCATAACAACCCAAAGCAACCAAAAACAACCATAACAATCAAAAGCAACCATAACAACCAAAAACAACCATAACAATCAAAAGCAACCATAACAACCAAAAGCAACCATAACAACCAAAAGCAACCATAACAACCAAAAGCAACCATAACAACCAAAAGCAACCATAACAACCAAAAACAACCATAACAATCAAAAGCAACCCAAAGCAACCATAACAACCAAAAGCAACCATAACAGCTAAACGCAACCATAACAATCAAAAGCAACCATAACAACCCAAAGCAACCATAACAACCAAAAGCAACCATAACAACTAAACGCAACCATAACAATCAAAAGCAACCATAACAACCAAAAGCAACCATAAAAATCAAAAGCAACCATAACAATCAACAGCAACCAAAAGCAACCATAACAACCAAAAGCAACCATAACAACCAAAAGCAACCATAAAAATCAAAAGCAACCATAACAACCAAAAACAACCATAACAATCAAAAGCAACCCAAAGCAACCATAACAACCAAAAGCAACCATAACAACCAAAAGCAACCATAAAAATCAAAAGCAACCATAACAATCAAAAGCAACCATAACAACCAAAAGCAACCATAACAACCAAAAGCAACCATAACAACCAAAAGCAACCATAACAATCAAAAGCAACCATAACAACCAAAAGCAACCATAACAACCAAAAGCAACCATAACAACCAAAATCAACCATAACAACCAAAAGCAACCATAACAACCAAAAGCAACCATAACAACCAAAAACAACCATAACAATCAAAAGCAACCCAAAGCAACCATAACAACCAAAAGCAACCATAACAACCAAAATCAACCATAAAAATCAAAAGCAACCATAACAACCAAAAGCAACCATAACAACAATCAAAAGCAACCATAACAACCAAAAACAACCATAACAACAACCAAAAGCAACCATAACAACCAAAAGCAACCATAACAACCAAAAGCAACCATAACAACCAAAAGCAACCATAACAAGCAACCATAACAACCAAAAGCAACCATAACAACCAAAAGCAACCATAACAACCAAAAGCAACCATAACAACCAAAAGCAACCATACATAACAATCAAAAGCAACCATAACAACCAAAAGCAACCATAACAACTAAAAGCAACCATAACAACCAAAAGCAACCATAACAACAACCAAAAGCAACCATAACAACAATCAAAAGCAACCATAACAACAATCAAAAGCAACCATAACAACAATCAAAAGCAACCATAACAACCAAAAGCAACCATAACAACTAAAAGCAACCATAACAATCAAAAGCAACCATAACAACAATCAAAAGCAACCATAACAACTAAAAGCAACCATAACAATCAAAAGCAAACACAAACACAAGCAACCATAACAACCAAAATCAACCATAACAACCAAAAACAACCAAAAGCAACCAAACACAAACACAAGCAACCAAAGCAACCAAAAAAACGAAAGCAACCGAAGCAACTAAGAACAACCAAAAGCAACCCAAAATAACCAAAAGCAACCAAACACAAACAAAAACAAACACAAACACAAACAGAAGCAACCAAAGCAACAAAAAAAACAAAAAACGAAAGCAACCGAAGCAACTAAGAACAACCAAAAGCAACCCAAAACAAACAAACAAACAAACAAACAAACAAACAAACAAACAAACAAACAAACAAACAAAAACAAGTAAAGCAACCCAAAGCAACAAAAAAACAAAATATATTTGTTTTTATCAAACCCCTCAACTCAAAAGTCGTGTTACCAAAAATGGTTCGTGGTGGTTAACGTGCGACGCGACTGGCTTCCCGAAACCCACGATCGTTTTATATCAGTCAGGCACAAAGCTGGAATCAGACGTTGCTATCAAGATAAAGATTAGCGACAATGAAAGTTACCGCTGTACGGCGTACAGTGTATTTGGAGTGGAAACTGGAGATACTTACAAAAGTAAGATGCTATTTTACTATAGTCTGGTCATAACTGTCGCTCGCTCAACTCGATATCGTTCCATGTGCTGTCTTCAACCATTTGATCACCGTTGTTTTTTTTCGATTAAACGCCCTGGGAGCTTATTACTCGGGCTACCTGTGGTTTCGGCTCTGTTTCTTTTTTATTTTTGGGTGTCACGATTTTGCATTTTTGCACTTTTTACTTCCGCTACTATTCATACTTCTGGTGAGTTGTTAGCCGTGTGATAGCCTGCGTAGCGGCGCTTGGGGTTGAGGGGGGGGGGGGGGGGGGGGGCAGCGGCGACGAGCGAGCGAGCGACGAAGTCGCGAGCGAGTGGAGGGGGAGGAAGCGCCTGCACGCATGACCATGATTTTTGGATTTCCGCCCCTAGTAATCCAATTACCAAACTGTCAACCCGATTCAAAATTCAACCGATCATAACGCATGATTGGATTTCACTTTTCGCGTAGAAATATATCGCTGCGGTGCTCATGATTATTCATGTCTGAAACTTCGAAAAAAATAGTGAAGGAAAGAGGACGAAAACAAAAGGAGGCAAGCGGTAACGGATTTGGAGGTTCTGTGATTGCCAGCTGACCGCACTTGCTGGAAGTATTAAGAACTCTTTTGAAAATTTATTCAAGTCATCGCGTATACAAGAGAGCCAATACTTGGTTCTGGCAGAAGCATGCGAGTCCATTTGGCTTTTAATAAGTTATTACCAATACGCTGTGGAACTCTGTCCGAGCGAATTTGTAGGCCTTGTGGAAGATAAATAAGAAACGCTGCCGACCACAATAGCAGCGATCTGAGCGATGTTCTGGTGAAGGACAACTCGGATCTCTTAGTCTTAGTATCTCCATGAACCGCTTCTTTCTCACGATTTCTGCGGTGGCAACGATTATTTTGAACGAACATTTACGAATATCTTCCAGAGATATTAGCGACGCATCAACGGCAGAATAACCTTAGAGTTCCATGTGATCCAGTTGGTCCCTAATAATACTATTCAAGCTAGGAGAGATCACATTTCCTGCCAAGTGCCAACTGGTAATCACGCGCACAAACGTTTGATAAATCAAGCTCTTGCCAAACCCCGTAACCAAAAGCTAAATGAAGATCTGATAATGCTTTGGAAAGAATATCATCAACGCACGATTCTTCTAAAGTCGCCATTTTCCAATGATTCATTTCCTACTAAGGAAAGCCCTGAATACTAATGAATTCGTCAGCCAATCAGAATTTTGCGTTCGCTGACGGCCGCGGAAATCCAAAAATATGGGTCTTTCGTGCAGGCGCTCCCTCTCCCTTCCCCTTCCTATTTCTTCCCTCCCCCACCCCTTTCTTCCCTCCCCTTCCCCTTTCTTCCTCCCTCTCCACTCGCTCGCGACTTCGTCGCTCGCTCGTCGCCGCTGTCCCCCCCCCCAACCCCAAGCGCCGCTACGCAGGCTAGCCGTGTGATGGAGTGAGGCATGTTGTAAGCTCTTTGCTCCTTTTGCTTTTGAAGTTGAACAAAAAGTTGAACAGCTCTGCCTTTTGATCAAGCTGTTCTTGCACGTTGTTGGTAGAGATTTTGAGAGTGACTGGCTGACTTTGTAGTTTAACAGTGATCAGATGTGGCTGACAAGTGTCTTGATCGTAAATATGTTTGTTCACCAGTTTTCACAGGACGTTCACAACATTTGTAGTCATGTAATAAACTACTTATTGACCTCGCTTGTTTCGGTCCGTACTAGTGAAATATCGGACCTCCGTTTCCTGCCATAGCTCAAGCGTACTAAAAAACGTTGGTCGGATATTTCACAAGTACAGACCTCACTCTCGGTCAATAATAAGGACTTATTAACCGAGTGCGAGGTCTGTACGGGAAAGTATTTGCCTGAGGTTTTCGTACAGACCGAGCGACGAAGGAGCGAGGTTTGTGCGATAAAACCGAGGGCAAATACTTTCCCGTACAGACCGAGCAAACGAGGTTAATAAGGAATTTATTATATGGCTATTGGTTCAATTTATTTTTAAGTTTCGAGCGTTGTTTTCGTCTTGGGAGCATGCTGTTTACCTTACCTGTTAACTTTTTCATGTCGCTCTTGGCCTTCTTGTTTACACCAGTTCGGCTTTTATTTGTCATGTTTTTAGATAACAGCTTTAAAGAAAACCAGCAGTAATGTTCCAACACATTTTATTGTTCAGAATATTTGAATAAAGACAACCAGTTCTCTTTTATTTGTATTCAAATTAACTGAGAAATGTTCTCGCCAAAACTTGCAGGGCCGAGAAAAAAGCGTATTGACCCGGACACAGACCGGAGGTCAATATCGTAAAGTCCCGACCTCTCGGGAACCAATCAGCGTGCGTCGTTTTGCGTATGGGCCGGAAATCAAACCAGCCATATATTAAGTAGTAATTATATATTTTTTAAATATCACTCGTAGTGTAAATGAAGTTGTCCATGTTCATTTTTTTCAGTTGAGTTGTTATTTCGTTTCAGTCTTCTCCAAGCTTTATGAGGTGAAAATAGATATGCCTTGGAACAAGAAGTACGCCGATTTCGCAAGTTCGGACTATGCTGGACTAAGCCAAAAGTTAAATAACGCGGTATGTTTAGTAAACAATGTCTATATATTTTGAATGATTATTGTGGGACGGTGAACCCGGGTGGAGAATAATAATAAGGTGTTACTCCGAGTGACGAACCATACCAGACAAGCAGAGAAAACTCTACTTGGCCCGGCTGAGATTCGAACCCGCGACCTTCGGTTTACTAGTCCGATTATTAGTAAACCGAAGGTCGCGACATTAGTAAGCTGTCCAAAAGGCGGTGTAAATGGTAACGAACTCAAATGGTTTAGGGCCTGTTTATATGGAGCCGAGTTACTCGGCAAACCGAGTTACCCGCCATGTATACAGGGCCGGATTAAGCTTGCGCGGGGCCCGTGGCATATTAGAGAGCTTAAGCATATTAGGCGTTTTTGAGACACGGGGACGGTGACCGGAAGAACAGGAATACAATACAGAACTACTGAACCGCGTATTCTTTGAAAAGACTTTTTTACCCAAAACAAATGCTATGAATAATCACATATCTAAACTGTTAGCTCACAAGCTTAAATTTCATCTTTATATAAAAATACAGATCTTGTATATATTTATATTGTAATGTAATGAAATTATCCCCCTTAAAATACAAGTTTTCTACTTTAAAAGCATGTCTATTGTAGTAAAACAACGATGACAGGCCTCAACGTTCTAGATGTTCCCGTCGTCTCAAGAACGTGAAAATGCTCTCAATGACGTCTTGTGTAGAACGACGACGGCGTTCACTTTGCTCTTGGAATTTTAAATTGCTCATTATCATTGTTTTGAATGAAAAATGCTATTGAATTCAATCGCCGTCCGTGGCTCTAAAACGCCTGTATGCTTAAGCTCTCTAATTTCCGCGCGGGGCCACTTAGGGGGGGGGGGGGGGACAAGGTGGCACGCGTGGAAGGGTGAAATCAGCAGTTTCATTGGGCCAAACTCAGAGTCTCAGAGAGAATATATGAATGATTAAATTTTGTTTCTTTTGTTCCTCGCGCCTTAGTCCCATGTGTGTGTGTTTACAAAAAATGAAAATACACGTCAAGAATTTGGTCTGAAATTGAACGCACTTGTCTTGTACTCTTGTGTAAAACAACTGCTAATTACTAATCTATACAATCCTGCATAACGATAACAATAACAATATATACATACAGATTATATAAGGAAGAAACTACAGAATTAGCTAACATTTGTACTGAGTAGTGAGTCAGTAGCATGGGGGCCCGCCGCGCTTTTTGGCTCCGCGTTTTCTGGCTCCGCGTTTTCTGGTCCCGCGTTTCATTTTTTTTAGAAAGAGAGCGCGGGGCCCCCAGAAAGCGCGGGGCCCCTGGCATATGCCACTTCTGCCATAGGGTTAATCCGGCACTGCATGATATGTATAGAAATTCAAAGCTATCCCGGCAGAGTGTTTATATGAGACAGGCGTGTAACTTGGCTAGCCGAGATCCCGGCAAAACAGCCGAAATCTCGGCATGCCGGGATGAAAATATTCCCATATAAACACTCTCTTGCCGGGTAACTCGCAGTTGAATGGTAACGAGTTGAATTCGTCACAACAGCGCACGCGCCACTTATGAAGACAATCGGAAACTACTCATTGGAATGTGAAACCATTATAATGCGTGGGCGGCTTTGCCGAGTAACTCGTCTCATATAAACACTCATCTTTTTTCAACTCGGCTTGCCGGGTAACTCGCCTAGCCAGGTAACTCGGCTCCATATAAACAGTCCCTTAAGAGCTATTTACAGGGGAGAAATCAATTCGTCACGTGTGGAAGCGCAGAGTCCGAACGGCGTTCAATCACGCACGGGGTTCCGCAGGGTCCGGTCCTTGGACCGACTCTATTTAACATCCACATCAACGGCATTACTGACGATAGCGAGGCAGCGTTATGTGCCGACGTTACGGAGAACCATGCTTGCGCGAAGGAGTCAGTGTAGCGGAACAACGATTCAACCAAGATCTCGCAGGTATCGTGACATGGTGGAATCAGAACGGTTTAATTAGTAATCACAAAAAGTGTGAGGCAATGCTAGAGAGTTGCAGATTGTCCTTGATGGAAATCCAATGAAACAATCAGATTATTACAAGCATCTAAGAATTTACATTGATAATTGCCTTACTTGGAATAAACATGTAATTTATATACAATCCAGGGTGCATCCTAAACTGAAATTGTTCAACAGAATTTCATCTTTCCTTAGCCGCAATATATTGCTTAGAATTTATAAGAAAACTGCTACCTTTGCTAGATTACGGATGCGTCGTATGGGGCGAGTGTAGTAAGGGGCACGCCCAACGCTTAGAACGCCTACAAAACCAGGCAATGAGGATAATATTACATACAAACCGTAAGACATGTACTCAGGAGATGCGTGCTAAATTAGTTTTATTGTCACTATACAGTAGACGTCGTTTTATCAGGTTGCAGTATGTTTACAAGATTATTAATAATGTAAATTGTCCTAAGCAGTTGACAGGATATTTAGTAAAACGATCACAAAGACTGCCGATCTCTTAGAGACTCAACATTATTAGATTTACCACCAGTTAAAACTAAATGCGGCCAGACCTCGTTCAAATTCTCGGCTGCCAGAGACTGGAACACACTACCAAGAGAAATACGAGAAAAAGCGACACTTGCGCAGTTTAAGTATAAACTGTTTAGATACTTGATGGATATGGACGGCGCTACACATGTTTGTAGCATATAGATTTTAGATTATTATGAATTGGTTTCTGACTATTATATTTTAGAACTGTTTTGATATTTGTACATATACATTTGTATCACTGGTCACCGATTAATACCAGTCAATCTATATTGATTGACTGACCGGGTTTTATCAGTATAAATTAAAGATTTAATAATAAGTAATAGATTCTACCAATTGAGCTACAGGTCAAGTTGGGAGCTGAAGGTCGAATGATAGTACTTAGGCTATTTGACATTTCGAAACAGAATAGTTTCTTCATGAAGTATGAAGACTGTTGTCTAGATATTGAAGAAACTAGTCTGTTTCGAAATATCAAATAGCCTAAGTACCATCCGACCTTCAGCTCCCAACTTGACCTGTAGCTCAGTTGGTAGAGCATCGAAGTAGTAAACGGAAGGTCGCGGGTTCGAATCCCAGCCGGGCCAATTAGAGTTTTCTCTAACTGTCCGGTATGGTTCGTCACTCGGAGTAACACTTTAAAGGGTATTAGCAATAAAAATTAAGTTTGTCTCAAACCTTCCCTCGGCTGCGGGAAATTTAATCGCTAATTTCCCTCAAAGGGTATTGGCAATAAAAATTAAGTTTGTCTCATTTGAAAGAACTCGTCGAATGGTATAAGAAGATCTTTTACAATTTTTCTCTATCTTTTTGTGTTTTGAAATATTTCGGCCAAAGACAGCGTGCTGTCCGCCATCTTGTTGTAACATCGGGTCTAATTAATTAACTAGGGAATTGGTGACGTCACAAGCAGGGTAAACCTGATGAAACTGCTCCGTGGGTGACCAAATTTCCACGGAAGGCTTTTTAAATGTTGTTGGTCAATTTAAAATGGAAATAGCGCAACAAAATCGAGTTTCTAGCTCTTAATGTCATAAGGTTGGCCAGATAAAAATTTCACTTTACCCTGCTTATGATGTCACATGCATATCGAAAATAATTCCAAGATGGCGGACAGCACGCTGTCTTTGGTCGAAATATTTCCAAAACCAAAACAGATACGGAAAAATTGTATGCGTAAAAGGTCTTCTTATACCATTTGACGAGTTCTTTCAAAAGAGACAAACTTAATTTTTATTGCCAATACCCTTTCATATTATGTCTATATATCTCATAATTCGGTAAATGCTGGGTGCAATCCACGAGGGTAAATTTAATCGAATTTTAAACCTGATCGTAGTTTAGGGTTTTGGGTTGGAATTAGGGTTAGAATGATGGTATATTGACCCTCGGTGGATTGCCTTTCGGTGGATAAGTCCTTCTCGTACCCAGAGGGCACGATCCTTTTGGTCAGCACCAAGAACCATGATTTATTGCTGGTCTTGAATGGGGACTAATTCAAATACGATGTTGCCATGTCTGACAATTTTCGACCCGGCAAATGAAATGAATAAACAATCGAAATATAGTAAGGTTAGATATACTGCCGAAACAGAGAACGTAGGAGTCTAACATTTCGAGCGAAGGCCCTTCGTCAGAGAGAAACGTTCATCCATGAAAATGAAATGAATACTTTTTCATCCAACCATCCTTTCCTCTATCCATCTTTCCGTCCATTCATCCTTCCGTCCGTTCATCCTTTCGTCCATTCATTTTCCGTTCATTCATCCATTCATCCTTCCCTCCATTCATCCTTCCCTCCATTCATCCTTCCCTCCATTCATGCTTCCCTCCATTCATCCCCCCCTCCATTCATCCTTCCCTCCATTCATCCTTCCCTCCATTCATCCTTCCCTCCATTCATCCTTCCCTCCATTCATCCTTCCTTCCATTCATCCTTCCCTCCATTCATCCTTCCCTTCATTCATCCTTCCGTCCATTCATCCTTCCCTCCATTCATCCTTCCGTCTATTCATCCTTCCCTCCATTCATCCTTCCCTTCATTCATCCTTCCGTCTATTAATCTTTCCCTCCATTCATCCTTCCCTCCATTCATTCTTCCGTCCATTCATCCTTCCCTCCATTCATCCTTCCCTCCATTCATCCTTCCCTCCATCCTTCCCTCCATTCATCCTTCCCTCCATTCATCCTTCCGTCTATTCATCTTTCCCTCCATTCATCCTTCCCTCCATTCATCCTTCCGTCCATTCATCCTTCCCTCCATTCATGCTTCCCTCCATTCATCCTTCCCTCCATTCATCCTTCCCTCCATTCATCCTTCCCTCCATTCATCCTTCCGTCCATTCATCCTTCCCTCCATTCATCCTTCCCTCCATTCATCCTTCCGTCCATTCATCCATCCCTCCATTCATCCTTCCCTCCATTCATCCTTCCCTCCATTCATCCTTCCCTCATTCATCCTTCCCTCCATTCTTCCTTCCGTCCATTCATGCTTCCCTCCATTCATCCTTCCCTCCATTCATGCTTCCCTCCGTTCATCCTTCCTTCCATTCATCCTTCCGTCTATTCATGCTTCCATCCATTCATCCTTCCCTCCATTCATCCTTCCCTCCATTCATCCTTCCGTCCATTCATCCTTCCCTCCATTCATCCTTCCCTCCATTCATCCTTCCCTCCATTCATCCTTCCCTCCATTCATCCTTCCGTCCATTCATCCTTCCCTCCATTCGTCCTTCCGTTTATTCATTCATCCATCCATTTTTCTGTTCATCCATTTTTTCGTTTGTCTATCCATCTAACCATCCATCAACTCATTCGTCCATTCATTCTTTCATTTATGTTACCCTTTTTTTTATTCATTTATCCATCTTTCATCTATGTATCCTTTCATCCATCCAACTAACCGTCTATACATGCATATATCCATCTATTTATCCATCTATCCATTCACTCATGGATCAATATATTTATCCATTTATATATCCATCCATCCGAAATTCTAGTTTGCGCAAAAATTATTTTCTTTTTTTTTGCCAAGCAAACTGATCTTTGGTTGACGAAAAGTAAATGGCATGCAAAGTCTTTGAAGAACAAATATATATTGTGAGGTTTTATCACAAATCTCAGAAAACGGAAATTACGAGTTGATAGACGGTATAATCTCATATTCTAACCACACAACTATTGCATTTTTTGTGGTTTAGGTGCAGACATTGTATAAAAACAACGAAAGATTTGGCGGGGTTGGGAACGTTATTTTCAGGTCAGTATACTTGTTGTTTCATTAAGTGACTGTAAAACTGGAAACCTGGCGTGGTTTTACTTTATTATTTTCAAAGAGTGCTTCCAGTTTGACTCTACCAAACGTCACAGTTTCCTCCGGCAGGGTTCTGTCCAGGAGCATGCGAGTGCCGGGTACCTACAGGCCCGGGGGCTCCCCCCCCCCGCCGAGAATATGTGAAATTTAGTAACCTGTAAATGATATTTTCCAAATGTGAGCAAGTGAAATTCATAATCCTTTACATCATGTGTCTCACAATTTTGTCAGACTAAATATTACTATTAAGTATTAAGTACTTATTTATTATATATTTATATACATGCTAGGGCATGCTAGAATATGCAGCATGACGAATTCTCTAGTTTCCTAGTTCCTACGTATGTTCTACGACTACCAACGCCGCGGTGTATCATCTTACAGGCATTAATAAACAAAGTGCGAAGTGATTAGCACCTTACCCAAGTATCAGACGATCCAATCTGGCTTTGAAGGAACATCGTATTTCACCAAATCACAAGTCTGGTAGCTAATATTGTGTGCGTTGTGGTGCTGAATTTCACCAAATAATATTGTTTCAAAAAAAAAAATTCACCAAGGACAAAAAAATACAAAATGATGTATATTAATTAAAAGATATATAAAAAATACAACACAAGGGGTTTTCTTATTGCATATTTCGAGTGCCGGGCGGAAGGGTCCGTTTTGGTGTGAGTGCCGGCCGCCGCCGCCCAGCACCGCCCACCGTGGGCAGAACCCTGCTCCGGGTACTCTGGTTTCTTTCTGTAGTGACACTGGACCAATGAGGGATTGGTGGCCATTATAGTCGAGGAGGAGTAGCGAGAGAAAGTCGACCACGTAGCATCCCCACTACACAATAGTTTTGACTCCAGATTATAATAGGCTGATACCCATAGAACATTGCTAGGTCAGTCGTACTCACAAATTGTGGGGTCAGTGGCCTGCTACATAGAGGGGGTGGGTGGTCCTTACATTGACAGACTTAAAGTGCACATGAAACGAAAATTAAGTTTGTCTTATTTGAAAGAACGCTTAAAATGATAGAGTAAAATCTTTTGCAGTTTTTCGTTTCCTTGCTTCGTTGTTGAGATATTTCAGTTTGTTTGAAGTGTAAATTAAACAACTTGACGTCACATGTACATAATGAGTTATCAGAGAAAGTTATATATCTTTGCTATTATCAAACATAATCACAAACATATAGAATTTTCAAGTGATTATGTTTGATAATAGCAAAGATATATAACCTTCTCTGATAACTCATTATGCACATGTGACGTCAAGTTGTTTAATTTACATTTCAAACAAACTGAGATATCTCAAGAACGAAGCAAGGAAACGAAAAACTGCAAAAGATGTTACTCTATCATTTTAAGTGTTCTTTCAAATAAGACAAACTTAATTTTCGTTTCATGTGCACTTTAAGTCTGTCAATGTAAGGACCACCCACCCCCTCTATGTAGCAGGCCACTGACCCCACAATTTGTGAGTACGACTGACCTTTGTTCTATGGGTATCAGCCTATTATAATCTGGAGTCAAAACTATTGTGTAGTGGGGATGCTACGTGGTCGGCTTTTTCTCGCTTCTCCTCCTCGACTATTACTGGCACTCTAGAGTCTAGAGAGAACAGCTTAGATATTACGGAAACCACCGATGTGTGGAACGACGTTAAAATTTCGAATCGTTGTCACGCCTACCAACGTCAACGAATTTGGAAATAAGCGAAGTAAACAAAGACATTGACGACTTGAGAAAATGTTTATTGTTCATTTTAAAGCCCATACTATTGACAACATACATCTTAGAAATCTGTCAGTATATTTCTCACTACAAACTCACCGCTAAGAGCGTTTCTGCAGCTAATCGTTACATTTATTTATCGATGTATTTTTAAACTTTCAACAATTGTCGATGTTTGTTGAACGTTCGTGGGCGTGGCAGCGATTCGACCATTCGGTTATCCAGTATAAATAAAGTCTGGTCTGGTTTTGTCTTGTCTTGTCTTGTCTTGTCTTGTCTTGTCTTGTCTTGTCTTGTCTTGTCTTGTCTTGTCTTGTCTTGTCTTGTCTTGTCTTGTCTTGTCTTGTCTTGTCTTGTCTTGTCTTGTCTGGGCTGGGCTGGGCTGGGCTGGGCTGGGCTGGGCTGGGCTGGGCTGGGCTGGGCTGGGCTGCATGGTCTGGTCTGGCCCTTCCCTGCCCCGCCCCGCCCCACCCCACCCCACCCCACCCCGCCCCGCCCCCGCCCCCGCCCCGCCCCGCCCCGCCCCGCCCCGCCCCGCCCTGTCCTGCCCTGTCCTGCCCCGTCCTGCCCTGCCCTGCCCTGTCCTGTCCTGCCCTGTCCTGCCCTGCCCTGTCCTGCCCTGCCCTGTCCTGTCTTTTCTTGTCAGAAGAAATAAATGGAGTTTTTTATTGTTTATCTAGTAAAGGGAGCGTTGTAGCTTCGTTTCTTTTAAGTGGCCTGACTACGTCGTCATCTGGAGAAAATGAGTTTACCACACCGTTGCAGGATGCAATATCGAATGGAAAGCTTGGCGAGTTTAACGTAACAGAATATAATGGAGAGCCTGACCCAACTCCTGGTAAGTACAGGAATATTAAACTTATTTTTGCTATATTATCTAAGTTTTACTAATGAATTTTTCGTGGCGTCAAAGAACATGTGTAATGATTTGATTTGGAACTTAAAATGGAACTTCATTCAAAGAATAAATTACTTTTAACTCTTTCCTGACTGAAACAGTCTTCTGGGACTGATTCAGACTTTAGTATTTTACTCTGACTTTAGCCAGAGTATTTTAGTCTGGCTAACGCGAGAGTATTTTAGTCTGGCTAACGCGAGAGTATTTTAGTCTTGCTAACGCCAGAGTATTTTAGTCTGGCTAACGCGAGAGTATTTTAGTCTGGCTAACGCGAGAGTATTTTAGTCTGGCTAACGCCAGAGTATTTTAGTCTGGCTAACGCCAGAGTATTTTAGTCTGGCTAACGCGAGAGTATTTTAGTCTGGCTAACGCCAGAGTATTTTAGTCTGGCTAACGCCAGAGTATTTTAGTCTGGCTAACGCCAGAGTATTTTAGTCTGGCTAACGCCAGAGTATTTTAGTCTGGCTAACGCGAGAGTATTTTAGTCTGGCTAACGCCAGAGTATTTTAGTCTGGCTAACGCCTTAACTCCATTGCGCATGCATGTCAGTTGCGCATGCATGTCAGTTGCGCATGCAATCTCGAACCCAGTCCCAATCAGAGCAGAAAACAAAACGAGAACCTGTTAAACGGGTCTTAAACGGGTTACTTCGTCCTAAATCTTGGACGAAGCCAAACACGAATACAGCAGAGCCTACTTTTCTTCCTCTCTCTCAGCGAAGAAATAAGGAAAAGAAGGCTCTGCTCGCAGGGTAAACTGGATGTTCTTTCCCGCGAGACCTTGCAATATTGACAGCAACATTGCAATGTTGACTTGCTAACGATACACGGCGACTCCTTGGCAAGTTACTAAAAATTCTCATTTTAAAAACATGAAGTTTACTTAGAGTTAATTGTTCTGACTTGCAATAGAACTTCATATTATATGTGAAGTTTGATATTTAAAATGGGAATTTTTAGAAACTTGATAAGAAATCGCAGTGGACCGTTTGCAAGTCAATCCGGTTTGACTGTAAATGCAATTAATTTGTTAACTGAAGTTCGCCTTTCAAACTAATGAAAACAATATTCTCGTTGCTATGGTCAATCATCTGTTCTTATATTATAAGTATTACGCGTATACATGTAATGCATGTGGTACGTTTGCGAGATTGCTGTGATGTAAGAGACGTCTGGTAGACGTTTATCAAGTTCAAATAATCAGAAATCCTCTGCAAAATGCTGAAATCGGCGAGTGATGGTCCCTTTAGCGAAGACAACGGGAACGTCAGTGACGACCAGGGGTTGAAAAAGTATCGGACCCCGGGACCATTGGTCCTAGAAAATGTTTGGGGTTCCCAGAAAATATTTTAAGAAAGAAAAAAGTTAAGCAAGTGTTGATAAAAGAAAAAAAGCTATGCAAAAATAATTTTAAAAATAGAAAAAAGAATTATCAATTATGGTAGTAGAATTATACTAGTATGAAGGTGTGCATGGTACAGTTGGAAATAGTGAAATACAGAATGCAACATGTGAAACAATCCTTTCACAAATTCACATTGGCACGCTTGTTGCTCATGGAAATGAATAACGCGCGCGAGGTCGGATCACTCGTGGATGCAAGGAGAGCGAGGGGTAAACTTGCAGAGACGACGTTTTACAAATACAATGACAAGTGGTGAAAGGAACCTCTGGCACCGTGTATGGTCACACTCATCCCATTGTAGTAACCACCAGGAACTGGCAGACAATTTGTTGTTTTCTGTCTGTGGTCCCAGAAAGAAATTAACTTTTTCCACCCCTAGTGACGACGTCCTCATACAATGTAGAATTCATGCATCGTCCACGTACATGTTACCTCAACGAAATCATATTAGCGTACGCAGAACGACGTATTACACAGTGAAAGTTAAACACCACTTTTCAAAGATTCCAAACAAAGCTAGAACGAAGCGAGCAATCTGAATTACGACATTTATAGGAAACCATGCATCACTGACACTGCAATTTCATGGGCTTGATGCGTATGTTTCGACCTTCCAAAAGCTTTAGAGCTTCTAAAGGCCTGGCCAAACGCTTTCAACATCGCATTCAAGATTGTTGAACGATGTTGAATGATGTTGAAAGCACGAGTGGCCAAATGAATTCAACATCGTTCAACATTCATGAATGACAATTAATTGAACGCGGGCTACCACAAAAGCTGGAATCGACAATATCCCGCATGGCGCATGTCTCTGTTCAACAAAGTTGAATGAAATGTGGCCAAATGCGTTCAACACCTTTCAACATTTTGAGAACAATAGAAATGTTGAACGCGTGTTGAACGAAAATTTGAACATGTTAAAATTTCGTTCAACATCATTCAACACCATTCAACAACGTTCAACATCATTCAACACCATTCAACAACGTTCAACATCATTCAACACCATTCAACAACGTTCAACATCATTCAACAGGGGTGGCCAAACGCTTTCAACATGTTGAATACAACAATGTTGAACGATGTTGAATGAAATGTTGAAAGCGTTTGCCCAGGCCTTAAAAGATGCTGTCCGCTATAGGTTAACGTCACATTCACCCAACAGCTTTCACTGATGTATGTGTTAAGGTCGTCCTGAATACGTGAAGATACATCAGTTGACGTATGCACAAAGAGGACTTCAAATTGTTCATTGTCTTTGTGTTAAATTTCTTTTGTACGAAGGACGTTATCACGACATCCCCGTTGTGTTTGCTAAATGTCCCTAACCTCTGGTCGAAGACGCCACCAACCTCGCTTTCATGTTGCAGTAATAATAGTAATGAGGAGATTAAGCCCGACTTCCGATGCGAATACCAATACCGATGTTCTACACTTCCGCTTCCGATTCGTTGTCATATTCGAAATCCGATAAGCTTGCGAATTCGAATGCGAATACTGAAACTGTGAAGGATAAAGGACTGGGGGCTAATCATCCTTACTTGCAGCCAGTGGCTGAATTGCGAAGGACGCAGATCAACGTGGCTGTGTCGAGGCATATCAAAGGCGCTCCAAGCAGCCGCCAACGACACAGTTCAGACCACGGATCACAGCTAAGATGTTAGGTGTTGTGAAACATGGCGAGTAATATAAACCTCGAAGACGTCTTACTTCTGCAAGCATATGATGATGACATTATAGACGAGGAAGAGCTTCTTCTCACCCTAGAGCTATGAGCGACCAGAATCCCATATTCGGTCTGCATCATCCCATCAAACTGACTTTCAAAATTCGGTCTACTTCGGAAGTGTTGACTACCGAAATCCCATACGCCGTCGTGAAATGATCTACTGCGCATGATCAGAACCGTATTTAGTATTGGTACTCGCATCGGAAGTCGAACTTAACCTCACCAATATATATAATTAAGCCCGACCAATAAAAACACTTGTCTGACAGATTTATATCCCCCGTATGGGAGCACGGATGTCGTGTGCTGTTAGGGCGCTGCCTCTCACCAATAGTTAAGCCCGGTTAGTCGGGGGTAGTACTTGGATGGGTGACCGTCTGGGAACAACCCCGGTCTCGAGCTTGGGACTCGTGTGAGTAGAGTTTAGTTGGTCTCTCCTGTGCTCCGAGGGTTTTTCGCGGGGTTCTCCGGTTTTCCTCCCTCCGTAAAATCAACACCTAGGGCTTATCTGGGATCCGTGGTCTGAACTGTGTCGTATATGGCGGCTGCTTAAAGCGCCTTTGATATATATGCCTCGACACGGCCACATTGAAAAATCCTTAGGAGTAATTTGATTGTAAAGATACACGTTTGATGTATTCTAATTAAAGACCTTTACCTTTACAAGCTTCGGAGCCAATCAGATCTGACCCTAGCGACTCCATTGGCTCGGAGCGATCAAAGAAACGGCGTCTTCGAGCATAGGTTCTCTCGCCGCTTTCAGCAGGGAGCGGGCGGCGCAGCATCTCTGGAACCAGCTACATGTCTTGAGTATTTGAACTTGACGAACGTGGCAAACATCTGTTACATTACACCAAGCTCACAAACGTATCACATACACTTCATGTATACGTACAACTTGTAATATCATTTTTAAGTATAACATTTCTTATTATATGGAGAAGAGTATTTTACTAGCAACTAAAACACTCGTAGAATCCATATTTCACTACATCCGGGAACCGAGTGGCGTCTCGTATGTAACGCTCGCGAGTGACATATCGACAAGTCAAAATTTACGCCTTTTGCCGTAAGTTTCGAATCAAGTAAATTTGAGCCAGTAACTTCTCTTTAATTCAGTTTTTCACGTAAAATGAAGTATTCGAATAAGCTGTTGTATTTTTCATTTGTATTTTCTAAACGTTTTAGGTCAAGCGGTTGTAGTTTTTGCATTAAATCCAGTTTATCAACATCACTTCCACGCATAATTTCATTGTCCATATAATAAATAGAACATTACACGGTTGCTCAAAGATATGGATTTTATGTTCTCGTGGCAAGAGCAATACCTCGCTCATTTGCTGCACTCACTCCTTACCACTCGAACATAATGTCTCAATCAATTCCAAGCGTGCCCATGCCCCCCCGGCATTTGATGGGCATTCGACGATTCACCTGTTCCCAGGGTCGGGCATTTGCCTCTGCAGGTCTTCCTCAGGGGGGAATTTGTTGAAGTGCCTACTAGACTAAATAGTATATACTTGCCTGTTATTTTCTTGAAAAGTAACCTGGCAAAAGTAAGTACTGTAAGTCTGTACTCAATTACGAAAATTCTATCTTTTATAAAGGCACACCGCATATTTCATACTAATACATGCTCGTCCACTTCTCCAGCTTTCTCATATAAAACAACGATTTATTTATTTTTGCCATAAAAATACCACTGACTCACAAGCGCCAAAAATGTCGCATGTCTACCGTTCTTTAACCGTATTATAAAATACGCCATGCACATGTGGATTGCGATCAATCATGGCGGATTTACAGGAGTTTGAGGAGAATAATGATGTGCCGTTTGAGACGTTTGAAAGTAGTTTTTGACCTTTATTTTATAAATATACGTTTATGTTTAATAATATGGATGGTCACGGCCGCTTCAGTTGTCTGACAATATAAACATCTGCTTCTTTAAATTCCCATGGGTGGGGCATTTACATCAATTTCAAGACCCCTCTGTGGGGATTTTGTACAGCTATGCTGACCTCATGGTGGGGCATTTGCAATACTCTAAGGCAAAAATGTCAAATGCCCATCAAATGCCCAGGGGGGTGGTCACACTTGGAATTGATTGAGACATAAAATCCATATCTTCTCACCACCGTGTAATATCCAGTGAACTCTAAGTAAACTGGAACGCTAACTCCATAAGTCAGGCCCTATGAATGGATGAAGCCAAAAATCTTTAAATGTTAGTTTTTCTGAGTTTTGAGCTGAAATACTTAACGCTGAACGTTGGGCTGTATATGAAACTGAAGCTATTGAAAAATGCTATTTGGTATAGAAACTTCAAGACTTTAGCTAAAAGGGAAATAATTAAAAAATATAAAAACAACTGCCATTTTGTTTGCCGAACGTTACAAAATGGCAGTTGTTTTTATATATTTTAATTATTTCCCTTTTAGCTAAAGTCTTGAAGTTTCTATATACCAAATAGCATTTTTCAATGGCTTCAGTTTCATATACAGCCCAACATTCAGCGTTAAGTATTTCAGCTCAAAACTCAGAAAAACTACAACAAGTTTCTTAGTGTTATTTCCCAGCGAAATATGGTCGAACATTTACTACATTTTAAAAAGTTTAAAATAACGAGGAAACTTATACTATACATCAAATTGAAGCCAATCCTATTTCTAAAAACATACGTATAAAACAATGTATTTCAATCCGTTGTTTTGGAGTAATTTGTTATCGTCCCAAACAAAATATATGGCAGGATGAAAATTAAGTAACTTGAAGCACGGGAGCTACCTGCAAAGGGACTGGCACTGGCTTCAAAATCCCCCCCTGAGTTATCGTTCCAGTCTTCTTATAGTTCAATGGTAATATCCCCTTTATATGCAACCACTATCGCTTACCAATCTAATATCATATTAACTACATTCCACATGCAAACGCTACCGCTTAGAAAGTACATATGACTATGAATTAGCAACTTGGTGATGATCATGTTCATGAAGAAGATGACGTGATGTTGATGTTGATGATGATGAAGAAGATGATGATGATCATGATGATCATGATGATGATGATGTTGATGATATTGTGCGTTAGTGATGTTAGAATAGTAGTGATGGTTAGTACTTAGTATAGTGATGGGGATAGTGGTTTATAGTGATGAAGTTGGTGGTGGTGAAGGTCATGCATGATGAGTTCATCTTACCGTTAAACGCACTCGTGGAAGACCAGCTGGCCAAACTGAAGAATATGGGATTAAAGGCTGTTGTTTTGAGAGACGATCGCAACACGAGTTAACCACGATAATACATTATATTTTCGAATTCAAATGTTGTGTATTGGTTTGTCCAGATTATATCAGACGTACGTTCATGGCAGAGTGTACAGTGTGAAATTCCTATTTTGTTGAATTTGTTTGAATTTTTTTCATTGTTTCTTAAGGCCAATCAGAACGCTCTCATTTACAGAAGTTCACAGAGCCACTTGACGCATTAGCGCGTGGGTCTGGGTACGAGAATGGTCTACCATTTGCGGTTCAAGCGTTTAGTGAATAACTAGTTTTTTCGAGTTTTGAAACAAACGTTGTCCAATGACAACTATACGTTTGACAGATCAAATCAATGACGAATAGGGGGTGTAACTTTCCGTTGTTATTGCTTCCGTTTCAAGTTTCAACGTTGTGTTGATATTTTCTCACGGACCACGGCAAACATGGAATCAGACAGAGTTGGAAAAAAAGCTGTGGGTCTATGCGGGTACCACCCGGAGGAAGGTTTACCTTAGTGAGGAAGGTTTAAAGTGAAAACACGTGAAACAACACATTCGGTAATCTGAGAAAGTTACAATTGATCAAGCAATGTGTCGAGAAGAAATGCGATTTGCAGCAAAACATTGGCTAACCAACAATTATGCAGCACTGGCAGCAGTTACATGTGTGAGACATGTACGCTGATGTCTGCTGTGATGTCTGTATCTTCGAAGTGAACTACCCTTATCAGATGACCTGCGTTCACTGATCATTCCGCTTCTAACATTAAGCCAAAGACAAGTTATTCAAAGCAAACGCTGCCGTGTGAAAAGAACGATGACAAGTATTGACAACGGAAAGTTACACCCCCTATATATTCGTTATTGATTTGATTTGATCTGTCAAACGTATATTTATTATTGGGCAACTGTTGTTTCAAAACTCGAAAACAACTAGTTATTCGCTAAACGCTTGAACGCAAATGGTAGTATTAGCAAAACTTTACAAACTCGTTTTGATTTAACGATCGTGATCTCATCTGGGTCTCAGTTCGCCATCTTTCCTCAACGCTAAACATACTTCACCACTCTATCATGTAACAAACTATACAACTAATCCTTTCACCATACCTTCCATCTATAATTCTTGTGGTCAAATAATGCTTTGGTCAAACGGCGAAATTCCTGTGCATTGAAGACAATAGCTGTCAGCCTACGCGATATTCAAAACTCCATAGAATTTTTAATCTGAAACTTTTCGTTGTTTTTTATATTCAATTTCAGCTTAAAGGGTATTGGCAATAAAAATTAAGTTTGTTTAATTTGAAAGAACTCGTGAAATTGTAATAGAAGATCTTCTACAACTTTTTCGTGTCTTTCTTCGTTTTCAAGATATTCCAGTTTGTTTGATGTGTAAATGAGATGGGCTCTGACGTCAGGAGCAGGGTACAGTATTTTTACACAAAGCAACATCAGTTAGGAAATGTTCAGTGTCACAAGGCGTTTTTATGTACCCAGTTTGAAGTGATTTCGTTGAACAAATTTAGAGATATAACTGATTTTGCTACGTGTGAAAATACTGTCCCCTGCTCCTGACGTCAGAGTCATCTCATTTACATATTAAACAAATTGAAATATCTTGAAAACGAAGAAAGATACGAAAAAATTGTAAAAGATCTTCTATTGCAATTTTACGAGTTCTTTCAAATTAGACAAACTTAATTTTTGTTGCCAATGTCCTTTAAGTCCGGTTTTCATATGCTTTATACATGTTATTAAACTCTTCTTTCAACTATGTTTTTACTAACTTGGCAATTAAGTGCTTAATTATCGAAGGTAAAAGACAAAGACAAAATAAGTTTGCTTTATTTGAGAAATTTAGCATAGTTCGAGAACTATAAACTTTTAAACGCGCCGGTACTTCCGACAACAGTGAGATGTTTTTCCGACTTCACGCCGATATATTCCGACTATTTTTAGATCTTTAAAACGGCAGAAGAATCTAGGTTTCCGATTAAGGTAATTCCTCAGTAATTCTTTCAGAAATTAAAAGATGCTGAGTTTGTGATATGCTTTAGTAAAATTACAAAAAAAAAGTTGGGGTCACCGAACTCGTTTAGAAATTACAGCTGCCAGTAAATCATGGTGTTTTCCCAATTTGTAGCCATTTTGGCTAACTTTTGATTTCGTCTTGTTATCTTGAAAAATCCTGCATAAAAAACGTAGTTGATAAAGATTGGGAAAATATTTGATATTTAGATGCACTTATATATGAACTATTTAGTGGCAACAAATAATGGAAGAAAATTTGACGAAAATAACAATTGACAAACATTTTTGCGATATAAGAATGTCCACATTCTTTCTTGTTACATGTTTTTTTGAAGCCGTAAGAACGAGAAACGTACGATAGATATTTCAAATTCTCGAAATGATTTTTTCTCTATTCTTTCATATATGCTGTAGAGCTGGTGGAGGAAATAAATAATTAAAAAAAAGTGCGGGTCACCGAGTGTCTTAGTGAGCTACACAAGGTTGAAGCTTGAACATGGAGCATTTCCCTCTTTTTTCCGACCAAAATTAAGTTAGTATCTTCTTGTCAAAGATATTATTAGCTGATTTAGCTTCCTTAGTGATATTTTTACGTGTTTTCGTCACTAACGCTTGGATACATCTTGAATTAGTATTGCAGAATTATGCGCAGAAAAGCTGTGCAATGCAAAACTGAGGAATTACGTTAAGCTCTATATTTTAATCGTTATTTCAATTAGGAAGTAATAAGTAGCTATTTTTGACCTGATAAAAGGAAGCGTCTACAAAGCGTATTTCATGAGAACTTTATGACGTCACAAGTGCACTTATGACGTCACAAGTGCATTTTCGTAAGGCATTTCCGACAATGCGCCATTTTGAACTTGACAAGATTTCCAGTTACAAAAACATCAATATTTCGTAATATTTAAAATCGCCAAGTTTTTGCTGGTTTAGCTTTTAGAAAAAATTCCATTTTGTTGTCTTGATCCCGTTGAATGAATGATTGCGAGAAAAATTTTGATTTGTAGTGGAACACCAACCTGTGTGACATTTTGCTTTCATATGAAATGTTATGTTATATACCAGAATTTTCTTGATTTGCGGTTTGGAGTGTTTTATCTCAAGAAAAGTTGTAATAAAGTATTGGGCAACTATATATTTTCTGAAAGTACAGAGACTGAATTTTTAAGCCAAGTTTCACTTCCTTTATTCACACTATGACTGAAAGCAGAGTGGCTGATTGTGAAAATTGCTACAACCAACTAACTTTACTACAGATATTGAAAACATTGTTTTTAAAGTGCTTGTGTTCTGCGCATGTACGAAACTAATGTTTACATCTTTATTTACAAAAATAATACTAATACCTTATTCAAGATTGTAAGCTTTTCTTGGTTCCCATTCATTACTTGTACCCAAAACAAAACATTTTCAGGAGAAATAGAAGAAATCCGAGGAGATATCCTCGCCGAATCGCTTGGTTTACTGCCATGTTGTTCCTAACGGTTTACAATGAGCTGAGCACTTCATGTAATTATCTACGAATGTCATGTTTTGGACTGTACGTTCACCTTTAAGTTTGTTTTATTAGAAAGAACATTTGAAATGACAAAGTAACATCTTTTGCACTTTTTCGTTTCTGAAATATTTCAGTTTGTTTGATGTGTAAATGTCAGTCACATGTTGTCTGACTTACACGCTCATAATGCCCTATCGAAGAAGGTTATATATCTTTGCTATTATCAAACGAAATCACTTATAAAGGGCTTAAATTTCTTCTGAAAAGGTTATCATCTCACTTAGCAAAAGTAAAGAATAGTACGAATTTATCAGCGAAGCTTTCATAGGTCCTCTTGAAGCATGACCGCGTTTCTAGGAAAATGGGTACTCCATTGTCTTTGACGTCATACCGGTACAACCAACCAATCACCTTGAACAGCAGGGAATTTTGTCTGCGCATGCGTCGCGCGAGTTGTCGTGGGGAGTCTGGGGACTTCAAAAACATAAACAAAGATGGCGGTAAATTTTTTTCCCCCACAACCCTTATGGCCTTATTTCCCCCAGAAAAAGGTGTATAGTTTGTAAAACGGCTTGTGAAAGGACACTGGAAACAGTCAGAAGCAGCCTCCCACAACGTGAAGAAATAGAAAGATATTTTAGTGAGTCGTACGGTACTACGATATTAAATTGGGTGACAACGACTTGAGTACGTTGTGGTCAACATGCCGTGGCTTCATATGCACGCAGTTTAATTGAGCTCAAAGCCCCATTTCTACAATTTTTAAAACAATAGTGTCGTTAAAATTTAAGAAAATCAACTAAAGACTGACAATCGGTAAAAATATTTTGAGGCTATAGATCCGATTTTGCAGAAATTGACAATATTTGCATGTCGTCGCCGCAATGAAATTAGTAGCGTAGGCATGTCAAACTTTATTGTAAGATCTGAGTGAGACAAAAAAACTGATTATATATTTCTATGTACGAACGCAATTATACATAAATTTAGCACAACGTTGTGTAAAATATCAGAAGAACGTCAGTGTCTCCACTAATTGGACAACATAGTTTAAAACTCTGGTTGACCGACAGATTGTTAGTAAATCTTGAAGATATCTTGGTCGTCATACCTTCTCCACATTTTCAAAATTTCGCCATAGACGATACAAAACACGATGAGCCCGCGATATTTTTTAACAGCGCAGACAAAATTCCCTACTGTTATCACCTTGTTGTTTGTTACCGGTTAACATCACAAGGTACTAGTACCAGTCTTTATTTCGACGCGGTCGTCGTTCACACGAGTTCAGCAAAAAGAGCAAAAACTCAAACTTAGACAGTTCATAAAAATGGCACCGAGTGACTGGTTTCAATTATTTCTTCGGTTTTAGATTGGACTTTTCCGACTTTAACGGAAAATAGAATAAACTGGAAATGTATAGTTGCCCTTTAAAATTCTACGTGTTTAGTGTTGTAGAAGGAACACACGCACATGCTTTCTTCGAATTAAGTTTGGTTTGATAATAGCAAAGATATATAACTTTTTTCGAGAAGTCCTTATGTACGTCAAAACATGTGACATTTGCATATCAAACAAACTAAAATATCTCAAAAACGAAGCAAGGAAACCAAAAACTGCAGAAGATGTTACTTTGTAGAAGATACAAAGAAACTTAATTTTCATGTCATAAACACTCTTTCAATTCAGGAAGTAAGATATTATTGTCAGAACTCGAAAGTATATATGGAGATTAATTTTAAAGCTGCGCCCATCAGATCAATTTCGTAATCGATTAATCGTGGTCAACAATCGAGTAGATCGTATTACATCTCAAACTCATTAATAATTCACGAGGAAAACGCAAAGGAAATCAGTACCGTGTCTGTGGTTTGGATATCGGAGGAAGAAATTACATAAATTAAGCAAACATTCACATTGATTTTCTCTTAAAATACTTATTTGTTTGAAATGCTATATCAAACACTCGGAGGAGTGTTTCATCAGGAAATCCAAACACCTCGAAGTTTGTTGAAAAACCTCGGTTTTCAACAAACGTCTCGGTGTTTGGATATCCTGATGAAACACTCCTCCTCGTGTATGATATGAACCGCGTTGCGTTAGTCTTGGTGTTCTGCGCATCACTATTGAAGTACGTGTTTCACAATCAATCACCCAACTTTCATACATAGTGTGAATAAAGCAAGTGAACTTGGCTTCAAAATATTGGTTAAGGCCGAATTCCACTCACATCAAAGTTTCCTTTGTGTTAAAACATAGCCAATAGAAGTGTACATGGTCTGGAAGCCAAGCAAACTTTTAAAATAAAAGTAGCGTGCTGCGTAGGCAGTGTTGAAACAACAATCGAAATATAGTAACTTAGGTTAGATATACTGCCGAAACAGAGAACGTAGGATCTAACGTTTCGAGCGAAGGCCCTTCGTCAGAGAGAAACGTCAGAAACTTTTAAAAGACTAACAATTCAACGACGATTCATGTTGAGTGGGACCTGAAGGTGACAAAGCCTTTCTTTTAAACATCGAACCCAAACGTTGTTATTGGATGACTGTTTCATTATATCCGAAAAAACTACAATGCGTTCAATAGAACAATGACTTTTTCTCCAGCTTCCAGGCCCCCATGTATATTTTTATTGACTATGTTTCGACCTTAGAGCTTAGAAGACAAAGGTAATTCCTTGTCCTAAGAAAAAATGTTCTCAGTGGAAACTCCGCTTTCAGTCCCGGCCTTTTGTACTTTCCGAAAAGTATGTGGTTGTCCATCTTGTACTGCAACTTTGCTTGCCATAAAACAACTCCAAACTTTGCGTACCGCGTGAATCAAGAAAACTCAGGTATATATTGCCCTCTTAATGTTGCCATCTTTTGACCAAACATTTATGTGCGCTGTCTTTTGTGATTTACAGATCACCAAAGTACAAGTAAGCCGTTGACCACTGCATCAACCAGACCATCCACACGCTCAGGATCACCTAAGTCATCAAGACCATTTCCAACAACAAGGCCATCTTCTTCTTCTCCCCCCTTCACCGGGCGTGCAGGTAACATACACAACCTCGCACCCTTGCCGCTTAACTCGGCGATCGCAACTTGCTAGAGCCGAGTAAAGAGCCTGGGTACGAGGTTGGCAACATACACTCATCATTCACATTATTTCAAACAATCTTCTTCCTCCTCCTTTTTCCTTCGGTTCGGGAAACGACCCCCCCCCCCCCCCCCTGGACTTCGAGTCCAGTTTGTATCGCGTTTGACTTGTTTCGACAGTAGTGAGCATTTTGCAGACTAGTTCCTAGTCCTCTTTTCTCTCGAACGTATTTTGGTGACGTCACAGAATAGGGATCGAGCAAGAGGACTAGCGGAAAATATTCATCTTTATCTATCATGAATCCTGCTGGAGCTCGGATTCTTTAATCTTTATGAACGAGGGCACTTAAACAAACTTCTTCTTGAGAGCAGACAGCAAACGAGTAGGTTTCTTTGTTTTACATTACGTTAAAAGGTTGTTACATACGAGGCTTTATAAAGTAGTGTTCGGCGTAGGAAGTGATTGTGTTGAAACACATTTATACAAATCGAAATATGCTATTTTAACGTTTCGGCAGTAGACCAACCTTGCTATATGATGTTATAAAGAATTGTGCAGACCGACGTGAGTGTTATCTGCTTTGGTTTTCCGCCAAACGGCCGTTTGGTGCCTGTATAATTTGGGGCCAGATTTGGGGCCAGGCAAAACATTTTATTCCAGGCCTCTCACAATTCGGTCTGCCGCTCGACGTGAAAAAGAGAGGCCTGGGAACCAGCCTGAACATTTTGTATTGAAATTAATACTACATACCAATTCGGGTTGGAAATAGTTAAAAAGTTTTATTTATTTATTTAACTTCGCCATGTATAAAATAATAAATGGCAGGGTCACCGCAACAGCATACACCAATTACTGCGGCCCCGTTATACAAAATTAATTAATTTAAGATCAAATAACTAAAGTTAAGTTAAGTTAAAATTATTAAAAACAGCAAGAGATAGGGCTAGCTAGACTGCGAGCAGTATTCCACTTGAAACATATAGATTTCCAAGATCTGGGGTCATCTACATCGTAGTTTATATCCAAGGCAGTGAAATAATAATTGAAAAGCAAAATCTTAAATTGCTTGATGGTTATGGAGTTATATCTTAATTCTCCAGGAAGTATGTTCCAGATTCTAGTGGATCTATTAAGAAAGGAAGTTTGGAATGTCATTGTTTTACATCTTCGAAGGCGGACGAGAGTTAAGTTCGAGTTGCTTGTAGATCTTGTTAGTTTATTTGGAATGTTAGGCACCGGTATAATATCACTACTTACAGTCACTAAATCATTAATTGCTTTGAAAAAGAATATCGTGTCCATATACTCATGCCAGAAACTATGCGGGAGTAACGGAGTGGCCATTTTGTTCATTTACAATGCATTATATACACGTATAGCCTCCACTTCATTCTTTTGAATTCCATGCATTCAGTTTTTTACTCATTCTTTCGAGCTTTTGTCTGTTTTCAATAGAATTTAGAAGAACGAAGTTGAGGCTATGTGTATGATTAATGATGCATTGTGGTATTTATGCAATTGGTCTCGGAATAGGACGATACATACATACATAGATAGTGTAAACTTTCCGGGGGATAAACTTACCAGGTTTAACGACATACCTACTTGTCGTAGCTGAAAGGCTAAAACCAGTGAAAATGTGAAACACTAGTATCAGTCTTTCATAGACGGCAAATATTTATGTCGCTTTAAGCTCGTAAGCCCTAAAGAGCGATAACAGACAGGTTGATTCGTACCTTATCTATGGATATTTCTTGAAAGACGTGGATATCTTAATATACCAAGAATGAAAGAAGTTCCCCCCGGAATATATTAGAATAGCACTGCGCACGCGTGGTTTTGTTTACGACTGGCGAATACAACAATGGCGGAGAAACGTAAACGAGCGATCAATTTTCTTCTCGAAACAACGACTTTCTAGGCTTAGCTGCATGGCTAATTAAATATGGTCTGAACGAAAGGATTTATTGTCTGCCTAGCGGAAGGTGCGAATAAATATTAAAAACTTTATATTTAACTTTAATATGGTCTGGCATGTTGACGAATGACGATGTTGTGAAGTCGGTTTGTAGAGTGTTGTTGGTTCGTGTCTGTTATATTTTACACGAATGGCGCTCGAGCAGTTTTGCACGTCAGCTCAGTAACAAATTCTGAAGACTGGAGATTGTAGACTGTCTTCGCATTTTGATTTGGCGTTCAATAAACAACTGTAGGAAGAAGCCTGCGTGAACTTAGCGCGTGATTGGGCAGACGATTCGCAAGGCTACATAACGTGAAGCTAGCAACATAACCATCACACGATCGTAATTACAATGCATTATATACACGTATAGCCTCAACTTCATTCTTTTGAATTCCATTTAGTTTTTTACTCACTCTTTCGAGCTTTTGTCTGTTTTCAATAGAATTTAGACGAACGAAGTTGAGGCTATGTGTGTATAATGATGCATTGTGGTATTTATATGCAATTGGTCTCGGAATAGGACGATGGCAGGCGTTCCTTTTGTTTCCTGCCCTCAATGGAACGGCGCTCTATGCTGGCTAATTTTCTGTAATGTCGCGTATTTTTTCATTTTAATTTTGCGTGCACAATGAAGCACGGGTGATGTGTGCTGTTAGGGCTCTGCCTCCCATCGCTGCAGTCCAAAGTTAAGACCAGTTGGACGGGGTTAGTACATGGATGAGTGGCCATCTGGGAATAACCCCGTGAACTCATGTGAGTAGAGTTTAGTTGATCTCTCCTCTGCTTCGAGGGTTTTTCGCCGAGTTCTCCAGTTTTTCTCCCTCCGTAAAATCAACACCTAAGTCTTAGCTGTGATTCTTGGTCTGACATGTGTGTCATAAATTTGTCGTATGGAGGCTGCCAGCGCGCCTTTAATATACCTTTGACTCTGACACTTGAAATTTAATGTGTGAAGTGCTCTTGAAAAGTCCCTTGTGGGAAGAAGTAATTAAATTTGTATTTGTACATATTTGTACCTCAAACCCATCATCTCTCAGCGTTTTCAGCATTGTGGTGTTCACTTTCGACCGTCCTCCTGCCTTTTCTGCCTTCATGCAATTCGATGGATGGATGGATGGATTTGTTTGATTTGATTTTCTTGATTTGATTTGATTTTCTTGATTTGATTTGACTTGCTTGATTTGATTTGATTTGATTTGATTTGATTGATTTGATTTGATTGATTTTTATTTGATTTGATTTGCTTGATTTTGAATTGCTTGATTTTGATTTGATTTGATTTGATTTGCTTGATTTGATTGATTTGATTTGATTTGATTGATTGATTGATGTTAATAAGTCAATTACTTACTTAATCGATATTTCTCAAATATAAATAAAAGTAGCGTGCTGCGTAGGCAGTGTAGAAACAACAATCGAAATGTAGTAAGGTTTGATATACTGCCGAAACAGAGAACGTAGTAGTCTAACGTTTCGTGAGAGAGAAACGTAAAGAGTGTAAACAAACAATGAGCTTATGTAAGAAAGATAATCATGTGACCAAAAATAAGCCAATCAGATAAAAATAACAATAACAAATTGATAATGAGATGCGAAAAATTAGCCAATCAAAACAAAATAACAATAACAAATCGATGAGATGACTTGCACTTGTAGCAAAAAAAAAAGCTCATCGACGGTATGAATAGCAAATGTCTTTCGCATCTCATTATCGATTTGTTATTGTTATTTTGCTTTGATTGGCTAATTTTTCGCATCTCATCAATTTGTTATTGTTATTTTTATCTGATTGGCTTATTTTTGGTCACATGATTACCTTTCGTATATAAACTCATTGTTTGTTTACACTCTTTACGTTTCTCTCTGACGAAGGGCCTTCGCTCGAAACGTTAGACTCCTACGTTCTCTGTTTCGGCAGTATATCTAACCTTACTATTTTTCATCCCGGTTAACCGGACTAGCCCGCTTGCCATCGAAACGTGGCACTTAATAGATAGACCTTATACTAAAATGGCCGCCGAATTAAAATCTTTTTGTACACATATAGATTAGCCCTTATGAACTCGTTTTCGTGTGGGAAATTCAAAATAATTTTTACTTTTAAACGAGGTCATAAGGGTTAATTTATATGTACGACACGTGAAAGAATTTTTAAGTGTCTGCCATTTTTTAATAAGGTCTATTGAACGTATAACAATAAATATTAACATTGTGTTTTCTTTTAAGGTCCCCCCAAAGCCGGCTCAGGTAATGTACCCACTTATACATGATTACGTGTTATGGTGTGAGCATATGTGTCCATAGCAACGAGAAACCGTCTGATACTTTTCGTTTAATTTTTAAACCGAAAATATCATATAAACTTGTTAGGACGTGCTCTCAAGTAATTACATTGTTATCTCGAAATCCTTCGTTTCAAGAGGGACGATTAATGTCGTATTTCCCTCATTAATACTAGATGAAGACGTTTCTAGTTTTAAACGTCCCTCATCCATGCAGTATTCATGAGGATTGAATTGGATTCTTTTTATGTACATCTTAAAGTGCACATGAAACGAGAATTAAGTTTGTCTTATTTGAAAGAACATTTAAAATGGCAGAGTAACACCTTGTGCAGTTTTTTGTTTCCTTGCTTCGTTTTTGAGATATTTTAGTTTGTTTGATATGCAAATTAAACATTTTGACCTCACACGTGCATAATGAGTTATCGAAAAAGTTATATATCTTTCCTATTATCAAATATAATAATCACTTGATGATGTACATGTTTAGTGTTCTGGGCGAAACACGAGCACTTGCTTCATTCAAATTATTTTGGTTTGATAATAGCAAAGATATATAACCTTTTTCGATAACTCATTAAGCACGTGCGACGTCAAAATGTTTAATTTGCGTATCAAAAAAACTGAAATATCTCAAGAACGAAGCAAGGAAACGAAAAACTTCAATAGATGTTACTCTATCATTTTAAGTGTTCTTTCAAATAAGACAGACTTAATTTTCGTTTCATAGGCATATTAACAAACCTTTCTGGCCTCGTCTTTGTGTCTGCAATTCAAAAGAATCTTTGCGTCATAACGAGGCTAGAAAGGCTCATTTAGATGCACATAAAAGAATATTTAAAACGGTGGCCTTTATGAAAGTGGTCCATAACTTTATCCAATAACTCATTATGCACATGTGACGTCAAGATGTTGAATTTGCATATTAAACAACGTGAAATATCTCTACAACGAAGCCAGGAAACGAAAAACTGCAAAAGATGGTACTTTGTCATTTTAAGTAATAATAATAATTAAAGATGCACCGATATAGGAATTTACCGATATTCCGATAACCGATATTTTAGTGCCGATATTTGCCGATACCGATAACCGATACCGATATTCTGGCTTCAGAAAATGTCCGCATAGCTCCTGCAGGCACATGCGACAAAAGCACAAAATTACTTCGTGAGGGTGGGAATTCCGTGGTTGCCACGCGCCCAAACCCAGTCCCCCCTCCCCCAAGAGGCTGTTCACGGGCTATCGTTGGCGTCAACTTCGCAACGGAAATATCCTTTGTTCCTATTGAATTGAATTTATTTTCTTCCACAATTGGGTGACCAAATAAATATACACGAATACCGGCAAGGATATCGGTAAGAATGCCGATACCGATATTGTAATTTTAGCGCCGATACGCCGATATCGATATCGGTGCATCTCTAATAATAATAACTTTATTTTAATTGTTAAATCCTTTCAGCTACAAGAAGCTGGTATTAGTAGGATGAACAATATTTAAAATATTATAACTTAAGAAATATATAAATTACAGTATTAGTATCTATATAAAAAGGGAAAAAAAAAGATACACGCTATAAACTACAAATATGATTACTACTATCAGATTCTGAAAGATAATTAAAAAGTGTTTGTTTAAAGTAATTTCTCTCATACTTCGGCAGTGAGTTCCAGTCTTTTGCTCCTTTGTACTTATTAAACATTGACTGTCCAGTTTTAGTTCTTACCATAGGTAAATTTAAAGGTGTTTTGTCCCTAAGCTGCCTTTCTAGCAATGTACTTCGAAATTTAAAAATTCCCTTCAACTGATCTGGACATTCCAGATTGTTTAAAATTTTGAAAATTGTTACAAATCTTATAAAACGTCGTCTATTGTACAGAGATAAAAGTTTAAGTTCTTTTCGCATTTCCTGGGTACATTGTCTTCCCTGGTTTAACATAATTATCATGGCTCGGTTTTGAACGTTTTCAACTTGACTCGTGAGGGTGGATCCACAGTCGTGCCATACAATCGAGCAATAATCCATGCTCTTTCAAATTAGACAGACTTAATTTTCGTTTCATATAAGCAATTTAAATGGAGCAGTAAAACTCGGACGTCACATCACTTTATTTAATTTTATCACTTTATTCTAACCTCGCATTTATCCCGATCTGGTCCATCTTATTATTTTATGATAATTATTTTTTGAAAATTAGAAATTACTTGAGGACAGTGTTTGCTAGTCTTCGTCATCCTGTATTCCTTTTAAATTTGTTTTCTTCTTTCAACCTAGACGATCGTTCCTCTTCCTCTGGTGTAGCAGTGTGGCTGGTCGTGTTTTTAATCGTATTTTTCGGTATATTTATCTTTATTGCCGCCTATTATTGTGGCATGAGAAACTTATTGTGCAAGTGCCGCAAACAGCGCCGTTCAAACAACTCTTTATCTGAAGAGGGTGGCGAAATGGATGAAATGTCGAGAGCGGAAAAGGGAAGAGAGAGCAAGAGGAAGTTGATTGGCACTGATACTGATAACACTGATAATTCAGCGAAAAGACAGAATAGTCCTGTTAAGAAAACTAACTCGCATAAAGCCGTTTCGGAGGAAGATATACATGGTTCTGTTGAGATCAAGCCAGTCAACGACAAAAACACGTGTTGATTAAGGTCGGTATGAAATGAAAAATTAAGTTTCTAACTAACTGTATCATTTGGAAAGAACGTTTGAAATTATAACAACACGCCTGGGTCAGCTGGCCTTCACTTGGGCTACTGGCGAAGTGCGGAGGCTCCGCAGAAGCTCCCCCCTCTTTCTCTTCTCCTTCTCTTTCTCTTCCCCCTTCTCTTTCTCTTCCTCTTCTTTGTCTTTGTCTTCTCTTATTTTTCTTCTTTCTCTTCTTCCACTTTTTACTTCTTCTTTCTCGTCTTTCTCGTTCTTCTCCTCTTTCTCTCCTCTTCGTCTTCCTCCTCTTCCTCCTCCTTCTCACCCTGTTCCGCTTCTCTTCTTCTTCTTTCTTTTCTTTTGTCTCTTCTCTTCTTTTTTCTTTCTCTTTTCTCAACTTTTCTTCTCTTTCATAAATGTTATTACCTCCGCCAGGAGGTTATGTTTTTACCCCTGTTGGTTGGTTTGTTTATTTGTCTGTCTGTCGCCAGGATATCTCAAAAACTATTGCACTGATTTTCATGAAAGTTTGCATAGACCAACGACCAATCCATTAAATTTCGTAAAATGTATATATTCTACACTCGAATTTTCCTTCACCCAAAATCCTGAGAACATGCTATGTAATCGAGTGAAATTCCCAATATTACTTATAATATACCCAATTCTCTCCTTGCATTACCACCTTAATATATATATACAGAACTCGCGATCAAGCTCTCGGCAACGCCCTCCGTGGCTCAGTGGTCAGAGCATTGTACTAGAATCGCAAGGTCGTGGGTTCAATTCCTGCCGGAAGGCCTGTGTAGTTGCATTTTTCGCAACTGGTCCCGGTCTGTTCTTAAAATGTATATATTCTACACTCGAATTTTCCTTCACCCAAAATCCTGAGAACATTAAATTTCGGTTGACTTCAGTCAAAATTTGGATGAGAAATTATTAAAAATCTGACCGCAAGATTCTCCGTGTATAAGAAATGCTTTTCATTTTATGCAAATATTTTTGCATAATTTTGGTACGAGTGCAATGAAGCATTTTATTCATACATGCATGTGTTGGTCTCGTGAGCTAGCCTGGTTAGCGGGATGCTCGTTCTCTTTTTAAAAATCTCTAATGACCACTGGAGGAGATATATGCAGTCTCTGACTTCCCTCTAGTTATAACATAATTTTACCAAAACATTTCAAAAACATAGTGAGCTATATAAAATTTTTATTTAAAGTGCCACTAACCCCAAAAATGTTTTCTCGAGATTCAAATAGCCCTTGTTGAGTATATTAGCACCAACATATCTTTTCTGTTATTGAACACTTCTTTCATTTTTTATGCCCCTTCAAACTTGCAAAATTTCACATCTGTTTGTCCCATGGCGGAGCAGTGAGGGGAATGGGTATAGGATGCGTATGACGCAATACCAGGAATTCGTCTTCAAAAATCTATAGTGTAGTACACTGGAACTATAATAAAATAATTAAAATGAAAAATATCGCCAAACTGGCTATAAACGTAACCTGGGTACGTTCTTTCCTATTTACTTTACAGTAAAAAAAAATATAGAATTCCTGGAATTACGTCACAAACCCTTCTTGACGCAGTCTCTCAAGTGCTCCGTCGTGTCCGTCATTATTACCACTTCAATCAATTCTTAAATCAAGATGATTTTACCAATTTAGTTAATTTATATTGCATTCTTCATCATTTGGATTGGCGATGTTTATTCGTGCAAAAAACGTTTTGGGGTTAGTGGCACTTTAATTTCAAGAGTTCTTTCAAATAATACAGTTTGTTGAAATGTGATTTTTCATTTCATATTCACTTTGACCAGAGAAACGTTGCTACCTTTTGAAAGGAGTTTAAGTTTAAGTTTAAATTAAAAGAACGAAAGACGACGAAACTTTCCGGGCCCCATGTTCATGTTGGCCTTCTTGCAAGAGTGAGGAACTAGGAGCAAATCTTGTATCCTAACTTGGGCAGTCCATTTGTTAATTGCATGGTATTCCACTGGACATTCAGTGATGCTTGTCCTATAACTGTCTGGTATGGTACGTGCAACCATTTATCTGGTACCTTACAAATATCGGCCATGCTACAATTAACCATCTATCTGATATCTTGCAACTCTCTGGTATGGTACAATTAACCATCTATCTAGTATCCTACAACTCTTTGGTATGGTACTTGCAACCATCTATCTGGTATCCTGCAACTATCTGGTATCCTACAACTGTCTGGTATGGTACGTGCGACCATCTATCTAGTTTCCTACAACTGTCTGGTATGGTACAATTAACCATCTATCTTGTATCCTACAACTCTTTGGTATGGTACCTGCAACCATCTATCTGGTATCCTACAACTGTCTGGTATGGTACATGCAACCATCTATCTTGTATCCTACAACTGTCTGGTATGGTACAATTAACCATCTATATGATATACAACAACTGTCTGGTATGGTACAATTAACCATCAACTGTCTGGCATGGTACAATTGACCATCTATCTAGTATCCTACAACTGGCATGGTACAATTAACCATCTATCTGGTATTCTACAACTCTCTGGTATGGTACAATTAACCATCTATCGGATATCCTGCAACTCTCTGGTATGGTACAATTGACCATCTATCTGGTATCCTACAACTGGTATGGTACAATTAACCATCTATCGGATATCCTGCAACTCTCTGGTATGGTACAATTAACCATGTTTACACTTTACCCTACTCGAATTATACGTCAGTGTGTCAAATTAGCTATTTAACTACATTGTCCTGATCATTCGTTGAAGGAAAGCTCAACATCTATAGACTTTATTTCAAAACGGACGCCGAATTGAAATTATTTTATATACATATAAATTAACCCTTATAGAATCGTTTTAAACTTTAAAACGAGGTCATAAGGGCTAATAGGCTATTTGCACGATGACGTGAGGTATCAGAATGCTTTGCCAGTATTCTAGGGTTTCGGCTAAAAGGGATATTTTTTTCCAAAAAGCTAGGGGGTAAACCAGATTTCTGATTAGGGTTTCGGAAAGATTGCTAAAATCTTGAGACTCACTGAAACTTGACGACAAATTTTGGTGTTTTTTTAATTTTTGCCACGTGATCGAGTTATTTTTGCAGTTTAATTCATACTAAAGGTTGAGATTTTCTTCAAAGAATGACCTGGTACTGTAATTATAAAATAGAGTCGACACGAGGATAGGTTCCCTGTTTAAACATAGCTAAATTATGTCTCCTACATATAACACAAGCGTAAATACTAAAAGCTTATTAACCGAGTTCGAGGTCTGTACGGGAAAGTATTTGCCTCAGGTTTTCGTACAGACCGAGCGACGAAGGAGCGAGGTTTGTGCGAGAGAAACCGAGGGCAAAACGAGAAACGAGGTTAATAAGCCTTTTATTATATGGCTTTTGGTTTGTTTTCTTATCTGTTTTTAGTTCTACGTTATTTTTGTCTCGATCAGGTGTCGCTGTTCACCTTAGTTCTTACTTTTGAGCTTGTTCGTTTCGCTTCATGTTTACACCTGTTAGGCTTTTATTTTTCGCGCTTTTAAATAAGAAGTTTTTTATAAAAAGCAACACTGATATTTCAGAACGTATTATTGTTCAAAATTTTCCAACGAATATATCTAATTCGCTTTTATTTTCATTCAAATCAACTCAGTAATTTTCCCGCCAAAACTTGCAGGTCATTAAAAAGGACGTAATGCCCTCTCACAGTGCCGAGAGAGCATTACGGCTTTTTCCGGACCTCTCAGCAACCAATCAGCGTGCGCCGTTTGGCGTAATGACCCGAAAACAAGCCCAGCCATATAATAACTGTTTTTATTGTCTATGTTACTACCATTTGCGTTCAAGCGTTTAGCGTTTAGCGAATAAGTAGTTGTTTTCGAGTTTTGATACAAATCTTGTCTGAATGACAGCTATACGTTTGACAGATCAAATCAATAACGAATAGTGGGTGTAACTTTCCGTTGTCAAGACTTGTCATCGTTCTTTTCACACAGCAGCTTTTGCTTGGAATAACTTGTCTTTGGCCGTTAATTGTGAGAATCGGAATGATCAGTGAACGCAGGTTATCTGATAAGGGTAGTTCACTTCGATATGACCTGCCGAACGCATTTATTTTGTATTCCATGTTTGCCGTGGCCCGTGAGAAAATATCAACACAACGTTGAAACTTGAAACAGAAGCAATAACGACGGAAAGTTACACCCCCCATTCGTCATTGATTTGAACGTATAGTTGTCATTGGACAACGTTTATTTCAAAACTCGAAAACAACTAAACGCTAATGGTATAAGTACCCCCAAAAACCTGCGCCAAATAGATAGTCAGAAAAAGCCTTCAAGAAATTTGAAAACGTTAGTCACGTTCACATTCAAAGACTCTTTATATTAAGTTGACTGTTCAACAAGTGACAAAATAGTCCCATATTGTAAATTAAAACTGTTAGTAACTTAATTGGATTATTATATATTGGATATTGATTTAGCATTTTTTTTTTAGTTCAGAAACATTAAATGTTTTTGACTCGTGTATTCTAGAGCTGTTTGTATCATGCGATCCACTGAGGAGTTATTTTTAATGTATCAGAATGTTGGACAACTTTATATTGTGTCTGTGAGCATAGAGATCGTATAAATACTAGAGGGGGCATCCTTTCTTTATTTCAGTCAACCGCGGGTAACCAATTGAACGCCGCCATCTTGGATTTTTTTGGAGGCAAACATTAGGCGCGTTGGTACCAATTGACTGAAATATCATAGGTAATGGTGGCCTGGTACCCTGGCCCAATTTCAAAAGAAATATGGGCCAGGTAACCACTAATCTCATTCTCGCGTCATCAGGGCAAAATCCACTTATGACGATTGCAGTTTTACTCATAGCCACTAAAAACGCGCGAAATTTCAACCAATAGGAAAGCAGAAGTCTTTAGTGGTTACCTGGCCCATATTCTTTGATTGGGCCAGGGTACCAGGCTAAGGTAATGGCGGCTGCCATGTGGTTACCAAATTTTCCCACCAATGCCCCCTCTAGTATTTATATGATCTCTATGTCTGTGAGTGAGTTCATTGGTTGGTTGGTTCGTTCGTTCGTTGGTTCTTTGGTTCGCTCGTTGGTTCATTACTTTGTTTGTTGGTCGTTCGTTCGTTGATTGGTTGGTTCTTCTGTTCGTTTGTTGTTAGTTTGTTTGTTGGTATTTTAGGCCGAAAAATATGACCGACACAAAACGGGATTGAGCAACAGTTTGAGTTTTTCACACGTAAACAGAGGGTCCTGAAGGGTAAAATGGGAACTGGAATTATCTGCATTTCCATCACTGGGAATGGGATTAAAGTGCCACTGGGAATCGGAAGAATTTTAGTGATGAGAACACGTGACTGGGATTTTAATGCACCCCCCCCCCCCACCCCCCCTTCAGGACCTCTAAACAGGTGCTGTTTTAGGAGCGTCGCCCCATATATTTAAAGACGTGGAAAATGATATACGATGGCTGATATATATCCAAGTTTTGGAAGAGATTTGCTCTCCTAAAACTTGGAAATATCACACAATCTTAACGGATAACAAGCAAGGCAAATTTAATTCGTTTGTTTTTGACATCAATTTATTGCCTGCAGTGCAGGCAGTCACACCTTAAAATTGGGTTGCCTGTGTTTATTCCTGCGTGAAAGTGATTTGCATGAAGTACTTGCCATCTTTGGAGAGTTGAGCTGTTAGAGGAGTCCAGAACAGTCGTGAGGAATAGTCTTTTAAATTCCTCTCTCCAGCCTCTAGGAATGACAGAAAACCGATTTATAACCGAGTGAAATGGACTTTTACAATTCCAAGGTAAGTTGAAGCAGTTTTTCTACAAATTAGATGAGAAAATTAACTATTTTCAATGAAATTGGCCATGGTCACAATCACATGTAAACCACACGTGGTTCATGTGAAGAGTTTTGGTGTATTTTTTTACGTTTTTCCTTGGCCAACCAGATTAAATAAATCTAGGATAGGAATGGTTTTATGTTATATAGGTTTCTAATGATATATTATGGTATTATTTTAATGTATAATGGTGTTTATAAATCATATTAATTTTTATTTTAAGACCATGTGCATTAATGCTGTTGCCCTGACTGCTTGCAGCAGTGCCGCAACTAGGCATCTGGGGCCCTGTGAGTGACCGCATTTCTAGGGGGGTTCAGGGGGAGTGCTCCCCCGGAAAATTTTTGAATCTAGGGTCTCTGAAATGGCATTTCCTGCACTTTGAGAGCACTTGAGCAAAATCTAATCACTCTCACTCCCATTCAAAATCTGTTAAAGTGGGCAGATTATTTGAATAGATTCATAAAATGTTCAGGAGACTTCAGTGAAAATTCCCATGCCTGTTCATTTTCAGTCTTTACTATAAATCTGTCACATATAATGCACCTATCAATGTTAGTCCCGAGGGGGGGTCGGGCAAAGGGTGGGGATTTGACATTTTATCGTTAAAAAATTTCAAATGCCACTCCCTTGGGACAAAATTCCACTTCAAAATTTATCAAATTCCCCACCCTATTAGCTGTGCTATGACAAGTATCTACTTGTCATACGTATATTTATATGTATAAACCAAAAGTGAGATGATATATTTCTCTACAGACTACAGATTTTGTCCACAAACAACATTGCAAAAGATCAACGAGTTTTTACAGTAATATTTTGCAAAAAAGAATCAAAAGATAAGAAATTATAAATATTTCATCACTGATGCACTGATAGATATCAACAGATGCATATATTAAACTTAATAAGATGTTGGATATGCTTAAATTACCTCGGGCTCTTGTGACGACTCCATTTTGACAGCTGAATTTAACGAAGCGCTAGCAGCGCTAGCAGCAGCAAACTCATGCCCAGTCTTCCTCGGCTACAATCAAAATTGACCAAAGTACCCCACCCTCGGGGAGAATTCAGTGTCAAAATCTCGACCCTGGGGACATGCGTTTTGATCAAAACACCACCCCTTGCCCGACCCCCCCCCCCCCCCCCTCGGGACTAACATTGATAGGTGCATAAATAGTTCTTTAATGAGGGGGGTGGATCTAACTTTTGTCTTAATGTCAAAGTTCACACTAGCAACATAACCATGTAAAGACAATAACGCAAACGTCGTAAAGGCAAAAACCACGTTATGTTGATGTTTTATGTCAGCAGTCTGAAACAACACAACATAACGACATAGTTGGAAGACAAAATGCTCGGGGCCCCTAATTAATTCCTTTTGTCGGGACCTGTGGGGTTTACCCACCCAGTGAACTGTACAGTATTACTGTAATAATAAAAAATATAAATGTTGTAATTTACTATACCTGTTGGTGTATTTACGCTAGGGGAATGAAAGTCGTAGAATACCGTCTGAAAATTTTTGAGAAGTAATGCAGGGTTTTTTTATTATTTATTATTTATTCATTATTTATTTATTAGTCATTATTTGGGTGATTCTCTTTTTAAGGGGAAGTACAAGAGCAATTCTGACAAAAAAAATTATTTTCAGTATATTAGACAAAGCCATTATTATTTAAATTCAAAACAAAATTAAATTATAATCTTGTTAAATGGTATACCTGTAAGAAAAATCTTATTAGACATCTAAAAGTGGACATAAATTTAGAAAACCTACCAGATTGATCCAGAACTCAAGCCATGACACAAACGCCATTTTTGAACATGGAACACATTTAAAATCCATTCTGGGTTGGTGTGACATCCAAAGTGATACTTGTAAACTAATTTTACGCTGTAATTTTGTTTTAATTCCTTATTCGGACAGTTGGTGTCAAAATAATAGAATCTTTCAGCAAATAATGAAATTTTTACAAATAATTAACATTTTTGCATGGGTCTTCAAACCAATGCGGGTGGTGGACAGTATTCTATGACTTTCATTCTCCTGGCTTTATGGCACTATTATCATAAACCTATCCCCAGAATAATTCTAACCTTTATGTAGCTAGTCCATGTAAACCCACCCTGCATCCCCCCCTGGGCAGGATATAGTGGTGAATTTCCAGGTGATTTGATGAGGAAAAGTAGTCTGCACATACCATGGCATTTGACAGCTTTTGTACTGCATACAACAATCAGCTGGAGAAAGGACTGGGGAATATTATTTATATCCCTTGCAGGGTCTTTTTAAGCCCGCCAGCTGTCCATGGCCTGTTTTGATTTAAGATGGCCAGTTGATAAAGACAGCTTTTGGATGGCTGTTTACTATATTGATACCTTTTGGACGGCCAGTAAAGAATCTAAAGGGCACCTTTCATTATTCTAGTATTTTTGGTGGCACGTACTAATCAACCATCAGCGAAACAATTATTGTGCACAAAACATGTATTTTGACATTCACAACCACACTGCACAGGAATGCATCTAGGCTCAGATTCCAGCCATTGTGTCTCAGGGCGCCCGCTTAGAATGCATCTCTCATTGTTCGAATTGCCGGATAATGCTGGGGGTGTACATACATTTAACAATAGCAGGCACCCCCTCTAATTTCTAGGAGTCTGCACCAGATATAAACAAAACTTGTGCCTCGATGCCTCGTGTCATGAATAATGGAGGAGAATTATGAGTCGTAAAAGTCACAAAGAAAGTTGTCATTTCTTTTGTTCAGTTGAATCTGATGACATTGACAGTGAGCATTATGGTTAATCAAATGCTCCAAGTATGTTGTGGTCATGTCAGTGCAGGGATTGACATTGACTGGCAGAGGCCATGGAAGCACCTGAAAAGTGTGTGTGTGGGGGGGGCACTGCCAAAAAGGTGCACCTTGGTTATTTTCAAAATAATCGTATAATTTTAATAAACCGTTGTATGGTTGTAACTTCCATTTGATCACCACCATTTTGTTTTTAACATAATTTCATGGTCAGCGGCATTTCTTTTAGAAATACTTAGAATACTTCAAGTAGTGCCAATGTGCTGGAAACTTACATTATATCATATTTTATAAATAACACTTTTATGTCACCCCTCGGGCAACGGCATCTGCCCCCAGTGCCCCCCCCCCCGGTTCTGCAGCCTCTGTTGACTGGTGCACAATAACCAAGATATAGCCTAACCGTGTCAGTGTGTCCATATTTTAACAGCACTTTTTTGGTAAATATAGCCACTTTCAGAAATAGTTTAACGCTCGCTACTCTGGCTTAAATGTTTTTTGAACATAGCTTAAAAAGTTACTGTTCATGACCCAACGTTTCAACACTCCGATCTAGTGTCTGATCAAGTGTAGAAATGTTGGGTATAATGAACAGTAACTTTTTAAACTACATTCAAAAACTTTGAAGCCAGAGTGGCATTAAACTACTGTATGTCTAGTGATTCTTCACCTGACTGCTTCGGGAATTTATTTGTTGACTTGCAACAAAACTATAGCCACTTTGTGAAGAAGAAGAATTTCAAATGAAGTTGAATCAGTGAATCACTGCTGTAGAGAAAAGTTTTCTGACTGCCCCAACCGGGAATCAAACCCAAGGTCTCTGGTTTTGAACGTACCAGCGCTCTACCACTGAGCTATTCGGACCCCTGGCCCGGCTGAGGCAGTTATAAATATCCATATATTATATATATATATATATAATAAAAGTAGCGTGCTGCGTAGGCAGTGTTGAAACAACAATCGAAATATAGTAACTTAGGTTAGATATACTGCATGTTATAGTAACTTAGGTTAGATATACTACAGATATACTACATGTATTTCGGGACCTAAATCTAATTTTGTTATTCAGCATAATTTTACTTGCATCTCTTCCAACATCATTTACTGTATTTCTTGCAATAAATGTTGCATGCTTTACATCGGTGAAACTGGCAGACGTTTATCTGACAGGTTTGCTGAACATCTTCGTTCCGTGAGGAACAATGATGTTGACAAGCCTGTTGCCCGACATTTTAATAGTGCCAACCATTGTATTTCAGACATGAAAGTTTGTGCCATCTCACCCATTTCTGGCGGTAATGTCAGCCGCAAAAGACTAGAAAAGCGTCTCATTTTCAAAATTGGTATCATTCATCCTCACGGACTCAACGAACGTTTTTCTTTTATTTAACACCTTTGAAGATGTTGTTTCTGTTCAGCAAGGGCGGACATAAACAGCGTTTTCACTTTATTAGTTTATCTATTTTTTACTCTCGCTCATCCTCTTTACACCCCCCTCCTTTTTACTCATCGACGATATGAATAGCAAATGTCTTTCGCATCTCATTATCTATTTGTTATTGTTATTTTGCTTTGATTGGCTAATTTTTCGCATCTCATCATCAATTTGTTATTGTCAGTTTTATCTGATTGGCTTATTTTTGGTCACATGATCACCTTTCGTATATAAGCTCATTGTTTGTTTACACTCTTTACGTTTCTCTCTGACGAAGGGCCTTCGCTCGAAACGTTAGATTCCTACGTTCTCTGTTTCGGCAGTATATCTAACCTAAGTTACTATATTTCGATTATATATATAATATATATATATATATATATATATATATATATAATCAAATTAATCAATAATATAGATAGATAGATATATATATATACAGTCGAACCTCTATTAAACGGCCACTTGTCAAAACCCCTAAAATATTCCCTGTAATTTACCAGATTATTAAGCGGCCACGGCCACCTACGAGCGGTCCCAATTGGTATTTCGTATTGTTTTTTTCCTGTATTAAACGGGCAGCTTAATTTATCTTAGGCACAATTTTTACCGCAAGAGAACCGAAACTAAAACTTGAGCTAAATAAGAGACCATAGAACACTTAGTTGCTGTCAGTAAGTACATGTATTTCATTCAACACATGTCACTTGAAACCTCATGCCTCAAGTTTACATGTAATCAAATTCAAAAACATTGTCGGTAATAAAAATATCTGCATGTCCGGTGCAGAGAAACACTACTCTTTACGTTGCGTCAAATCCCTCCTTGTGCAGGGATTTGGCGTGCTGCAGAGACTCTACGGAATTTTGCACAGTATCATGGATATGAGGAGCTACTGTAGCTCTGTCAATTTCAAAGACAAATGACTTGCTTTGCGCTTTGAAACTCAGTGCACCGCAGCGACAGATGCACATTGATAACTATTTTAAGCCAACATAACTTGCTAGGCGCATTTTTGTTATTCGTTTCGTTGCTCTTTTGTTTTATTATTTTTTCGGTATTTTTGTATTATTGTTTTGTTAACTCCTTGTTGATTTCTTTTCAAAGTCTACTTGTTACTATTATCAGTGTTCTAGAATCGAATAAAAGGTCATTTGACCACACCCAAGGCCCATTGTTGGCATCACTCTATTAAGCGGCCACCTCTATTAAGCGGCCGCAAAGCCATTCCTCGAAGGTGGCCGCGAGGTTCGACTGTATATATATTATATATATTATATCATATATTTAATATATGGATATTTCTGACTGCCTCAGTTGGGGGTCCCAATAGCTCAATGGTAGAGCGCTGGTACGTTAAACCAGAGTCCTTGGGTTTGATTCCCGGTTGGGGCAGTCAGAAAACTTTTCTCTACAGCAGTGATTCGACTTCATTTGAAGTTCTTCTTCTTCACATATGTACGCTGCTGAAGGACAACTGAACATTTATAGCCACTTAATTTGTTTATTGAGTTAACGTTGGACAAATAACTTGGATGCCAATGTGACACTGGTGTTGGGATAGGGTATTGATTTCTTTAGTTTAGGTCTGGGATATGGATTGGGTATGAAAATCACCTTTTTAAGTCTGGGATAGGGTCAGGATTTTGAGGTCACGGTGGCACCCCCTACCGAAAAATTGCCAGAGTACCCCCTCTTGGGGCTTTAACGGATGAACAAGAGGGAGCACGGGTGGCGTGTGCTGTTAGCGCGCTGCCTCTCACCAAAAGTTAAGCCCGGTTAGACAGGGTTAGTACTTGGATGGGTGACCGCTTGGGAGTGATCCCGTTGTCGAGCTTGAAACTAATGTGAGTAGAGTTGTAATTGATCTCTCCTGTGCTTCGAGGGTTTTTCGCCGGGTTCTCCGGTTTTCCTCCCTCCGGCAAAACCAACGCTTACATCGTGGTAGTCATGTTCAATTGGGGCATTTCGCTCTGTTTGACCACCAGTTGCTATAGGCAATAAAGTCATTAAAAGCATGGAAGTTATTGGGAAGGTTGTGGGGTAATGGAGTAGCGACAAAGGTAGTTGGGAGAGGGGCAGAGCAATGGCATTTGCAACTGGTGAAGTGTAGCTGGATTTTGTTCGGGTGGAAGGATTGAAGGTGTGTATAATGGAGCTAAAATATGAAGGTGAATTGCAGTTCCTAGTCTGCACATATGCACCATTTGTTTGTTGGACTGGCATAAAAGTTAATTAAACTACAGTGGAGCCTCGCTATAACGTGGTGGTTGGGGTCCTTAGTGGTGACCGCGTTATAGATGAAGTGCGTTATTGGGAGGTACTGCCAAATATCTCGTTCCCAGTAGTACTCTTCACACTCAGTTCTGGCGCAATATTGTGGGCCGAGTACTGGCAGCGAGATGGAGTATAGCCTGGTACCCTGGCCCAATCAAAGAATATGGGCCAGGTAACCACTAAAGACTTCTGCTTTCCTATTGGTTAAATTTTCGCGCGTTTTTATTGGCTATGAGTAAAACTGCAGTCGTCATGATGACGCGAGATTGAGATTAGTGGTTACCTGGCTAGATTGAGTACTGCCAGAAGCACTTTCTGTTCAATTCTAACAATCCAAATCGCAACTGAAGAAGCTTGAAGTCCGCTCAAGACTTCAACAAAATGGAATTGAAATAAGATTTTTGAGCATGGTTTTCATTTCTCACAATGATCGCACTGCCGTGTTGTCGTTTTATCTCGTAATAATCGCGATTATTCAGCATGATAAGCGATCGTCAGCCGTCAAGATCGAATTGTCTCCCCATCAAGATTGAATTGTCTCCAGTGAACAAAATAGAAACTTCAGTTTCAGCGTCATATACACATCAATTCTGTTGCTATTTTGCGGAATTTAGCAGTTTGTGGTGAACTTTAGTGCTGTAGGTAAACATCTGTATAAGTCATCACTAATGACAAACAAGGAAAAGTAAAATTTTGGGGTCGAAAGATCAACCGCGTTATACCGAGTCGTGCGTTATAATGATGCGCGCTATGGCGAGGCTCCAGTCCACTGTACACCATCTGGAGACTTGACAATAGTGCACAGTTGGCACTGCCCCATTGCCAAGTAGTACAGTATTGATTACATCACTATACAGTAACAGTAAAATTTTCCCATTTTTTATTGGTAATACGAAGACATAATGTCACCAACCACAAATAGTATTGTGTGTTTTTTAACATGTTTACCATCAATGTTTACCACCATAATGACGTTTGGATGCTTCTTTGTAAACCTATGTCAAATAAATTTTAATAAAACTACTGATAATCAAGAATATTATAATCATTACACTTTCAAAATCATGTACAAATTCTGAATAAAATGGATATTTTGATTGTTAGAATTTTAATGTTAATGTTAAAGTTCAAATTTTAATATTTGTTATCACACTTGTATTGATATTAATACAATTATTATTATGCAATATACTATTGTTAAATCATATTACACCCTACAACTAACGTTATAGCAACCATTGTTTCAGGGAATTAGGGAATTTTAAAGATTTTTTAGCGAGGTGTACTAAATTTTTGGGAGTGATACATTTCAGTTTGATTTTTCCTTGCACTGATAAAATATAATTCGTTTCGTACAAAATTGAAGAAAAAATTTATGTTTTGGCATTTGTCCCTTATTGCTACCTTACTTGGGTTAGGATTGGGATCAGGGTTAGGATTAGGGTGTTTTCAGAGTCAGGGTCAAAGAATAACAAATTCGTGCGCGAAATACAAAGTAAGCACCCCCCGTTTGGACCTTCAAAAGAAGGTTAAAACTGCCGGCGGAACTTGCCAGAATTGCGTAGGATGGCGAAGGACATTGCGTAGGATGGCGTAAAATATCGCGCCTGCTCATTGAAGAAATGCGGACAAGTTGTCACTCGAGTTGGACTTCTCGTTGTATTTCTATTCTGTGATCTAATGTTGGGGGCCATACACAAAATACGTGACGCTTTTTTTGCCGATTTTTGACTCCCCCTACCCCCCCCCCCCCCCCCCCCTTGGTATCGTGTAAACGCCCGTGCCGTAACAGTTTGATGACGGTAATCACGATATATACGACCACAGTATTCGGGTCAGCAGTATTCACAAAGTCTTCTCAATTCTCATTGGAAGAGAATAGTCACATGCTAATCCGTCATTATATTATACCGGCACCGTGTAAACGCAAGACTTTTTGGCCTGTATTTACACACCGGTATGATTTTGTTCCGTTTTCAAATTGTACCGGCATCGTGTAAACGGGGTCTAAGAGCCCTTTTCAACGATATCTGTTTTATTGTTGTGGCTTAAGGTGGCTCCCTATAGTTTCAATAAATACGTGCTATTTCATACGCTCATTATCTAATGTTATTCACAAGTTTAAAAATTCGTTAGATAAATACTAAGTAGACCTTACTATAGCAGAACTATCGCAGATATATAATATCTATCAAAAAGTAAAATTATTTGCTGTTACCATGGTAATAATGACGTTGGAACTTTGGTATATTTTCAAATATTGCATAATTGAAGCGGCATGTCTTCAGTTTGCTTCGGTGAAATTTTTTAAAAATTGCTGAGATGATAGATACTGTTGTGGAGAATATCCATGCACAAAATCAGAGAGAGTTGTATGGACAGATTTTTCGCTATAAAAATTATCGATTTAAAAACGTTCTGTCTTATGAAAATTTTTTAAAATTATGTATACTTTAGAACTTTTTATAAACTACTTATTTACAAAATTTTAGCAAAATTCACCGAAGAAAACGTCTACAAGTCTAACATCTATGTCAACGCGGTCATAGAATTTCGAAACGACAAGATCGCTATTTACGCATGCGTAGCGATACTATTTCTAGTCACCAGTCCCCTATTGAAATGGGAGCCACCTTAAATTCTGACGAATTGAGAGCGCTTTACCGAAATGACTTTGCAAACCTAAACGAAGACCTTAACTCCGACTTCCATCAGAGCAAAAAGCTCAGCAATAAATAACAAGAGGGCAGTCAGAGACTGCATATACCTCCGTCAGCGGGTTATAAGAGATGTTTAAAAAGAAAACGAGCCATCCTGCTTTAAAGCAGGCTAGCTACCGATCGAGACTAAAGAAATACCAAATGGTTTTCCGTGTTTGGATACTCTGATCCAAACACGCGGGAAATTGCGAGACTGGAGAAAAGCGTAAGAAAACACGAGCAGTAGGCGAGTGTTTTTAGCTTTTCGAAAGTCGAGCAATTTCCCAAGTGTTTGGATGAGAGTCTCCAAACACGGAAAAAACCATTTGGTATTTCTTTTATAAAATAATCACAAGTGAATATGATATACTGTCCGACATTTTCAAAAAATCGTTTTGGCGGGAATTTTCCGTGTTTGTATACTCTGATCCAAACACGACAATTGACCAATCAGGGCTCGCGTAGTATACATGTTATTTTATAAACATCAATAATGAATAAAACACTTGATTGCATTCGTACCAAAATTATGCAAAAATATTTGCATAGAATAATGTTAATGAGCGCAATGAAGCATTTTTCCACACGGAGAAACTTGTGGTCAGATTGTTATCAATTTCTTATCCAAATCTCAACCAAATTCAACCAAAATTGAAAGTGTTGGACAGGCAGACAGGTGAAAACGTTGCCTCCTGGCGGAGTTTAAGGGTATTGGCAATAAAAATTAAGTTTGTTTAAAGGGTATTGGCAATAAGAATTAAGTTTATCTCATTTGAAAGAACTCGTCAAATGGTATAAGAAGACCTTTTGTAATTTTTCCGTATCTGTTTTGGGTTTGGAAATATTTCGACCAAATTCAGCGTGCTGTCCGCCATCTTGGAATTATTTTCGATATGCAAAATTATGCATGTGACGACATAAGCAGGGTAAAGTGAAATTTTTATCTTGCCAACCTTATGACTTTATGAGCTAGAAACTCGATTTTTTGTTGCGCTATTTCCACTTTAAATTGACCCACAACATTTAAAAAGCCTTCCGTAGAAATTTGGGCACCCACGGAGTAGTTTCATCAGGTTTACCCTGCTTGTGACGTCACCAATTTCCTAGTTAATTAGACCGAATATTACAACAAGATGGCGGACAGCACGCTGTCTTTGGTCCAAATATTTCCAAAACCAAAACAGATACGGAAAAATTGTAAAAGGTCTTCTTATACCATTTGGCGAGTTCTTTCAAATGAGACAAACTTAATTTTTATTGCCAATACCCTTTAATTTGAAAGAACTCGTAAAATTGTAATAGAAGATCTTTTACACTTTTTTCGTGTCTTTCTTCGTTTGCAAGATATACAATTATAGACCTGAAGGGAGGGTATTCCACAAAAAATTACCCCGAGGGACGAATATTTCATTTCGAGGGGTAATTTTTTGTGGAATACCCCGAGAAGGTCTATAATTGATATATTATACCGAAACATGTTAATCTTTGCAAAAAAAGCTTTATTAAGTGTCGTCTCAAGGCTTCTGGATGCATTCTTTGTTGCTTTCTTTGTATTTCCTGAATTCTTATTTTTTTGTAGCCTAACAATCTTCTTGTCAACATCTGAATGTTCAGGGGAAACGTTTTCTTGTCCCGCCAAACTCCGCCATTGTTGACAGCTTCGTGAATAGTGCGTGGCATTCACGCGTGGTATACGAACCATATTCCCCCGCTGTGGCGGGCTACTATCACTTTAATACTGTGAAGTGGGGGGTAGTTCGATGATTAATTGACTGATCACGTGGTACAAATCAAGCTTTCTGACTGGACAATTTGCAGTTGAGGTATAATATTTCAATTTGTTTAATATGTAAATGAGATGGGCTCTGACGTCAGGAGAAGGGTACAGTATTTTTACACAAAGCAAAATCACTTATGAAATATTCAGTGTCACAAGGCGGTTTATGTGCACAGTTTCAAGTGATTTCGTTGAACAAACTTAGAGATATAAGTGATTTTGCTACGTGTGAAAATACTGTACCCTGCTCCTGACGTCAGAGACCATCTCATTTACATATTAAACAAATTGAAGTATCTTGAAAACGAAGAAAGATACGAAAAAATTGTAAAAGATCTTCTATTACAATTTTATGAGTTCTTTCAAATTAGACAAACTTAATTTTTGTTGCCAATGTCCTTTAAGCTCCCTAATAAACGTGGCGTTACAACAAATACTTGCTATTATTGCAATTTATCACCATACAAACGTTCAAAGAATTATTAACAACTCTGATAACCATGTTGTATTGTGTTGCATAAACATAAATTGCTTTTGCTTACGGCTTACCAAACCCCTTAGCATTGCAAGACAACCAAAACCACACGGACACACAAGCCATTAAAATTAAAACATACACATAACTGCTTCTTTTGGGCCTGGACGTTGTGTGCTTTCTTGTCTTCAAGGGGTAAAGATAATTTTCTTCGACATTCTCAATGACCGTCTTGGCATCCTTAAATGAGTTTGGTCCATGTAGTCGATACTGGGCTGGAACACAGGGGCCAAAGAAACATTGCAATGCTAGTTTGGGGTCCTCCACAAATATTGACCATAAGTCTGGTTTGGCTCCAATCATCATTGCGAGTTCATCAATATAAGGAACTGCCTGGATCTGAAATATTAATCAGATATAATACGAAGATATATACCTATATCTGTACTGGACTTTTGGGGGGTTTTGCATCATGTGCCGCAGTAGTAGAGTAATTGTCTGTTTAATTAATAGAGTAATTGAAGTAATATATCATACACGAGGAGGAGTGTTTCATCAGGATATCCAAACACCGAGACTTTTGTTGAAAACCGAGGCGAAGCCGAGGTTTTTTAACAAATTTCGAGGTGTTTGGAATCCTGATGAAACACTCTTCCGAGTGTATGATATAGCTTCTCAAACAGATCAGTATTTTAAGAGAAAATCGAGGCGAAAGTTGGCTTAATTTATGTAATTTCTTCCTCCGATATCCAAACCACCGTCTCGGTACTGATTTCCTTTGTTTTCGGCTCATGAATTATTAATGAGTTTGAGAACGTAATTTCCTAACGTTTCGAGCGAAGGGCCTTCGTTAGAGAGAAACGTTAGAAACTACGTTCAATAATGTCGGCAGTACTCAAACCTTATAATTTCAACACTGCCTACGCAGCACATTACTTTTGTAATTGTCTTTGTTTGTTTGTTTGTTTGTTTGTTTGTTTGTTTGTTTGTTTGTTTGTTTGTTTGTTTGATCGTTCGTCTGTCTGTCCATCCTGTCTGTCTGTTTGTTTGTCCATCTGTTTGTTTGTCCATCATGTCTGTCTGTCTGTCTGTCTGTCTGTCTGTTTGTCCATCATGTCTGTTTGTCCATCATGTCTGTTTGTCCATCATGTCTGTCTGTCTGTCTGTCCATCATGTCTGTTTGTCCATCATGTCTGTCTGTCTGTCTGTTTGTCCATCATGTCTGTTTGGCCATCATGTCTGTCTGTCTGTCTGTCTGTTTGTCCATCATGTCTGTTTGGCCATCATGTCTGTCTGTCTGTCTGTCTGTCTGTCTGTCTGTCTGTTTGTCTGTCTGTCTGTCTGTCCATCATTTATGCTTAATGGTTTATAAAGCTCTAAATAATAAAGTTCCTGGTTATTTAAATGACCTTTTTGTTAAGTGCTCAGATTATATTTCTTACAGGTCTAAACTTAGGGACAGTGAAATAAATTTAGCATTAACTCGAGCTCCCAGAACTGAATGTTTTAAGGGAAGCTTCTCGTATAGAGATGTGCAAATGTGGAATTCTCTTCCACACGATTTTAAAATACCGCAATCACTAACTACTTTTAAAAACAAATTGTCTGATTTGAAAAATTGTCATTGTGTATCTTAATTGTTTATAATTATCTATTGTATATTTTTATTTTATAAAATTTGTAAAAATATTTAATATATATGTATATATTATCATACGGCTTTCATGTAAAGAAGTGTCAACTTATGAAACTACCGTATTGAAATAAAAGTGAATCAATCAATCAATCAATCAATCAATAAATTCTTGTCTGTTTGTCCATCATGTCTGTCTGTCTGTTTGTCTGTCTGTCTGTCTGTCTGTCTGTCTGTCTGTCTGTCTGTCTGTCTGTCTGTCTGTCTGTGTCTGTCTGTTTGTCTGTTTGTCCATCATGTCTGTTTGTCCATCATGTCTGTCTGTCTGTCTGTTTGTCCATCATGTCTGTCTGTGTGTGTGTGTGTGTCTGTCTGTCTGTCTGTCTGTCTGTTTGTCCATCTGTTTGTCTGTTTGTCTGTCTGTCTCTTTGTCTATTTGTTTGTCTGTTCATCTTTCTGTTTGTCCGTCAGTCTGTTTGCCTGACTGTTTTTTTCATCTGTCTCTCTGTTTCTCTGCCTGCCTGTCTGCTTGCCTGCCTGCCATGTCGCCAGGATATCTAACAAATTATCGTGAAAGTCTTTGTTATTAAATTTTGATTGAATTTGTTGAAAATTGGGTGAAAGTTTCGGTAAAATCTGTGTGTAAGGTTCTCCATGTAGAAAAATGAAAAAACGCATAATTGCGCTCATTATCTTTATATTATACAAATCTTTAATATTCACAAAATTCGTTAGTGTCTGGTGAGCCAGCGTATAGTGAGCGACATAGCTTGTCTTCTTATTAACACCTCTCCCAACCTGCTGGCAGTCTGAGTGTCTTCTAATGGAGAATATTTAGGGTGATTTTATATGATGACCTAGGATATCTGGATGCAGTCTCTTGAACAAAAGTCAGAATCCAAACAAAACGCAAGAAATAAAAAATGTAAGTCCAGTCGGTCAGTCAGTCAGCCGGTCAGTCAGCCGGTCGGTCGGTCGGTCGGTCGGTCGGTCGGTCGGTCGGTCGGTCGGTCGGTCGGTCGGTCGGTCGGTCGGTCGGTCAGTCAGCCATAGTTACACTTGATAATGCCGGCATTAGCACCATTATATATACAGAACCCGTTGACTAAGCTCTCAACAACAGCCTCCGTAGTTCAGTGGTCAGAGCACTGCAGGGGAGCCCGGGTGGCGTGGGCTGTTAGCGCGCTGCCTCTCACCAAAAAGTTAAGCCCGGTTGGATGGGTGACCGCTTGGGAATGACCTCGTTGTCGGGCTTGGACTCATGTGAGTAGAGTTGTAGTTGATCTCTCCTGCGCTTCGAGGGTTTTTCGCCGGGTTCTCCGGTTTTCCTCCCTCCATAAAATCAACACCTAACATCTTAGCTGTGATCCGTGGTCTGAACTGTGTCGTTGGCGGCTGCTTGGAGCGCATTTGATATGCCTCGACACGGCCACGTTGATCTGCGTCCTTCGCAATTCAGCCGCTGGTTGCAAGTAAGGATGATTAGCCACCCAGTCCTTTATCCTCTCCCAACCTGGCAGTTGAGTGTCTTCTAATTGAGAATATTTATAGGATGCTACTAAAGTTGGCTAATCTCCCATTATATTTTTTTATAGGATGACCTAGGATATCTGGATGTAGTCTCCTGAATAGAAGTCAGAATCAAAACAAAAATACAAGAAATAAAAAATGTAAGTCCAGTCAGTCAGTCGATCAGTCAGTCAGTCAGTCAGTCAGTCAGTCAGTCAGTCAGTCAGTCAGTCAGTCAGTCAGTCAGTCAGTCAGTCAGTCAGTCAGTCAGTCAGTCAGTCAGTCAGTCAGTCAGTCAGTCAGTCAGTCAGTCAGTCAGTCAGTCAGTCAGTCAGTCAGTCAGTCAGTCAGTCAGTCAGTCAGTCAGTCAGTCAGTCAGTCATAGTTACACTTGATAATGCCGGCATTAGCACCATTATATATACAGAACCCGTTGACTAAGCTGTCAACAACAGCCTTCGTAGCTCAGTGATCAGAGCACTGCATGCATTGCATTGCAGGGTCGCGGGTTGAATTCCTAGTCGGAGTAGGCTTAAAAATGTATGTATTTTTACTCAATCCTACACTCAAAATTTTTCTTTACCAAACCACATAGTGACCAAGCATATACCTACAAGATATAATAATTATAGAAATATACAGTGCTGTAAAAGTTATATAATTTTGTAACTAGTTACAGTTACAGTTACACCATTAGAAAAGTAACTAGTTACCGATAAAAGTTACAATGAAAAGAAAGTAACTAGTTACAGTTACAAAGTTACATTCCTTTGTCCGTGTTACTAGAATCAACAAAGAAATTACTGGTTTTTAGATGCCAGTACCATAATTATGTTTTTACAACTAAATGCCTAAATATAGTTGTCGCTAAGCAGAAATAGTCAAATGTGTACATAATGTACCTTTATTATTATATCAAAACCATTTTTATCAAGAAAGAATGACATCCTCAACTGAATATCAGCAACTAGTAACTACAGTTCTTTAAAAAAGTAACTAGTTATAGTTACTTCTTCAACAAGTAACTAGTTATAGTTACAGTTACTTCTTCAGAAAAAGTAACTAGTTTCAGTTACAGTTACTTAAAAATGTAACTAGTTACTGTAACTAGTTTCTTGTAACGAAGTTACTCACAGCACTGGAAATATAGCAAGGTTAGATATACTTCCGAAACAGAGAACGTAGGAGTCTAACGTTTCGAGCGAAGGCCCTTCGTCAGAGAGATAACATATTAATTATATTTATTATATGGCTGGGCTTGTTTTCGGGTCATTACGCCAAACGGCGCACGCTGATTGGTTGCTGAGAGGTCCGGAAAAAGCCGTAATGCCCTCTCGGCACTGTGAGAGGGCATTACGTCCTTTTTAATGACCTGCAAGTTTTGGCGGGAAAATTACTGAGTTGATTTGAATGAAAATAAAAGCGAATTAGATATATTCGTTGGAAAATTTTGAACAATAATACGTCCTGAAACATCAGTGTTTCTTTTTATAAAAACTTATTATTTAAAAGCGCGAAAAATAAAAGCCTAACAGGTGTAAACATGGAGCGAAACGAACAAGCTCAAAAGTAAGAACTAAGGTGAACAGCGACACCTGATCAAGACAAACGTAGAACTAAAAACAGGTAAGAAAACAAACCAAAAGCCATATAATAAAAGGCTTATTAACCTCGTTTTCTCGGTCTGTACGGGAAAGTATTTGCCCTCGGGTTTTCTCGCACAAACCTCGCTCCTTCGTCGCTCGGTCTGTACGAAAACCTCAGGCAAATACTTTCCCGTACAGACCTCGAACTCGGTTAATAAGCCTTTAATATATACTTACACGCATCAGTCTGGTGTTGGCTACACCAATTTTCTTCAAGTGCCTCTCTCTGCTCTCGACCTCTGCTACCATCTCATCTTTATTAGGCAGAGTACACCGTCCTGCAATAACCTCCGCAGCAACCCTAGCCTGCATTTCAAACACTGGCAATTCTGATCCAGAATTATCCACCGCCCCAATCACAGCTAAAGTATTGGTATCACTATCGGGCAGGAAAATATGCTTATAAAGGCTTGCATAGTGGTCTTCGTTTACACGAATTATATCTTTGGCAAACGGGAAGCTCAATTTGAAAGCGGTACAGAAAATGATAGTATCGATGTCGTCTACCGTATCATCACCTCCGTTGAATACCACAGTTGTTTCAGTTACTTTTTTGACGTCGCTCTTCACAACGATGCTTCCGACCATCACTCTATAAGCAAGTTCATCATTGACAACGGGGAATTGTGTTACCCAGAGCGAACCAGTTGGTTGAAGGCCAAAGTTTTCCATGTTGTACTTGGCATTAAGCAGTCCAGATATGCATCTTGTTTTGACTGGTATAGGCACAATGCCTCCAAGTCTAGTCAACTGCATATCTGTAGGTCTCCCGTTGCCATCTAGTCTCTCAAAGAGATAGCAGCCACTCCTTGCGCTCAAGTAGACCTGGGAGGCGTGGTGGCTGAGTTCGCTAGCAATATCTCCTAATAGTAATTGGGCAAAAGAAGGGAATATTGTATAATTACTATCTTAGACAAGGAATGCAACAGTTTAAGGTTACTGCGTGTACCCAATCTCGTTCCCAGAGCCCACGTTCCCCACCCGAGAAACGAGAGACTCTGGGATAATCCGTTTCAAATCGTTAATTCCTCATATCGTCAAATTGGCTCAATAGTGAGCATGAGTTGGTCTGAAGTGACCGGAAGTAGAATTAATAAAACCAAAATAACAAAGATACCGGACGACAAGACTCCAGTGAAGACGTTGCCGTGATCGATATCTTCCGTATGTGTGTAGATGCTGTAATTCGAGCTTCGCCAGCAACCCCATTGACTTGTTTGGGGAATAGTCAAACAAGGAGAACATACTATCCAGATTCCGCTCGGATATTTACGCATGCGTACCTCAACCAGAATAACAAGAATCCTGTGATTTGAAACGGATTATCCCAGAGTCTCTCGTTTCCCGGGTGGGGAACGTAGGCTCTGGGAACGAGATTGGCATGCAGGGGAGGCTCCAGTCTAAATGACGTAGCGCGTCCCACTAATCCGAAAAATAGGACTGGATCGAGTTTTCTATTGTGTCGGATGAGCTGATTTTGAAGCCAGCATATATGCATTGACCAGAGATCATTAGAAACTGCGATTGTGCAAGCAAATCAAACTGGGACACTTGCGAAATGGGTTTAGAGTCTGGCCAATATATTTACTTTGCTAACCATAAATGCACAAAAACCTGAACTTAATTTGATGCTTCACGGTTGGCTTTTCTCACTAGATAATTAGAGCCAACGGTGGCCATATTGGAGTGACCTCGTTACAAATGCAATGGCTAATCTGAGAGGAAAAGCAAAACTGACGGACATCAAATAACGGTCCAACCAATATGTCCGTTCACTAACATTAAATAAAATGTCAGAATGCCCTCCAACATGTCTGCAACGCCACAGTAGTTGTTAGGTGGTCACTCCAACATGACTGCCGTTGGCTTCATTTTCAGTAATAGAAACTCGGCCCAGTCCTATTTTTCAGATCAGTGAGCGCGTCCGCATTACGTTGCAGATACCTTAACCACCATATGATAATTTACAACAAGAATATACATATGCCAATAATTATCTGTTTTAGTCACCAGCAAATCTTTAAACCCTTTGAAGTTTCGCTAGTCATCAGCGAATTTTTACAACCTCAGTGAAGATTTTACCCTGCGAGCAGAGCCTTCTTTTCCTTATTTCTTGTTGAGAGAGAGAGAGGAAGAAAAGAAGGCTCTGCTGTATTCGTGTTTGGCTTCGTCCAAGATTTAGGACGAAGTAACCCGTTTAAGACCCGTTTAAGACCCGGTTCTCGTTTTGTTTTCTGCTCTGATTGGGACTGGGTTCGAGATTGTAACCAAGCAACTGACATGCATGCGCAATGGAACCAGTCACGAATACAGCAGAGCCTACTTTTCTTCCTCTCTCTCAGCGAAGAAATAAGGAAAAGAAGGCTCTGCTCGCAGGGTATGAAGATTTGCTAGTGACAAGCAAATTTTTAAAACCTCAGTGAAGATTTGTTAGTGACTAGCAAATTTTTAAAACCTCAGTGAAGATTTGTTAGGGACTAGGAAATTTTTACAACCTCAGTGAAGATTTGCTAGTGACTAGCAAATTATTTAAACCTCAGTGAACATTTGCTAGTAACTAGCAAATTTTTACAACCTCAGTGAAGATTTGTTAATGACTAGCAAATTTTTACAACCTCAGTGAAGATTTGTTAGTAACTAGCAAATTTTTACAACCTCAGTGAAGATTTGTTAGTAACTAGCAAATTTTTACAACCTCAGTGAAAATTTGTTAGTGACTAGCAAATTTTTACAACCTTGTCAGTGAAAGGCGATCGCGCCATCCGTCTAGAGGAATCGTTGGAAAATCGTTAAAACCGAAAACTTTTGGTTTATTCTTGTATTCCGCCCAACACTATGATTATAGCCAGTGCTTTAAAAGTTACATAATTTTTGTAACTAGTTACAGTTACAGTTACATCGTTAGAAAAGTAACTAGTTACCGATAAAAGTTACAATGAAAAGAAAGTAACTAGTTATAGTTACAAAGTTACTTCAAAAATTTTGTAACTAGTTACAAAGTTACATGCCTTTGTCCGTGTTACTAGAATCAACAAAGAAATTACTGGTTTTTAGATGCCAGTACCATAATTATGTTTTTACAGCTAAATGCCTAAATATGGTTGTCACTAAGCAGAAATTGTCAAATGTGTACATAATGTACCTTTATTATTATATCTCAACCATTTTTATCAAGAAAGAATGATATCCTCAACTGAATATCAGTAACTATACTAGTCACATTTTTGAACCAAATATTGTAACTAGTTACAGTTCTTTAAAAAAGTAACTAGTTATAATTACTTCTTCAAAAAGTAACTAGTTATAGTTACAGTTACTTCTTCAGAAAAAGTAACTAGTTTCAGTTACAGTTACTTAAAAATGTAACTAGTTACTTGTAACGAAGTTATTCACATCACTGATTATAGCATATATCCCCCGAACTGGGTTATCAATAGTTTCTTAACAAACCAACCTGCAGAGTTTGCACACCCGACAACGACAACTCGTTTTCCGACATAAGGATGAAATGTGCGGTAATCGCCGCTATGAACGTGAACACCTTGAAATTTCTCTAGTCCTGGGATGTCTGGTTTAGCTTGGTCCCAATGATGTCCATTACACACCATTACTGCATCAAATATTTCATTTGTTATTTCATCACACTCTGGACTTCCTTCTTTCAATTTTCTAAAATCGTATTTAACAAGAAACGAAAAATAAGACGTTTTCATTTATATTTTACAGTCTTCCTGGCAATCGTACTTTTTCTACTTTTTTGCTGCCCTTCTTAATTTTCTTTCTTGGTCTTAGACGGCTTAATTGTGACTATTATTATCGACGGGTTAAGCATCGCACTTGAGCAAAGGCACTCGTACTGGGACTGGCACCCAGGCTAGAGTTGAGCATTGTAGGCATTGCACTTGAGCAAAATCACTCGTACTGGGACTGGCAGCCAGGCGACACCGCTGCCAAACGTTTTGCGCATGTGCGACGTCCGAGCTCGTCCTCGGAGAAAGAGCGGGAAAACACTGAAATATTTGGACTGTTCCAAGCACGTGATGGCTTTCAGCCAATAAAATGGTCCGTTTAGAAATAGCTTTTCTCCTTATGCTCGTAGCAGTAGATCGAGCCAAATACACTAAAATTATCCGAGTATTCTACGACTCGTTCAGTAACTACTAACTATCCTATTAAAGTTCTTGTAAGAATTTTATTAAAAATAATGAATAGTTTTAACACGAAAGGATCAGTACTCGTACTGGTGATCGTTCCACAAACTCGTCTCCTTTTCTTCTCGCACGAACTCACGAAGGAAATAAATGAAACTTCCCAAAAGTTGCACGATTCAGTTGGTTGACGTTGCCGAATCTAACTCCTTTTGTATGTGTTGTGGGCTTCTTCGGTATTGAGATCATATCCTGGAGCGTCGACAAACAAACCCGCGATGGCGCGATTCTGACAATAAAAATTCAAAATGACTTATAACTTATCGTAACTTATTCATGAAAGCCAACGGTTTTCTCATCGGAGTCCAAATTGATTAATCATTCAGCGAAAACAGCTTACGTCCTGCTGCGAATATCACGAAGATCGGGTTGTTGTCTCGGTATTCGCGTGTATAATTATTAAGAAATAGAAAACATTTTCCGTGTTTCCATAGAGTTATAGAAACACGAGTGGAAGTTTGGGAGAACGAGAAATTGTAGTACTATTTCGAGTTCTCCCAAACTTCCACAAGTGTTTCTATAACTGTATGGGAACATGGAAAAAATGTTTTCTATTTCCTTTATAAAATAACCTGTCGAAAATAGGTATAGAACGTAAAAATAATCACTGCATCAAAGTGTAAATTCTCCTTACTCTTCATAATGGCGTATTGAATGGCGTGGACCTTGCCGTGTTTCCATAAAGTTATAGAAACACGGCTTTCAACCAATCGCCACGCTTGTTTTCAAAATGTTATTTTATAATTGTGAATAGCAACACTCTATGTGCATAGCAACGTACTACGAGCATTGTCGAAAGATATCTCGGTAGTTGCACTCCCCTAGCCTCTTCCGCAGGCAACTCTGTGTCTTCCAAGTTTATCCGAGCTTTATTTCAGATATAGGCGACTGTGTATGGGAAAATGGAGAATTGTGGGGGATATAGATAGGATGAGAAGGGATTGGACAACGGAGAAGGGGACACTAGGGGATCGACGAAGAAAGACCTCCTTCGTCTCCAGACTTCGCTCTGCCATATGATCACAGTAGACACAGGTACTCTATGCCAGCTCGTGTCAGATCAGTAATAGGGACCTTAAGATTTACGACGGCAACTTCGAGGACGACATCCTTCAAACAAAAGCATTCTTCTTGCAAAACAAAGATGATGAATAATTTCTAGTCCCAAGTGAAATCTGAACACCGTCCTCGCTCTGTATACAACGCCACTCAGAGCATTTTCACGTCTTCAGGACGACGTTGACTCGTGGAGTGATGAGAACTGTTGTCTGAGATTGCTTAACACAGACATTGCAACCGTTTTAAAACTTTGAAAATTATAAAACAAGCTTCATGTATTAAATACAGTAGTCAGTTAACCGTGACTTCTTTTTAATGCTAAAATTTGAATTGCTTTTTAACTGCCGTCGTCGTCCTAGCATCTTAAGGTCGCTAATGTCAGCAGAGTCAGCTAATAAATATTACGCTCGGATAAATCAGCTTACACATCTGGGAAGACACAGTTGCCTGCGGAGGAGGCTAGTACTCCCTAGCCCGCGAACAGGCTCTCAACGCGGCGCTTCACTGCAACAGGAGGGCCTGCCCGCAGGCTAGCACTCCCCTTCTCTCTTCCCTTCCCGCTCCGCCCTCGCGTATCTTCGGAGAGTATTCGGCTCGCTCGTCGGGGGCTCGTATCGTCACCAGTGATCGTCACCAGTTTTATCGAACGCGACTCGCACAAAACGTCAACAACTTTAGGTATGTAAAGTTTAGTTCATTGACAAGAACTATCACATTCTAACGCGCTCCTTTGGTTCTAAAATTTAGAACTCTCACTATAAGTGATTTAGAACAGATGGAACGGGTGTTATACCGGGCAGTGCTGTAAAAGTTACAAACTTTTTGTGACTAGTTACAGTTACAGTTACATCGTTAGAAAAGTAACTATAGTTACCGATAAAAGTTACAATGAAAAGAAAGTAACTAGTTACAGTTACAAAGTTACTTCAAAAATGTTGTAACTAGTTACAAAGTTACATTCCTTTGTCCGTGTTACCAGAATCAACAAAGAAATTACTGGCTTTTAGATGCCAGTACCATAATTATGTTTTACAGCTAAATGCCTAAATATAGTTGTCACTAAGCAGAAATAGTCAAATGTGTACATAATGTGCCTTTATTATTATATCAAAACCATTTTTATCAAGAAAGAACGACATCCTCAAGTGAATATCAGTAACTATACTAGTCACATTTTTTAACCAAATATTGTAACTAGTTACAGTTCTTTAAAAAAAGTAACTAGTTTCAGTTACAGTTACTTAAAAATGTAACTAGTTACTTGTAACGAAGTTACTTGTAACGAAGTTACTTGTAACGAAGTTACTTGTAACGAAGTTACTCACAGCACTGATACAGGGCCAATTCGCCTCGTGTTTATAATCCGCTTCGTAAAGCTTAAAATTTCCTCTTATATTCACATTTTACTCAGATGAAAGGCTCCGCTCCGAACGTCAGTATTTCGTTATCAAGACTAATCTCGACAGTTTAGCACCTTCTTTGACTCTGCTCTATCCAAAACACTGCCTATACGCAACACTCTACTTTTTAAATTTTTTTTGAGCTACATGTACGTTCAAAACCTTTTAAACCAAAGTAGGATGAAGCTACTGTGTATTCAGTGAACTCTTCGAAGCTTGCAGCATCTTAAAGCTTTCTAGCTTAAGAGGGTGATTATACATGGAGCGGCTGGCTAGCCCGGTAAGCCGGGATGAGGTTTGAATTGGCGTAGATGATTTCAGGCCGAGATTCGCAATTATCAAGTAAATAAGGGCCAATGTTACGTTAGTTTTACTTCAGTTTTACACTAATTAGTCTATTATTTATTTTGTAAGCCCATCGTTAATAAAAAGATGGTTATAGTCTTAGCTATAACCCACGAAAGCGTCTTCACGAAGACTAAGTAATTTATTAAGTCTTCGCTATATATGATCACAAATACACACGAACAACGTTTTGATGTTCTATTTCAGTTCCTTTCAGCACTATTTATTCACACAGCCAAGTAAACGAACGCGTATCGAAGCGAGTTCAACAGTTTTTCAGCCCAGTTTGCCGGGATGAAAACGATTACATGGGCATTTTCATCCCACTTAACTGGTCTAGCCGGTAATGTAATCGAAATGTTAAAAAAAAACAACATGCATTTTGCATATAAAGCGGATTAGCCCGGTTAACCCCAGCCTGCCCGGTCTATGTAATCGCCCCCTAAGATTAAACGTGTTCTTTACCTGTAAGAAACGATCCATTTGCCTACTTTTTCGTGGTCCTCGCTTCTCGCCAACCTTAAGACTGCGGTGTTGAACTGAATATGCTGCTCCAAGCCAAAAAACCTGGCGTACATTTCGAGGTACTTATGGAGCAGGCGATGCGAGAGGTAGTTTGGGAACTCCTTTGGCATGGGGAAATCTGAAAAGCACGTCATCGCTTTACTTGTGTTGGTCACTGTGCTGTGATGGACGGAGGCGACGTTTGGTCGAACTTCATCGGAGTATCTCCATAAACCGCCGAGCCACGATTGCTGCTCGAAGCACGTCGGCTGTAGCCCCGCATCGAGGCAACACTTAATTGAAGCCAACCCAGCAACCCCACTGCCTATTATAGCAACTTTTTGAGCTTTAGTCATCTTTTGTACAATTGAAAAGACCGACACTAGTTTGCCTCACTTATAGTCGTCTCTCGAGTCTGGAGGGCCTTGATCCGCCTTCGTTGGGTGCTAGAGGTTATGCGTTGACGAGGAGCCGGGAAGCGAGAGAAAAGGCGTCTGGTATAATAACCTTGACTGACCAAGCTGCGTGCACCAATGAGATCACTTGTCAGAATGTTACTATTCCACCACGGCTTGGAGAAATTTCTAATTATCTCATCTGGCAATCTGATTGGCTGGTCATTAGACAATGGACAATAGTAGCTTTATTTACACACATGTTTACTTATTTACATGAGCCGGGCTGACTCGTGTCACGAAATTCTTTCCTCGGCCACAAAAAGAGATTTTAATCAACGTTAGGATTCGTTTACATCTAAACTAAACCAATTCTTCTTTGTACATTTAGTTTATGCGAGTTTCGAATCCACAGTGAGATCGTAATCAATCGCGTGAGCCCAGTTAACCGTGCTAGCCCGGCTCATATAATCAGCCCCTAAGGCCCGTTTTCCACTTGTGAATTTTTTCGTGCGAATCGACATTTCTATTGTAAATATTGAATAGATTTCTAATTAGTTTCGGCCGAGAACTCATAAGACAAAAGAAAAATGTCGATTCGCGCGAAAAAAATCGCAAGTGGAAAACCGGCTTAAAGGAGCCTTCGAGTGTAGAATATATACAATTTAAGACCAAACCGGGACCAGTTGCGAAAAATGCAACTACACAGGCCTTCTGGCAGGAATTGAACCCACGACCCTGCGATTCTAGTGCAATGCTCTGACCACTGAGCCACGGAGGGCGTTGCCGAGAGCTTGATCGCGAGTTCTGTATACATTAAGGTGGTAATGCCAGGAGAGAATTGGGTTTATTAGAAGTAATATTGGGCATTTCACTCGATTACATAGCATGTTCTAGGGATTTTTGGTGAAGGAAAATTCGAGTGTAGAATATATACATTTTAATATCGCTATCAAGCTCTCGGCAACGGCCTCCGTGGTCAGAGCATTGCACTAGAATCGCAAGGTCGTGGGTTCAATTCCTGCTGGAAGGCCTGTGTAGTTGCATTTTTCGCAACTGGTCCCGGTTTGGTCTTAGAATGTATATATTCTACACTCGAATTTTCCTTCACCAAAAATCCCTAGAACATGCTATATATATATATATATATATAGACCTCCATCACCATGAACATTAGGGTTAATCACAACAGAACGAGGCTTCAACCCAGACGAAGGCCCATATATACAAACTATAGAATAATATAGAACGAAATAACGCTTAAGACATTATATAATTAAGAAATGGCTCATGGTTTAGTGTGCTCCATCGAGTTATGGATGCACGCGAGAATTTAAAACCCAGTTTTGTTCTGAAATTTTTTCCCGCGCTTTTTTGCCGTGCTCCATCGAGTTATGGAGTACGCACGACAGCCAATCAAAAACGTTGCTATATCAAAGCTATGTTATAACGCTTTTTTCTAGTCACGTTTCTTTGGTGAAAAAGCTCTCAAAATTCTAGAACTGTTTGAAGAGCCACTCAAAGCCTTCTTATTTAAAGCGCCTATCACCCCAAATACAATATTGCTAATATTGATTCTGTGTAAAGTGAATAGTTGATCGAATACTAAAATATGTTTTTGATTTGAATTTTGTATAGGTTTGTATTTCCAAAATGTTTATGAAAATGACGTCAAGTATAGGTATTTGTGTGTGTTTTTTTCTCCCTTTTGAAAGTTTAATGAAAAAAAATAATGATAAACTATTGAATTCTATTAACGTGCGAATTGGGTAATATTTCTCTCACAAACCTCAATATAACAACAAATAAAAGTTCAAATAAAAAAACCCATATGCATATGCAGTCAATCCATATGCAGTAATATCATATTTGGGTTTATAATAGTTAATTGGTTATGCGTTTCATGGTATAATCGACACGTGGGCTTATCGTGAATAACCACATGTGAGATTATCGAGTTTAAACTATAGGTTATCTGCAAAGTAATAAATGCTGCCTTTTAATTTTGTTACAACTGCGTGAATTGTTGGGAATTACAGAATAAATTAACGAGGTTTGCAGAATGAGAACGTTATAGCGTGAAAATATATCGTCGTTCAGTATTATTGTAATAATCAAACCAAATCAATTCGAAGAAAGCGTGTAGGTGTGTTTGTGCCACAACACCAGCATGTAGATTTTCAAGTCATATGCATTTATTATGTTGGTAATATCACGGCCACCTCGGTTTTCATTGTTTCCACACTCACATTTAATATCGAAATAACCCGATGCATAAAGATGAGGTACGATTAGTAACTAATCATACCTAATGTTTATGCACAAGGTACGATTCCCGTGAATTTGCAATAGGCAATATCATTGCCCAATGCAACGGGACCTTGCCTAAAACATTTCGAGTAGAGTACACTGGTAGCGCCCCCAATCGAGAAGGAGAGACAAGTGTTTGCCTACCTCGAAGTAGGTTCGCTGAACCCGCTTGTAGCGGCAGCGCCCTAAACGAAAGGCAAACTTTCATTGCGTAACTGGTTTGTTTTCTCAAGAATTTATTACAGTTTGCCTGGAACATAAAATGTGGGACTAATACTAAATCAATGTGCATGTCTTTACACTGTTGTTGTTTTTATAGACAACTATCTATATATCTATAGTTTATGTGCGTGAATTTACATTAGGTCAATGGTAACCATTGAACCGATCATATATACATGTATTGTTATTTAAAAGCGCTTGTAATATATTTACAGATATAGATATATAAATGGCGATTGCATTTCAAATAAAGATAGTTACCGTAAAAAATTGTCAGCCTTTACACACACGATAGATGGCCACGTTTGGATGTCGGTTTTATGCCAGATATTCCTCGGTAACCGTAATATTACAAAGTGATAGCATAGCATATTGGTTGATTAGTGATTAAATGTCCCTCAAGCCTCGGGAGGTTTAGTAAAAGTCGCAAGGACTTCGCCCTCGTGACTTTTACTAAACCTCCCTCGGCTTTCGGGTACATTAATTTAATCACTAATCAACCAATATGTTATGCTATTACTTATAATAAGTGCAAAGACATATAACCTTCTCTCATGATAACTCATTATGCACATGTGACGTCAAGTTGTCTAATTTACATATCAAACAAACTGAAATATCTCAACAACGAAGCAAGGAAACGGAAAACTGCTAACAACTTGTTCATACGCTGATGATACTCAAGTTTTTGCCTCTTCTCGTGATGCTGTGGAGGTTACTAATAATTGAAATTCTGACCAAAAAAACATAAGTGATTGGTTAACTGTAAATAAACTATATATCTCGCATATTAACTATCAGAAATGTCTGGTTGTTGATATCGATGAACGGCTTGCTTTCGATATTCATATTGAAAATTTATGTAAAAGGTGCATGTGTTCTGGTATAGGCGCCCTAAGGAGAATTAAAACACGATCATGTCGGTTTTCTTTGTTTTTTTATATCCCATAAATCCCTCATTATAAATTCATAGGGATTATATATATATAAAGCCCGGGGATTATATATATAATCCCTATGAATTTGTAATTGCCCAATTCATAGGATGCCTGCTACAACTATCTCGTATGGTAACGCCGGTACCGCCCACATACCAGAAGGAGAGCAAGGATTTGCTTTTCGCTGACGTATAGTTTACGAGAGGAAGGCAAACCAATGAAAATCATCAAAATCTCGGTTGGTTGAGTCAGCACTTTATTACACTGAACGTTGAGCATACAATGTGGGATTGATACTGCATCAATACGCATGCCCAATGCTGTAATGATATCTCAGTGGTACTAATTATTCATCTAACTAATTATTCAAACAAGCTTGTAGAAGTCTGTGTATGATGTGTTCAATGAACCTTTACGTACTTCTCAAGTTTGTTTAATAAACTGCTTTGGAGTCTTATTATTTCATAAAATCCCGTTAACATTCGACATAACAATGTCCTTCGACACTCGGTAAATGCTATTTTTTAGAAAACCTTCTTCAATCGTGTTTTATAATTAAGTCGGATTTAATCTGGCTTAAAACCTCCGTTCTCGGTATTTATCCTATACTTAAACCTATTGTCCCATTGTGTTCCCTTGCAACATGATTTATAAAAAATCATTAATCCAGCCTTATTTTGATTATACTGTTCACCCGTATGGAATACATTTGGCAAGCTACAGAAAGATAAATTACAAAGACTTCAAAACCGTGCTGCAAGGGTCATAACTAGAGCAAATTATGATATACGTTCGATGGACGTACTAAACTGTTTACAATGGGATACCCTCCCGATTAGACGTGTTGGAGAAAAGGACACTCTAGTCTATAAAATCCTAAATGGGCAATCCGCGCCGTGTCTGCGAGATGGTTTGACAAAGCTTAAAGATATTAAGAAGATAATTTTTTCCATGTCACGTATTTTCGGTTAAAAGCGCTCAAAACCCTAGAACTTTTTGGCGTAGCACTCAAAATCTTCTTATTTTAGCATTATTGTGTAGCTTATAGAATCAACAAACTTTTTATAAGCATTTGGGGGTTGAGAAACATATCAAACGATAAATAATTATGAAGGTAGGTATGCTACAAAAATGTTGAATCCGCCATATTTATACAGTAATCAATGCAACATTTGTTTTTGTTCAAGCAACATTTTCTTTTTGGCGTATCCCTCACAATCTCTTTATTTTAGCATTATTGTGTAGCTCATACAGTCAACAAACTTTTTAAGTACATGTGAGAGTTGAGAAACATCAAAAGATAAAAAGATTTGATAATTATGAATGTAGATATGATCAGTAGAAATCAGTTTTGAGCGCATGTTACGCGACATAGAAAAAATTCTCTCTTAATAAAAATTATCATCTCACAATTTTAAAAGAGTGATTTAGCACTTCGAAAACCAAACACCTATTTTCTCAAGCGTAGCTTTAAATATAGTGGTTCAATGCTGTGGAATAATTTACCAACTGAGGCAAAAAAGGCAACGTTGCGCTTTATGAATTTAAAGGGTATTGGCAATAAAAATTAAGTTTGTCTCATTTGAGAGAACTCTTCAAATGGTATAAGAAGACATTTTACAATTTTTCCGTATCTGTTTTGGTTTTGGAAATATTTCGACCAAAGACAGCGTGCTGTCCGCCATCTTGGAATTATTTTCGATATGCATGTCACGACATAAGCAGGGTAAAGTGAAATTTTTATCTTGCCGACCTTATGACATTATGAGCTAGAAACTCGATTTTGTTGCGCTATTTCCATTTTAAATTGACCCACAACATTTAAAAAGCCTTCCGTGGAAATTTGGTCACCCACGGAGTAGTTTCATCAGGTTTACCCTGCTTGTGACGTCACCAATTTCCTAGTTAATTAGACCCAATATTACAACAAGATGGCGGACAGCACGCTGTCTTTGGTCGAAATATTACAAAACACAAAAAAGATACAGAAAAATTACGAAAGGTCTTCTTATACCATTTGACGAGTTCTTTAAAATGGGACGAATTTAATTTTTATTGCCAATACCCTTTTTAAGAATAGACTTGCCACCTTGCCTTTTGTTGAAACATGCTGACTGTTACTGAAATACGTAGTTTTTAGATTAGATTTCGGATTTAAATTACGCTACATTACTTGTTAGTTAGGGACTGGTCATTATTTATGGAGGGGGGTGGGGGTGGGGTGGGGTAAAAATGATGGGGGGGGGGGTCACAAGTATTTAATTTGCCAAAAAGGGGGGGTCATGTTTTATTTAAGCCCTTAAAAGGGTAGTCTCCTTCGCAGCCGTCAGTTCGGGTTCGTTCTCACTCCCCTCAACTACCGGCTGCTTACCCGAGCAGTGAATTCCTTTCCAATTGTTGACCAATCAGAGCCAGACTTCCAATATCTGGAAACCTGACCTCCGACCTTGAGCTGCCGTTTCAATGTTTGAAGTTTGAACCAATATTTCGAAAACTATTGCTTAAAATTTAGTAAAAATTTTGCGTAAATGGAATCAATAAGATGATGTTGTAACTGTGAATTGCAATATGAATACATGTACATGAAATAAAGTTAAAAGCGCTACTGCATGGAATATGAAGCTGAATAACATTGAGGTTGCTAGCCAGACATGGCCAGACATCCCCATAAAATTTATTATCCACTAGATACAGATTTCGCCGACACTTCTAGCTTTTTTAAAACTTTCCGCACAGATTTATTTACACGACCAGCAAGAACATATTCATAATACCATTCTTCGTAAATTTTGTAAAGCTCTGAGCTATAGTAAGCGAAATATTAGCTTTCAAGTAAACTAATTCGGGCAGTCGCTTCAGACACTATAAAACCGTTAACACCTTTGAGCTTTTGTTTACAATCTTCAATTTCTCTCAACGCTCTTACGCTTTACACTGACTTTCACGCTTATTTGTTTGCATAGGCAGCAAGAACGTAATCAAAACAATATTCTTAGTAAATTCCGTGAAGTTCTAGGCTAAACTTTTCAAAATATTAGCTTTCGACTAAACAAATTACACATAACACTGGCCCAGCACGGCTTTAATTATTTAGCACGACAATGGTGTAATTTCATTGGTCCATGTACACAAAGGGAATGGAATGTAGCTCTCGGATGAGCAGACGTTAGTCTGGGGAGGTAAGCGAGCCATAAGAACGTCTGCGAAGGAGGCTATTAAAAGGGGGGTTGAAAAATAAATCATTCGATTTTTTAAATCATTGCTTTGGAGTTGGAATTTGATTGAACAGTGTCTGTAACACATTTTGTTACAAATAAGCATTAGGGATCATACATGGGGTGAAAAAGTTTCATCAATATTTGTTTGGAAAAAGATTTAAAATACGGACAGACCACAAACCATTAACTACAATATTAGGGCCAAAGACAGGGATTCCCACCCTGGCCGCTGAACGCTTACAGCGATGGGCTCTTCTTTTTGTCAGCACACAATTATGAAGTAGAATTTCGGCCAACAAATAAACATTCCAATGCAGACTGTCTTTCACGCTGCCATTGAAGGCAAGGAGTCCAGAACCTGCCACTAAGGCCCAGTCAATTTAATAACACAATGCAAATCGAATCAATGCCAGTGACAGCACACCAGTTAAGGCGTGCCACCCAGTTGGATCCAATTCTTTCACGAGTCTTGGATTACACACTCAAGGACTGGCCAGAACGGGCACCTCCAGAGCTACAGGCATTTCATTGTCGAAGGAATGAAATAACGGTTGAAGAAACCAATCATTATCAGCATCACCTATAGACTAGTTATTGCGGTGTGCTCTTTAATAAATAACAGTATATACTGCGCTTTGTTGGAGAGGGGGGGGGGGGGTCACAAAAAATAAAAGCAATTTTCTGGGGGGTCATGTGAAATTCGTAGGCCTTAAAGGCGCGGGGGGGTGAAAGGTTATTGTTAGTTATTATAGTGTGTTAGTTTTTAAATATACGCCCCTCCTGGAAATCAACTTCTATTATAAGTTGTGTAAGGCTAGCGTGTAAAGATAAAGGATAAAGGACTGGGGGCTAATCATCTTTACTTGCAGCCAGTGGCTGAATTGCGAAGGACGCAGATCAACGTGGCCGTGTCGAGGCATATCAAAGGCGCTCCAGGCAGCCGCCATCGACACAGTTCAGACCACGGATCACAGCTAAGATGTTAGGTGTTAATTTTATGGAGGGAGGAAAACCGGAAAACCCGGCGAAAAACCCTCGAAGCACAGGAGAGACCAACTACAACTCTACTCACATGAGTTCCAAGCCCGACAACGAGGTCATTCCCAAGCGGTCACCCATCCAAGTACTAACCCCATCTAACCGGGCTTAACTTTTTGGTGAGAGGCTGTTGACTGGCATAAGCAATCTTGACGTCAGCGCGGTCAGATTATCCGGGGGTAGGAATATTAAGTACTCTGTGCCGGGGGAGTCGGAAAAGCCGTAAAGCAAACAACAGATGCCGGTTCGTTTAGTTTTCACTGTTAAACAACAAATACAGTCAAAAGATGGCAAGTACACAGCACGAAATATTGTTAAGGCATTAAGATTACTATAAAAGGTACAATTTAAGACTTGGAATTGAATTATTCGCAGATTTTATAGTCTGTTTTTCAGTTTATCTTATCGTGAAGTTTCTTCGTTGTCGGCACTGAAGAAAAACAACGAAATTTAAATGTTTTACAGTTCAGTAATAGAAACAAATACAAGAAATTAGCGTCTTAAACCTTATTAAGTACTTCTTGTGTCCTTACATTGCTTTAAATTTTCTTAAAATAATTCTTTTTGTCTGTTTTCAATCTACGAAAGCTTATGAACTTTAGTGGCAGCCATCTTGGGTAGTGGTCACGTCATCATACAACTGGCACGCTAAATCCGGCCTCATGCCCCATCCAGTTTTATTGAGATCAGTGGGCGGGACCAGTAAACTCTATATATACCATACATATGCATGCCTGAGAAATGTTCGATGGCTGCTTATATAGTTTCTAGAGTATATAATTATAGTAACATACTTCATTCTATTTATAATGTATTTACGTAATTACTAAATGACATCATAGCTGACTCATGCTAAGTCACAAGTATTTACTAATTGGTCACAAGTACTTATTAAGTTTAGTGATCAAATAACGTCTAGTTGATTAACTGTCTTAGGATAGGCATATCCTAACCGTTTAGAAACACGAGCCTTTAACTAAAAAATTGAAATATTAATTTTATGTTTCTTTTCAAAAGAATATGATAATTGAAACATTGGAAATAAAATATCTGTTGTTTTATGGAGCTTTTGTTTTTACAAATTTACAAATATTTGTGTTACAAATGAAAGGCCCTGTTTGCAAACGGTATCCATGGAAACAACATAATGTGAACGTTTCCCCCATAACTATTCTTGTGAAAAGTTTGAATTATTTCCACTTCATAGTTTCAGAGTAAATGACGTCACGAGGCACCTAAGTTACATGTTTCAGAAACTTAAATATCTCGAGAACGAGACAATATTTTGAGAAACTGAAAACGCCGGTATTCTTCATTTGGAAATTATAGTTTACTCGTATCAATACTAGATTCACGATTTTTTCGTCGTAGTGACACTTTAAAGGGGATTGGCATTAAAAATTAAGTTTGTCTAATTTGAAAGAACTCATAAAATTGTAATAGGGGATCCTTTACAACTTTTTCGTATCTCTCTGCGTTTTCAAGATATTTCAATTTGTTTGATATGTAAATGAGATGGTCTCTGACGTCAGGAGTGGGGTAAAATATTTTCACATACAGAGCAAAATCACTTACATATCTAACATGAAATGTTCAGCGTCGCAAGGAGTTTTTATGTGCACAGTTTCAAATGATTTCGCTGAACAAACTTAGAGATATAACTGGTTTTGCTACATGTGAAAATAGTTTACCCCACACCTGACGTCAGAGACCATCTCATCATTTACATATCAAACAAATTGAAATATCTTGAAAACGAAGAGAGATACGAAAAAGTTGTAAAGGATGTTCTATTACAATTTTATGAGTTCTTTCAAATTAGATAAACTTAATTTTTAGTGCTATTGCCCTTGCTTGTGTCACCCATGCTTCGCCAAGTCACTGTTGATTATGGGTTGATTATGAGTTGATTATGAGTTGATTATGAGTTTTAGTGCTGTCCAAATGGAGTGACTTGTGTAGTTTGTGCTTGTTGTGACTTCTTTTTGCACTTTTCAACCAAAAGGCAGAAGAACATCATGAATAATTCCAACACTTCACAGCATGTTATGACGGAAATTCCGATCCACAAACCAAGCTGACCTCCGATGTCTGCCAAAAGATTTACGCTCTGAAAATAATTAAATATACGTAGTTATTATTTTTTTAAATTAAAGTGCGTCTTATTTGAAAGAACACTTAAAATGATAGAGTAACATCTTTTGCAGTTTTTCGTTTCCTTGCTTCGTTCTTGAGATAGTTTAGTTTGTTTGATATGCAAATTAAACATTTTGACGTCACACGTGCATAATGAGTTATCAGAGAAGGTTATATATCTTTTCTATTATCAAACCAAATTTCGAATTCGAAGGCAGCATGTGGGTGTGTTTCGCCCACAACACCAAACATGTAGATTGTCAAATAATTATATTTGATAATAGCAAAGATATATAACTTTTTTCGATAACTCATGCACGTGTGACGTCAAAATGTTTAATTTGCATATCAAACAAACTGAAATATCTCAAGAACGAAGCAAGGAAACGAAAAACTGCAAAAGGTGTTACTCTATCATTTTAAGTGTTCTTTCAAATAAGACAGACTTAATTTTCGTTTCATAAGCACTTTAAGGTAATCGAGATATTGAAGTAGGGTTTTTAAGGTTTAAGGTTTAATATCGCTTTGCCAATCCATACATACAAAAAAACATAACACTATTTACATAACAACAATAAGATATTACAATATTTACATAAGTCATAACAAAATAACGGAAATAATTGGATGGCGGGATCGCAGCAGGGGGAAACTGAATTCCCATATAAAAGCTGCGCTCCTAAGACGAAACAGATATTTTACAACACAAAGAGATACTAGTTTTAGCAACTAAAAACCTATTATAAATAACCCCAACTATTTTCAAATTAGACGGGGGAAAATCTATTTTTTAAATGAATGTACAAGGAACGTTTAAACGAGGCGAGACTAGTAGCGGACATAACAGATCTAGGTAAAGAGTTCCAGTCATTAATATATCGGTTGAAAAAAGAGAACTTGAAATAGTTAGTACGAAAGGCCTTTGGACGGATTTCAAACTCATGATTAGTACGTGTACGTGAAGAACCAATCAGATCAAAATACTTATTTGAGTCAATGTCACAATAACCAAAAATTATCTTATACATTTGAACTAGGCAAAGATATTTGCGCCTAAGTTCGAGTGAGACTCGTTTGGTCTCACCCAGTCTCTCCGCGTATTTCTTGTCCGAGCCACAAATCAAACGTGTTGCCCTTCTCTGAAGACGTTCAATAGCTTGAATGTGTTTGACTAGCCAGGGATTCCAGACAGGACAAGCATACTCCAGAATTGGTAGGACCAACGCATTGAAAGCTGCAGAAACACCTCTGGATTAAAAAGGTGTTACCCTGAATAAAGGTGTTACCCTTCTTTTTTTTTTGGTGTTACCCTTTTTAAAGGTGTTACCCTGAATCATTGTCTCCCATCATCACCATCACCATCGTCACCAACACCATGCAACATCATTATTACCATCATCATTGCCATCATCATTGTTACATCACCATTATTATCTCCACCATCATTACCATCATAATCTCCACCATGCATCATTACCAACATCACCATCATAATCTTCATCATCATCGTCAATATCACTATGTTACTGTTCCCATCGCCATCACCACCAACAGGTGTGGTGCTTCTATTAATGAATATGGTGCCACCATATTAATAGAAGCACCACACCTGTTCCACACCTTTTCCTATCAAGCCATGTAAACCTTAAAAAAACCCACCATACCGTAGAATTCCCAAAGTTGCGGCCCCCGTTACTTTCGGGATTAATAATAATAATAATAATAATAATAATAATAATAATAATAATAATAATAATAATAATAATAATAATAATAATAATAATAATAATAATAATAATGGAAACTTTATTAAATGTTTTTTCTTTTCTACATATACAATTATAAATCTCGCTTATTAAGGTAATTTAACAATTGGCTACTTGAATCACAACTAATAATATATAATAACAACTAATGACTATATAATAAAACATGCAAATTTATATACAAATATTTCAAAAAGCTAATAATTCGGGATTTCCCCATTCCTTATTTCGGCAGCAGAAAATGTAATACGTAGTTCTGATAGCTATAGTCATCATTTTCCTTACGCAGTACATTTGGTGCTTGTTATCAAGACCAATCTTATCTAGCATATCTAAAAAAGTAGAACACTCATTCGCAAAAACACCTAGGCAGCTCATGGAGAGATTTATAAATTTTACATCATTAAAAATGTTCACTTTGCTGTTTTACTAGTTCACTATATTTATCTTCTTTCCGTTTGACGTTGTTTTGGAGGTTTGATTCAAAACCAACAGTAAGTTCGAGAACATAAAGACGGCCGTTTGAACAATGCAATAGCAAATCTGGACGATACGTGTCACCAGTTAGGATAGATGGGCTTTTGAATCCAGGTAGATCGACAAAGAGGATTGAACCGTTAACAGTTTGTAAGGTATTTGCAAGAAAGTTAAGAATTGAATTGTGCCTCCATGTAAAGCGTTCAAGATACGATTGACAACCAGCAACAACGTGTAGTAGTGTTTCTGGGCTCAGACAAAAGGAGCATTCTGGACTTGAAGATATTCCCCATCTGTGAAGCTTTTTGCGTGTCGGAGTAGAATTGTTCACATAACGTATAGTAAAGTTATAAATGTTTTTTGGCAGTTTTGATTGAGCAGTTGACCACACCTTGTTAAGCTTTGATAAGGAGAACTTTGTAACGTTAGAGAAAAAGGATCCCTGACAAGTCAAGTGGTTTCGAAGTCTATCTTCATGCCCAGAACTTCAGAACTTCTTTAGTAGAGTTATAGACGTCGTATTGAATATTAGTAATAATAATAATAATAATAATAATAATAATAATAATAATAATAATAATGATAATGATGATAATGATGATAATGATAATAATGATAATAATGATAATAAGGCTTTATTTAACGAGGCTAACATACATTACTGGTAGCCCAGTAGTTTTCATTATCCTACTACTACTACAGTCAATGAATTAACCTATCTATAACTAACAAAGTACATGCTAGTAACATGTAAACTAATATGTTTTCTTAATGTCAAAATGTTCTAAATTAGCATTCTGCTGTAAAAGCTTCTGCTCTACTTTATTCATGAACTGTTTGTGCGACACAATGTTGCGGGTTGAGGCCTCAATGTTGTTCCAGAGGCGAACAGCACTGACGCGAAACATCGTGAAACCTGATAGTACTTTCTTATAAGTAGGCATTACAATGTTCTTCTTTAATAGTTGAAGCTCTTGTTCTATGACTATAAGAATCTTTAAGATAACGTATGTATGGAATAAAGTAATCAGGGCAATGCCCTAAACTAATTTTATGTAGCATGTACAGCTTTCTACTATTTATGACATCATAAATGGGAAGCCATCCTAATTCAGCGAACAGCTTGACAGAACTGATCAGAAAACTTAGCATTAAGTATTAATCTGGCACATCTTTTCTGGACCTTTAACAATCCTAAAGCAATTGTTTCTTTTCAATTGTTTTTAGTTCTTGACACGGTCACGTTGATCTGCGTCCTTTGTAATTCAGCCGCTGGCTGGTAAGGATGATTAGCCCCCAGTCTTTTATCATTTACCACTATTACCATCACTGTCATAAGTGTAAAGATCAAACCCCCAAACTATTCATATGTTGTGGTAACTTGGATTATTTAGCAACAGTTTATGCGTGAATGGCTACAGAAATGTGAGCTTACCCCATAAGAATATTTCCTCTTCGATTCTTTCATAGTTCAGTTCACTGTAAAAAATGTTGAGTAGTAAACCATTGTAGCTGGAAAGAAATACAATATGAAAATTATAATATACTAGCATATATGGAAAATTGTTTATACACCGGAAGGAAATCTCATATCACCTCTACTTTTTATCGAATTCTCTTTAGGGACCAGTCATTCCTCCTCACCCGGGGAGCACGGGTAGCGAGGGGAGCACGGGTAGCGTGTGCTGTTAAGGCGCTGCCTCTCACCAATAGTTAAGCCCGGTTACACGGGGTTAGTACTTGGATGGGTGACCGTCTGGGAATAGCCCCGTTCTCGAGCTTCGTGACTCATGTGAGTAGAGTTAGTTGGTCTCTCCTGTGCTTCGAGGGTTTTTCGCCGGGTTCTACGGTTTTCCTCCTTCCATAAAATCAACATCTAACATCTTAGCTGTGATCCGTGGTCTGAACTGTGTCGTATGGCGGCAGCCTGGAGCGCCTTTGATATGCCTCGACACGGCCACGTTGATCTGCGTCCTTCGCAATTCTGCCGCTGGCTGCAAGTAAGTATAGGTTAGTGACCGAAACCGAGGTCACTACGCTGGTTATTAACCCCGAGGGCCGCAAGCCCGAGGGTAATAACCAGCGTAGTGACCGAGCGTAAAAAACTTAGTTTATTCATGACACAGACGATATTTGTCGTTATTTAACAAAAAAATGATATTCTAGACGTAGTTTTAAAGCGATATAGTAGGGCATTTAATATGCAAGGTCAATAACCTATTTATTAACCGCGGCACATCAAAGATAATTTATGCATGAATAAACTAAGGATGATTATCCCCTCGGTCCTTTATCCTTTTATCCTTTATCATTATTAATGCCGGGTAGGGGACCGGTAGATATTTTTCCATCACAGTTTTTTTTTATGACCCCTTAGTGTTGTAACTGTCCTTTACAAAATCTTTTATGCTCTCCCCCCCCCCACTATGCAGGCAAAATGTTGAATAAACCGCCATCATGTTGAATAAAAAAGAAAATCTGTTAGCCCTGTTGAAACTAATAAAGCTCCACCAAGCTGGCCCACAGTTGCTAATTGAAAACAATGTTTTATCTGATGAAAGCAAGTGAAATGAAATGAAATGAGGTGTCGTCTCTTCAAGATGCTTTCTTCATTGCTTTCTTTGTATTCTCTGAATTCTTATTTTCTTGTAACCTAACAATTTTCTTGTCAACATCTGAATGTTCAGGCGAAACGTTTTCCTGTTCCGCCATTGTTGACAGCTTCGTTAATCGTGCGTGGCATTCACGCGTGGTATACACGAACTTGAATACCAAGCTGTGGTGGGGTATTCGACAGTATACCCGGCCACAGCAGGGTATCAGACTCGTCCCCAGTCGCTTCGTGGGATCACAAGGGACCCACTAGGATAAAAGCGTGGACGCGCGGGGTTTCACGGTAAGGGGGAGAAAAAAATGGGAAGCGACTGGCAGATTACTAGAAATTTCTTGCAAATTATATGCATATCTTGCAACCAGGTTCGCCTTACATTTTCTTGAGGACAAGAGAGTTTGTTAGCTAAAAATGCACAATAAAGTTCGATGAAATGGTCTTTCTTCAGCATCTAGCATTTTTGCAGTCATTTTGAATGTGTAATCTGCCAGTCGTTGTTTTCTCTCTTCCCTTCCCAGATCCCCTTGCGAGTTTAGGAAGCAGCGTACGATATAACGACTGGGGACGAGTCTGGCAGGGTATTCGATGATTGACTAATCACGTGGTGCAAATCAAGCTTTTTGACTGGACAATTTACAGTTGAGGTATAAAATGTCCTCATATCAAACAGCCTGGAAAACGAAGCAACAAAACCAAAAACTACAAAAGATGTTAGTCTGTCATTTTGAATATTCTTTTAAATAAGAAAAACTTTATTTTATTGCCATAGGCACTTTTAATAAATCGTATAATAATAATATTTTTTCTTACCTTTTTGTGGAAAAGGCATTCGCCTTGTCCAAGTATTTCTAAAATTATAGGGGAAAGGAAAAGCAATTGTAATTACTGTTTGATCTCGACACGATGTTAATCTTTTACTTCTCTGCTTTTACTTTTCAATTTTCACTCATTTAATGATTAAATTTTTTACTCTGTCTAACACCAGACTATTATACTCTGTCTAACACCAGACTATTTTACTCTGTCTCACACCAGATTATTTTACTGTCTAACACCAGACTATTTTACTGTGTCTAACGCCAGACTATTTTATTCTGTCTAACACCAGACTGTTTTACTTTATCTCACACCAGATTATTTTACTGTCTGACACCAGACTATTTTACTGTGTCTAACACCAGACTATTTTACTTTGTCTAACGCCAGACTATTTTACTCTGTCTAGCACCAGACTAGTTTACTCTGTTTAGCGCCAGATTATTTTACTCTGTCTAACGCCAGACTATTTTACTCTGTCTAACACCAGACTATTTTACTCTGTCTAACACCAGACTATTTTACTCTGTCTAGCACCAGACTAGTTTACTCTGTTTAGCGCCAGATTATTTTACTCTGTCTAACGCCAGACTATTTTACTCTGTCTAACACCAGACTATTTTACTCTGTCTAACACCAGACTAGTTTACTCTGTCTAACACCAGACTATTTTACTCTGTCTAACACAAGACTATTTTACTCTGTCTAACACCAAACTAGTTTACTCTGTCTAACACCAGACTAGTTTACTCTGTCTAACGCCAGACTATTTTACTCTGTCTAACACCAGACTATTTTACTCTGTCTAACACCAGACTGTTTTATTCTGTTTAACGCCAGATTATTTTACTCTGTCTAACACAAGACTATTTTACTCTGTCTAACACCAGACTATTTTACTCTGTCTAACACCAGACTATTTTACTCTGTCGAACACCAGACTAGTTTACTCTGTCTAACACCAGACTAGTTTACTCTATTTTATTGTTTAGTGCCAGATTATTTTATTCAGACGCCCGACTATTTTACTTTAATGCTATTTTATTTTATACTCAGACTGATTTTCTTATATTTATTTTATAGTCAGCCATCGAATATGAGCTATATTGCAATCTGATTGCATGGGTTAGTCTATAATAAGCAGCTATTCGAATTTGCTAGTAGAAAAGACTATGACAGTGTATGCTTCTTAAATACTGGCAGTCTGGCTACAGATCAAGCTGAATTAATCCTAAACTGCGAAGACTGAAATGAGGTAAGACTACTATAATATAATTACCTATATTAAGGTCTGTACGGGAAAGTATTTGCCTGAGGTTTTCGTACAGACCGAGCGACGAAGGAGCGAGGTTTGCTCGAGCGAAAACGACGTTAATAAGCCTTTTATTATATGGCTTTTGGTTTGTTTTCTTATCTGTTTTTAGTTCTACGTTTGTCTTGATCAGGTGTAGCTGTTCACTTTAATTCTTACTTTTGAGCTTGTTCGTTTCGCTTCATGTTTACACCTGTTAGGCTTTTATTTTTCGCTTTTAAATAAGAAGTTTTTTTATAAAAAGAAACACTGATGTTTCAGGACGTATTATTGTTCAAAATTTTCCAATGAATATATCTAATTCGCTTTTATTTTCATTCAAATCAACTCAGTAATTTTCCCGCCAAAACTTGCAGGTCATTAAAAAGGACGTAATGCTCTCTCACAGTGCCGAGAGGGCATTACGGCAACAAGGGGGAATTTCGTTTTCCACCAATCAGCGCGTTTGTTTACATTTTGGCTCTAGACCAATCAGATTGCGTGAATGTGAAAATACACGTAAATTTCATCACAAATATAGGGTCGCAAATAAAGCCCTGGGGGGGTCAGGATTTTTGCATTTTTGGATCGATTTCAACGGAATCAAGAAGTACATTAAATTTGCTAACAATTTGCCGCTGGGATTTTCGTTTTATGGCCTAGTTATAAAATTATTGGCAGTCAAACATTGGCTGAAATAAAGGGACCACGACGCACGCTTAAGTATAACTTAGTGAATATGGGCCTCAGATGATCAGGGTTTTTATTTTTTTCAATCGAAATTAACGAAGTCAGATAGAGTACACATTTCCCCAAAAATGTGCCGCTGGGATTAGCGCTTTATAGCCGGGTTATAAATTTATCCGATTTCGAACAACGGCGTACGCAAACGACCGCGAACTGGGCGTCAGGATTTCTAACTTGAGCCGAAATATACGAAATCAGGTAAACAAAGCTTTTTTCTAAAGATTTGTCGCTGGGATTAGCGTTTTATCGCTTGGTTCAGGGGCGCAACTAGAAAATTTCGAGGGCAGGGGTTGAACGCAAAAAAAGGGCAAAGTCGTTCAGTATTCTAAACAATTTGGGACTAGAAGGCAGTGGTGTGGGAAGCAGAGATTCTAGGGGGGTCCGGGGGCATGCCCCCCCGGAAATTTTTTGAATTTTAGGTCTCTGAAACGGCATTTCCTACATTTTTAGGACGCTTTTCTCGTATTTTCAGTTGCGGAAATGTTTATTTTGGTCTCGCATTATTGCGGAGAATTGTATTGCGTGCTACAACACGATTAATTATCTGTTTATCTAATGTCTAACCTAGTATTAGAGGTCTCACAAAAAGGGCAGGGGTTAAAAAGGGCAGGGGTTGCAACCCCCCCAACCCCCCCCCCCTAGTTGCGCCCCTGTGGTTATCGAATTGTTGGCATTCAAAGTTCGGCTTCGTATGTATAAAAAACAACACTCGAGCCAGTCCGGTAGTGAGAAGTTCAACTTGCAAAATATTAATATTAACTGGCTTTTGATCAAATACCAAACGTATTTCCGGTCACTATTTGCAATCGAAGCAATTTTCAAGGCATTTCAAAGACGAAAAGCCCCCCAAGATGGCGAACACTAATACATTAAATGACAAATTTGCTGCTATTGTATGTGTAAACATGGCAAAAATAAACTCACAGTATCACAATCTAATGCCTGGGTGGCTCAACATGATGCCAAGAACCAATCTTCAGTATCAGATTGCCAACTGCCATCTCCTCTGAGACTTCATCATCAGCTAAATCGTCGTCGTTTTCATCATCGTCTTCGTCTGCTTCGCCGTTGTCATCGCTTGTCTCGCCGTCATCGTGGCCGTTCACGAACTTTGTAACAGCTTCATTTGCAGTCTTTCCGAGGGTATTCACTTTCGACTGAATCGTGGCTTCGCAAACAGAACAAATGCTGATGTCTGGCAAGTTGCACTCGATGTGAAATGAGTGTCCACAGCCCCGGAAAATTCGCCACATAGCACTGTGACTGTTGCATTCAAATTTGTCACATTTCCTGTTTGAATAAAAATTTAAGGTAAGACATTTCTACTTCACTATCCATATCAAAAATCATATTATTGAATATATTATAAATGTATTTAAATCACAAACTTACACTTCTGGGTTTGGGGGTCTTTCAACTGAGGTGAACCCAAGTGGCAGGACTCTGTTTGACACAAGAATGCTTCCAAACAGGTTTGGCAATTGCCATTTGGTAGTGGCCTTTTTCTGTCCCTTGGTTCTTGGCAGCAATACGGCCATTCCAGGGTGATTGTGCAGTTCTCCAAACTTTGCAGTCAAAAATTCAGCAGCCTTGAGTTTCAGGTTGTCGATTCTCTTTCTACTGAAATTGAACTTCTTTGGGGGAACAAACATTGACTTGAATGCATGCAATTCATGCTTATGTGCATCTATCTCCCTTGCCTTTAGGTTGATTTGCTCAGCATTGTCAGTCACATTAGTTCGAGCTCGTAGAACAGAGTGGAAATTTTCCACCGGATACTCGTCGAAGGCTACCAGTGCTTCACGTAATGTGTGGTACATGGGATGACCATTATCTTGCCAATACACAAATGTGGACAGAGCAATTAACAGAGCTTTGTCGTAGTGACGCCTTTGGAACACCATGAACATCACCCAGCAACGCAGTAGGGACTTGCAATATAGATCATAATCGTTGCATTTGAACACAATAGAATAGATACTCAAGACAAGTGGCACATAATTATCAACAAGGTTGATGAGGGTAAGGAACTCTATATCTTTACAGTGACAGAAAACTGAAAGAACTGTTTCTCTGACAAGTGTCCAGCCACCATATATCACTTCAAGTAATAGGGATACTCTCCATGGCTTTGGTTTCATTGCTAATTTTGCATTTTTTCCAAATAGGAAGGAATACAGCTCTGCAAAGATTGGATGGAAATTCTTCAAGACACATTCTCTTGAATTCAGTGAGATATGCAATGGACCTATCAGGGGGACAACATTCTCACATACAAGCGGGTAAGGGAACTTTAAGCAAATTATAAACCAGTTGTCGCATGAAGAACTGAGTAGGCCAATCTCCCATGAATGGGGTCAGAAAACGACTAAGATAAATTTCCAAACCATTGGAAAGCATGTGCTTGAAAGCAGTAATCAGATCATCTGCAGGACTTCAGAGATAAATGAAGACTGTCAATCAGTTTTGTGTTCTCCATGCATCTCATTTTCTGTATTTCTGTTTGCTGGTAGTCATGTAACAGAAGACGGTGCCGTTGAGCTTCAGGTTCAAAATATTTAGCTACCGCCCAATCAGGCATATTGGTTGCATAGCTTTGGGATAACCCAGCCATATTTTTGTTAATGAACTTCAACAAAATTTTAGGTTGTACTGGAGTGGTTGGTAATAGAGGTGTGCTTGAACAATCCTTCGAAATAGCCTTGACATTTGGGAAAACTTTCACTAGCAATGTAGACATATGGACTGCTTGTGTTTGCGTTTTTTCCTCGGGACGATGCATGGTATGGATGTTATGATAGTCATCTATGCAAAACACAAGAAATTGTTCCTTTTCTACAACCTCTTGAAAAAAACTAGCAACATTATTTAAATGAAGTGAAGCAGATGACTGTGTGGCAGCCTTTATGGTACGGGGATGGGCAGCAACTCCAAGATTATGTGAAGATGCCAAACCTTGTTCAGTGATACCAAACCCTTGTAGTGTTCTAGCAAGAGTTACTTGAAACCAGTTGGATCTTTGGGACATTGTGTACATCATGACATAGATTACTACCATGGTCCTAAGTTTGGTAAGATCCTTTCTTTCATCCGACATTCTCTCAGAGGTCATGGCAGCTGATAAAACATTAAACAAGTTTTCTGCACCAACTTGCTTGCAGATTTTCTCAAATTCAGTTGGATTCATTTCTGGGCATTGGTTAAAAAATATTTGAAAAGTAGTCACTTAGCTTGGTAAGATCACTTTTGAAATCAACATGTTGTGAAGCTTTTTCAAGAAGTTTTTCATATTCATCCTTTGAAATACATACATTGGTATCATCAGTTTGTGTTTCTTTCTCTTCATAGGTTGTTTGACACACTAGCACCACATCATCTGACTGTTCTGAATTATCTAGAAGCTTTTGACTTGGACTACTTAGGCTGATTGTTCGTTCACTAACCTGACTGCTAGACTGGCTATCGACACTAATAGGGGCAGTGGTGATGTCATGCTCCTCTGCAAGGATACCAGTGTTATTATCATCCCTATCATCATCCTGAATCATGTGCTTTGGATTTTGCAGTAATGCTTGAAGCTAAAATTATTAAATGCATATACCTATTATATTTAGTGACATATATCTCTAAACCAAGTATCGATTGTATATCAATTGTAGTTACAATTTTTGTTACTATCAGCTTTGGCATCTACACTAATGTAAAATCTCAAAAGTAACCCCTCCAAAAAGTTTTTTAATAAAACCATATGAAATGGAAGAACTCTTGTAAAAAAATATGGTTAACAGTTAACTTATGCTGATTGTTTAAACAACCCAAATCCCCCACCCCCCTAAAAAAATAGCTATCCCAGAGGTATTCAGGGTGGTTACTTTTGAGATTCTATGACTATGGCAATTCTAGCAATAAAATGTGTATATAACTATAATGCACCCAGGGACACCCAGAGATGTTTGGGTTCCCTCCCCTGCCCTGAACTCCTAGATTAATAATAATGCAGCAATATTTTTCTCTTTTATAATAGTATTTCACCAATTTTCAGTTCTCCCCTTATATATAGGTCCCAAGCAAATTGTTCCCTTAGCCCCCCCCCCCCCCCCCCCCAACCCATATCTATCTTCCATGTATCGGCCAGCCATGTAAACTTATATTGTAATACTAAATAATTATAGTTTTACAGTTTTTGTCTTATGTTGGCACAACAAGAATATTTATTAAACTCTAGAAATAAGGTGACCATTGTACTTCCCCCACAAATATTTCTTACCTTGTTTTCTATTGTTCTGACATTATTGGCTGGTATAAGTCTAGTGAAATCCCGAGTTTTCATGCATCGTTGAAGGCAATCGATGCAAACATTTTGTACAATTGGTGCTGTTTTCATTTCAAGCTTTTGCTTTAAAAATATCCCAAAAATGTTTGCAAATTCTGACAAACCATTTCTACGTAGGTTTATTATATGTAGACCTCTTTCAATGCTCTTCCACTTCGCGTGAAACTCACGATTCTGGCAAGCTTTTAAATACTTAGGCATTTTAACATTGGAAAAAGACAAGTGTATATAGCGTTTGAGAACAAAATAAGCCAATTATTTTCCCGCTCTTTTAGCCAAGAACGATTTGCTTGGAAAAACTTCGGATTTATTTTCGTAAACTAATTTTTATACAAAAGAACAAAACCGCTGTATACAATACAGCGTTCGACAATTGCCGAACTTTGAATGCCAACAATTCGATAACCAAGCGATAAAACGCTAATCCCAGCGACAAATCTTTAGAAAAAAGCTTTGTTTACCTGATTTCGTATATTTCGGCTCAAGTTAGAAATCCTGACGCCCAGTTCGCGGTCGTTTGCGTACGCCGTTGTTCGAAATCGGATAAATTTATAACCCGGCTATAAAGCGCTAATCCCAGCGGCACATTTTTGGGGAAATGTGTACTCTATCTGACTTCGTTAATTTCGATTGAAAAAAATAAAAACCCTGATCATCTGAGGCCCATATTCACTAAGTTATACTTAAGCGTGCGTCGTGGTCCCTTTATTTCAGCCAATGTTTGACTGCCAATAATTTTATAACTAGGCCATAAAACGAAAATCCCAGCGGCAAATTGTTAGCAAATTTAATGTACTTCTTGATTCCGTTGAAATCGATCCAAAAATGCAAAAATCCTGACCCCCCCCAGGGCTTTATTTGCGACCCTGTATTTGTGATGAAATTTACGTGTATTTTCACATTCACGCAATCTGATTGGTCTAGAGCCAAAATGTAAACAAACGCGCTGATTGGTGGAAAACGAAATTCCCCCTTGTTCATTACGGCTTTTTCCGGACCTCTCAGCAACCAATTAGCGTGCGCTGTTTGGCGTAATGACCCGAAAACAAGCCCAGCCATATAATAAATAAGAATAATGTAGTGGTATTAGAATTAAAAATGTAACTATAACACGTATTTATAAAAAAATTATTGAATATAAAAAACATTTGAAGACCATAACAATATTTTAAGTGCCTATAAACTCAAATAAGATATTACTGATATGGATTCTATATAACGTGAATAGTTGAATGCCAAAATATTTTCTGACTTGAACTTCTATTTGTTATTATATTGAGGTTTGTATTTCCAAAATGGTAATGAGGATGACGTCAATGTAGGCATTTGTGTGTGTGTGTGTTTTTCATTTCTTATGATAAACCGCTTGAAGATTTTAATGAAAAAAATGATAAAATACAGAATATACTATTCAAGTATGCCATTAACATGTGAATTGGGTAATATTTCTGCTGTAACGGAACACTGCGTATGCAAATTATGCCTACATAGACGTCATCCTCATTACCATTTTGGAAATACAAACCTCAATATAACAACAAATAAAAGTTCAAATCAAAAAATATTTTGGCATTCAACTATACACATTAAATAGAATCCATATGCAGTAATATCATATTTCGGTTTAGAAGTACTTTAAAGTGCCCATACAACGTTTTTTGTTTTTTTGTTTCCGCTCTACGTTGTTGAGATATTTTTTTCTTTAATATACAAATTAAACATCTTGACCTAACACGTGTATAATAAGTTATTGGAGAAGGTTTGGTGCTGTTGCAGAAACACGTCCACATGCTACCTTCGAAATAATTTGGTGTGACAATAGCAGCGATATATAACTTTCTCCGATAACTCATTACGCACATGTGACGTCAGAATGTTTAATTTGCATATCAAACAAACTGAAATATCTCCACAACGAAGCAAGGAAACGAAAAATTTCAAAAGGTGTTACTCTATCATTTCAAGTGTTCTTTCAAATAAGACAAACTTAATTTTCGTTTCATAGGACTTTAACTCATTCCTGTCCGAGGGCTTCTCCAGAGGTGAATAAAATCGTCTGGCGTTAGCCAGAATAAAATACTAAAGACCAATTCGGACAGGAAAGAGTTAAGATTACTTTCAGATATTTGACCCTACAAGTTTCTGCATTTACCTGGTATGCTTTCGAAGGCCAATTTGACGAACTGATTGTCTTCTGAATCACTTCTTCTCTACAAAGTAAATTGGCATTGTTATGTCTCAAAATTAAATTTGGTTTTCATTTGTCGCATTTCGTCACCGATCAACGCCAATGTTTACGTTTGCGACGAAATTTTGATTTGCCTATAGCAACTGGTGGTCAAACAGGGCGAAATGACCCAATTGAACATGACTACCATGATGATGGTGTTGATTTCACGGAGGGAGGAAAACCGGAGAACCGCCGGTGAAAAACCCTCGAAGCACAGGAGAGATCAGCTACAACTCTACTCACATGAGTTCCAAGCTCGACAACATGGTCATTCCCAAGCGATTACCCATCCAAGTACTAACCCCATCTAACCGGGATTAATTATGATTGGTGAGAGGCACCGCGCTAACAGCACACGCCACCCATGCTCCCGGATTGTCCCCGGTGATCGACGATCATCCCGAACAATCACCGACGGTCGCCGATCAAGGCGGGAAAATAATTTATTTTTTTCCAAAATCACGATCGGAAATTGCGGCTGTCGACTGGAACCTAATCCAGGCTGACCTGGATTAGCTACACATGCGCAGAACGAATATCTTGCGTGTAAACGTCGTCAATACACGCGAGACAAAGCGAAGGCTGGCGCGAGATGAATGAGGAGCGAAGGAGCGTTGTGGTACATGTGGGTTCATTACGATAAAATTAGGAAGATAAAGGAAAATAATGGATCCGTTGAAGAGGATACTAGGGATATTGTAGGATATCAAGCATTTGATGACTTGAAATCAAATATGGCGGGAAAATTAGACGAAGAACACGGTGCGATCTAGTATCGTAAACTTCCATGTTAAATGACTAAAATCTGTTGTTTGTTGACCGTTTACTACCCCCAAAAGAAGTCGGGTTGTTTTTTTTGGCAGATGTGTGTACCCAATTGTCCTTTAAAACGGATTTTACAGTTCGAATCAGTCGTGGAAAGTATACTTGACGACTGACGAAGTGACGAGTTGACATAAAACAAACCCAATCAACTATGGAGGATGAATAAATATCTCAACTATTGATTTTTTCTTTGTCTTGATTTTGTTTTTGGCTTTATATGGACAGTTCACTTGTTATTGTTTTGCGTGTGTGTGTGTGTGGAATTTAGTAAATTTCATCAAGCTTCGGCCGACAACTCACTTGAGCCAGCACGCACGTGACCTGCGAACTGCCTGTAATATAATATCGCACGTGGACATCACGTGATGAACACGCAAGTACTCGCAAGTACTACTACGATCGGAAATGGCGGCTGTCGAGGCTCGCGAAATACGGGCTGACCCATATTAGCTACGCATGCGTAGAACGAATATCTTGCGTGTAAACGTCATCAATACACGGCCGACAACTCACTTGAGCCAGCACGCACGTGGACTGCGAACTGCCCCATGAAAGTGGCCGATTTTCTATGCGATTTCCAATCGTGGGGGTACGTGTTTGAAGTGCTTTGTTTTTTTTTCTAGAGGACTGGGTCCTAATTTGTCTTAGTTCATGATCACCTTGGTTTTCTTTGATGTACCGCGGTTGTTTATTTATAATAATTACTCCCAACCACGCATAAATCATGTTAATTGCCCCGGGCTAATATATATTAGCCCGGAGGGGTTAACTTGATTTATGCGTGGTTGGGAAAATAAGGGTTAATCAATGGTCAGGAATGTGATAAAGGATTTATCATCGCGACTGAAGTGTTTTTTAGACAATCTCTGTGATAACGAACTCAGTAGTAACAATATATTTATTATTAATTATAAATTATTTTTATAAGTATAGGTAATAGCATGGTTTCGAGTGCAATTTGGAAAAAAACATGCACGAGTCCGAAGGACGGGTGCTATTTGAAGTATTTGAAAAACTCACGAGTGCATGTTTTTCCAAATTGCACGAGAAACCATGCTATTACTTATTAATAATATACATGAAAAAATGTTCAAAACAACTGTACTAACATTTTAACGTACGTGTTTAGCCGTCCACTCCTCGCATATTTATTTGTTAAAAAACGCTTCGCTTCCTTTACTACTTGAAAAAGTTTACTCGAGGCATAAAGAAGCTTCTGGTCTTCGTGTAGGTACTTCACTTGGCAATATTAAAGCATAACTAGCTTCAAATTTGAACAAATTATCCCCAAAACCGCCGAATCTTGGCCGCCATCTTTGTTTGTTTTGTGTCGAGAAAAATCCGCTGTACAATCAATTTGATTGGTTCTTAGTGATAACAGATTTTTGCACTGTGATTACAGATTTTTGCACTGTGATTACAGATTTTTGCACTGTGATAACACAATTCTGCACTGTTGTTTGGGATTAACTGCACTGGAATCAGCCAATCACAATCGAGATATTTTTTCATGTATATTATTATTATATTTATACTTGGCCCACAAAGCTCGCGAACGTACCACATGCACTACATGTATACGTACAATCTCGCAATACAGCAAACCCCTCTATACGAGGATTACTTACAACTTAGTGCTGTGAGTAACTTCGTTACAAGTAACTAGTTAGAGTAACTAGTTACATTTTTAAGTAACTGTAACTGAAACTAGTTACTTTTTCTGAAGAAGTAACTGTAACTATAACTAGTTACTTTTTGAAGAAGTAACTATAACTAGTTACTTTTTTAAAGAACTGTAACTACAATCCTGGACAAAAGTGCTTGGGACACTATGCGAAAATCGGCAAAATCGGCAAAGTGGCCCAAAAATTTTGTCCAGGATTGTCTGAAAATTACGAGTTTATGATTTTTCAATAAAACACAGCTTTTTAACTTTGTAACATTGCAAAATATATACAGTTTAATAAAAGAGCCCCCCTCTCTGCTCCCCCTTACCCCCTCAATGGGGAAGGGATCACTGGAGCAGAGTTTCTGCAGAGTTCCCACCCGCACCGGTACCACCCGCACGAGAGCTCTATTTAATTTACATATTCACCAAACCTTCTATACCCCACAAACAATTTGTTGTTCATGCATGTGGGAGCGTATTTATGTCATTTTCGAGCAAACTGCGCAGAATCGCCGCCCCCAAATTGTTTTTTTCTTCGATTTTGTTTAATTCGTCATTTTCAGACAATCCTGGACAAAAGTGCTTGGGACACTATGCGAAAATCGGCAAAATGGCCCAACAATTTTGTCCAGGATTGTCTGAAAATGACGAGTTTATGATTTTTCAATAAAACACAGCTTTTTAACTTTGTAACATTGCAAAATATATACAGTTTAATAAAAGAGCCCCCATCTCTGCTCCCCCTTACCCCCTCAATGGGGAAGGGATCACTGGAGCAGAGTCTCTGCAGAGTTCCCACCCGCACCGGTACCACCCGCACGAGAGCTCTATTTAATTTACATATTCACCAAACCTTCTATACCCCACAAACAATTTGTTGTTCATGCATGTGGGAGCGTATTTATGTCATTTTCGAGGAAACTGCGCAGAGTCGCCGCCCCCAAATTGTTTTTTTCTTCGATTTTGTTTAATTCGTCATTTTCAGACAATCCTGGACAAAAGTGCTTGGGACACTATGCGAAAATCGGCAAAATCGGCAAAGTGGCCCAAAAATTTTGTCCAGGATTGTCTGAAAATGACGAGTTTATGATTTTTCAATAAAACACAGCTTTTTAACTTTGTAACATTGCAAAATATATACAGTTTAATAAAAGAGCCCCCATCTCTGCTCCCCCTTACCCCCTCAATGGGGAAGGGATCACTGGAGCAGAGTCTCTGCAGAGTTCCCACCCGCACCGGTACCACCCGCACGAGAGCTCTATTTAATTTACATATTCACCAAACCTTCTATACCCCACAAACAATTTGTTGTTCATGCATGTGGGAGCGTATTTATGTCATTTTCGAGGAAACTGCGCAGAGTCGCCGCCCCCAAATTGTTTTTTTCTTCGATTTTGTTTAATTCGTCATTTTCAGACAATCCTGGACAAAAGTGCTTGGGACACTATGCGAAAATCGGCAAAATCGGCAAAAGTGGCCCAAAAATTTTGTCCAGGATTGTCTGAAAATGACGAGTTTATGATTTTTCAATAAAACACAGCTTTTTAACTTTGTAACATTGCAAAATATATACAGTTTTAATAAAAGAGCCCCCATCTCTGCGCCCCCTTACCCCCTCAATGGGGAAGGGATCACTGGAGCAGAGTCTCTGCAGAGTTCCCACCCGCACCGGTACCACCCGCACGAGAGCTCTATTTAATTTACATATTCACCAAACCTTCTATACCCCACAAACAATTTGTTGTTCATGCATGTGGGAGCGTATTTATGTCATTTTCGAGGAAACTGCGCAGAGTCGCCGCCCCCAAATTGTTTTTTTCTTCGATTTTGTTTAATTCGTCATTTTCAGACAATCCTGGACAAAAGTGCTTGGGGACACTATGCGAAAATCGGCAAAATCGGCAAAGTGGCCCAAAAATTTTGTCCAGGATTGTCTGAAAATGACGAGTTTATGATTTTTCAATAAAACACAGCTTTTTAACTTTGTAACATTGCAAAATATATACAGTTTAATAAAAGAGCCCCCATCTCTGCTCCCCCTTACCCCCTCAATGGGGAAGGGATCACTGGAGCAGAGTCTCTGCAGAGTTCCCACCCGCACCGGTACCACCCGCACGAGAGCTCTATTTAATTTACATATTCACCAAACCTTCTATACCCCACAAACAATTTGTTGTTCATGCATGTGGGAGCGTATTTATGTCATTTTCGAGGAAACTGCGCAGAGTCGCCGCCCCCAAATTGTTTTTTTCTTCGATTTTGTTTAAATTCGTCATTTTCAGACAATCCTGGACAAAAGTGCTTGGGACACTATGCGAAAATCGGCAAAATCGGCAAAGTGGCCCAAAAATTTTGTCCAGGATTGTCTGAAAATGACGAGTTTATGATTTTTCAATAAAACACAGCTTTTTAACTTTGTAACATTGCAAAATATATACAGTTTAATAAAAGAGCCCCCATCTCTGCTCCCCCTTACCCCCTCAATGGGGAAGGGATCACTGGAGCAGAGTCTCTGCAGAGTTCCCACCCGCACCGGTACCACCCGCACGAGAGCTCTATTTAATTTACATATTCACCAAACCTTCTATACCCCACAAACAATTTGTTGTTCATGCATGTGGGAGCGTATTTATGTCATTTTCGAGGAAACTGCGCAGAGTCGCCGCCCCCAAATTGTTTTTTTCTTCGATTTTGTTTAATTCGTCATTTTCAGACAATCCTGGACAAAAGTGCTTGGGACACTATGCGAAAATCGGCAAAATCGGCAAAGTGGCCCAAAAATTTTTGTCCAGGATTGTCTGAAAATGACGAGTTTATGATTTTTCAATAAAACACAGCTTTTTAACTTTGTAACATTGCAAAATATATACAGTTTAATAAAAGAGCCCCCATCTCTGCTCCCCCTTACCCCCTCAATGGGAAGGGATCACTGGAGCAGAGTCTCTGCAGAGTTCCCACCCGCACCGGTACCACCCGCACGAGAGCTCTATTTAATTTACATATTCACCAAACCTTCTATACCCCACAAACAATTTGTTGTTCATGCATGTGGGAGCGTATTTATGTCATTTTCGAAAACTGCGCAGAGTCGCCGCCCCCAAATTGTTTTTTTCTTCGATTTTGTTTAATTCGTCATTTTCAGACAATCCTGGACAAAAGTGCTTGGGACACTATGCGAAAATCGGCAAAATCGGCAAAGTGGCCCAAAAATTTTGTCCAGGATTGTCTGAAAATGACGAGTTTATGATTTTTCAATAAAACACAGCTTTTTAACTTTGTAACATTGCAAAATATATACAGTTTAATAAAAGAGCCCCCATCTCTGCTCCCCCTTACCCCCTCAATGGGGAAGGGATCACTGGAGCAGAGTCTCTGCAGAGTTCCCACCCGCACCGGTACCACCCGCACGAGAGCTCTATTTAATTTACATATTCACCAAACCTTCTATACCCCACAAACAATTTGTTGTTCATGCATGTGGGAGCGTATTTATGTCATTTTCGAGGAAACTGCGCAGAGTCGCCGCCCCCAAATTGTTTTTTTCTTCGATTTTGTTTAATTCGTCATTTTCAGACAATCCTGGACAAAAGTGCTTGGGACACTATGCGAAAATCGGCAAAATCGGCAAAGTGGCCCAAAAATTTTGTCCAGGATTGTCTGAAAATGACGAGTTTATGATTTTTCAATAAAACACAGCTTTTTAACTTTGTAACATTGCAAAATATATACAGTTTAATAAAAGAGCCCCCATCTCTGCTCCCCCTTACCCCCTCAATGGGGAAGGGATCACTGGAGCAGAGTCTCTGCAGAGTTCCCACCCGCACCGGTACCACCCGCACGAGAGCTCTATTTAATTTACATATTCACCAAACCTTCTATACCCCACAAACAATTTGTTGTTCATGCATGTGGGAGCGTATTTATGTCATTTTCGAGGAAACTGCGCAGAGTCGCCGCCCCCAAATTGTTTTTTTCTTCGATTTTGTTTAATTCGTCATTTTCAGACAATCTGGACAAAAGTGCTTGGGACACTATGCGAAAATCGGCAAAATCGGCAAAGTGCCCAAAAATTTTGTCCAGGATTGTCTGAAAATGACGAGTTTATGATTTTTCAATAAAACACAGCTTTTTAACTTTGTAACATTGCAAAATATATACAGTTTAATAAAAGAGCCCCCATCTCTGCTCCCCCTTACCCCCTCAATGGGGAAGGGATCACTGGAGCAGAGTCTCTGCAGAGTTCCCACCCGCACCGGTACCACCCGCACGAGAGCTCTATTTAATTTACATATTCACCAAACCTTCTATACCCCACAAACCAATTTGTTGTTCATGCATGTGGGAGCGTATTTATGTCATTTTCGAGGAAACTGCGCAGAGTCGCCGCCCCCAAATTGTTTTTTTCTTCGATTTTGTTTAATTCGTCATTTTCAGACAATCCTGGACAAAAGTGCTTGGGACACTATGCGAAAATCGGCAAAATCGGCAAAGTGGCCCAAAAATTTTGTCCAGGATTGTCTGAAAATTACGAGTTTATGATTTTTCAATAAAACACAGCTTTTTAACTTTGTAACATTGCAAAATATATACAGTTTAATAAAAGAGCCCCCATCTCTGCTCCCCCTTACCCCCTCAATGGGGAAGGGATCACTGGAGCAGAGTCTCTGCAGAGTTCCCACCCGCACCGGTACCACCCGCACGAGAGCTCTATTTAATTTACATATTCACCAAACCTTCTATACCCCACAAACAATTTGTTGTTCATGCATGTGGGAGCGTATTTATGTCATTTTCGAGCAAACTGCGCAGAATCGCCGCCCCCAAATTGTTTTTTTTCTTCGATTTTGTTTAATTCGTCATTTTCAGACAATCCTGGACAAAAGTGCTTGGGACACTATGCGAAAATCGGCAAAATCGGCAAAGTGGCCCAACAATTTTCTCCAGGATTGTCTGAAAATGACGAGTTTATGATTTTTCAATAAAACACAGCTTTTTAACTTTGTAACATTGCAAAATATATACAGTTTAATAAAAGAGCCCCCATCTCTGCTCCCCCTTACCCCCTCAATGGGGAAGGGATCACTGGAGCAGAGTCTCTGCAGAGTTCCCACCCGCACCGGTACCACCCTCACGAGAGCTCTATTTAATTTACATATTCACCAAACCTTCTATACCCCACAAACAATTTGTTGTTCATGCATGTGGGAGCGTATTTATGTCATTTTCGAGCAAACTGCGCAGAATCGCCGCCCCCAAATTGTTTTTTTCTTCGATTTTGTTTAATTCGTCATTTTCAGACAATCCTGGACAAAAGTGCTTGGGAGACTATGCGAAAATCGGCAAAATCGGCAAAGTGGCCCAACAATTTTGTCCAGGATTGTAGTTACAATATTTGGTTCAAAAATGTGACTAGTATAGTTACTGATATTCAGTTGAGGATGTCATTCTTTCTTGATAAAAATGGTTTTGATATAATAATAAAGGTACATTATGTACACATTTGACTATTTCTGCTTAGTGACAACTATATTTAGGCATTTAGTTGTAAAAACATAATTATGGTACTGGCATCTAAAAGCCAGTAATTTCTTTGTTGATTCTGGTAACACGGAAAAAGGAATGTAACTTTGTAACTAGTTACAAAATTTTTGAAGTAACTTTGTAACTGTAACTAGTTACTTTCTTTTCATTGTAACTTTTATCGGTAAGTAGTTACTTTTCTAACGATGTAACTGTAACTGTAACTAGTTACAAAAATTATGTAACTTTTACAGCACTGCAACTTATCATACAACCGCTAAGTTACTTACCTGCAAGGCTGTCTGCATTCACTTAGACATTCAAGTTTATCATAATAAAAAAGATACTGAACTATCTTTAAACACCTTCCTGTAAAAAAAAACAAAAAATGTTTTAGCAAATCGGTCAGGTGAAATTGATGCCCCCAGTTGCTGTTTGAGATTCTTTATTTCTCTAGTCTCACCCTCCTGCCTTTATTTTTATTTTTCCTACGGTTTTTTTCTTTCTTTTTTTTTCTTTCTTCCTTCTTTCTTCCTTTTCTTTCTTCCTTCTTTTCTTTCTTCCTTCTTTTCTTTCTTCCTTTTTTCCTTCTTTCCTTCCTTCCTTTTTTTCTTTCTTCCTTCCTTCTTTCGTTCTTTCCTTCCTTTCATCGTAAAAATTGTGAATGAAGCACGTTAATCAACTTTAAAAAATTATGAAATATTCATGTGACTGAAAACTGTGAATACCTTTCCTTTCCTTTCCTTTTTTCCTTTCTTCTTTCCTTCCTTTTCTCCTTCCTTCCTTCTTTTTTCCTTTCACCTTTATTTCCTCCTTCCTTTCTTCCTTCTTTCCTTCCTTTCTTCCTTCCTGTTTTTCGTCTTTCCTTTTTTTTCTTCTTTTTCCCCCTATCATTTTATGTTGCTTTTGTTTGTTTTATTTTCCCCTTTTCTTCCTTTGCTCTTTCGTTTCTTCCTTCCTTCCTTTTTTACTTTCTTTCTTTCTTTCTTTCCCCTTTCCCTTCCTTCCCTTCCTTCCCTTCCTTCCCTTCCTTCCTTCCCTTCCTTCCCTTCCTTCCTTCCCTTCCTTCCCTTCCTTCCCTTCCTTCCCTTCCTTCCCTTCCTTCCCTTCCTTTCCTTCCCTTCCTTCCTTCCCTTCCTTCCTTCCCTTCCTTCCTTCCCTTCCTTCCCTTCCCTTCCCTTCCCTTCCTTCCCTTCCTTCCCTTTCTTCCCTTCCTTCCCTTCCTTCCTTCCTTCCTTCCTTCCTTCCATCGTAAAAATTGTGAAGGAAGCACGTTAATCAACTTTACAAAATTATGAAATATTCATGCGACTGAAAACTGTGATAGTCCAGTACAGTGCAGCTTGTTAAAATGCCTATAAACTCAAATAGGATATTACTGATATGGATTCTATGTAACGTGAATAGTTGAATGCCAAAATATTTTCAGACTTGAACTTCTATTTGTTGTTATATTGAGGTTTGTATTTCCAAAATGGTAATAAGGATGACGTCAATGTAGGCATTTGTGTGTGTTTTTGTGTTTTTTCTTTTCTTATAAACCGCTTGAAGATTTTAATGAAAAAAAATTGGAAAATATAGAATATACTATTCAAGTATTCCATTAACATGTGAATTGGGTAATATTTCTGCTGTAACGGAACACTGCGTATGCAAATTATGCCTACATAGACGTCATCCTCATTACCATTTTGGAAATACAAACCTCAATATAACAACAAATAAAAGTTCAAATAAAAAAATATTTTGGCATTCAACTATACACATTAAATAGAATCCATATGCAGTAATATCATATTTGGGTTTATAAGTACTTTAAAATACCTACAATCCTGGACAAAAGTGCTTGGGACACTATGCGAAAATCGGCAAAATCGGCAAAGTGTCCCAACAATTTTGTCCAGGATTGTCTGAAAATGACGAGTTTATGATTTTTCAATAAAACACAGCTTTTTAACTTTGTAACATTGCAAAATATATACAGTTTAATAAAAGAGCCCCCATCTCTGCTCCCCCTTACCCCCTCAATGGGGAAGGGATCACTGGAGCAGAGTCTCTGCAGAGTTCCCACCCGCACCGGTACCACCCGCACGAGAGCTCTATTTAATTTACATATTCACCAAACCTTCTATACCCCAGAACCAATTTGTTGTTCATGCATGTGGGAGCGTATTTATGTCATTTTCGAGCAAACTGCGCAGAATCGCCGCCCCCAAATTGTTTTTTTTCTTCGATTTTGTTTAATTCGTCATTTTTCAGACAATCCTGGACAAAAGTGCTTGGGGACACTATGCGAAAATCGGCAAAATCGGCAAAGTGTCCCAACAATTTTGTCCAGGATTGTCTGAAAATGACGAGTTTATGATTTTTCAATAAAACACAGCTTTTTAACTTTGTAACATTGCAAAATATATACAGTTTAATAAAAGAGCCCCCATCTCTGCTCCCCCTTACCCCCTCAATGGGGAAGGGATCACTGGAGCAGAGTCTCTGCAGAGTTCCCACCCGCACCGGTACCACCCGCACGAGAGCTCTATTTAATTTACATATTCACCAAACCTTTCTATACCCCAGAACCAATTTGTTGTTCATGCATGTGGGAGCGTATTTATGTCATTTTCGAGCAAACTGCGCAGAATCGCCGCCCCCAAATTGTTTTTTTCTTCGATTTTGTTTAATTCGTCATTTTCAGACAATCCTGGACAAAAGTGCTTGGGACACTATGCGAAAATCGGCAAAATCGGCAAAATCGGCAAAGTGTCCCAACAATTTTGTCCAGGATTGTGTGAAAATGACGAGTTTATGATTTTTCAATAAAACACAGCTTTTTAACTTTGTAACATTGCAAAATATATACAGTTTAATAAAAGAGCCCCCATCTCTGCTCCCCCTTACCCCCTCAATGGGGAAGGGATCACTGGAGCAGAGTCTCTGCAGAGTTCCCACCCGCACCGGTACCACCCGCACGAGAGCTCTATTTAATTTACATATTCACCAAACCTTCTATACCCCAGAACCAATTTGTTGTTCATGCATGTGGGAGCGTATTTATGTCATTTTCGAGCAAACTGCGCAGAATCGCCGCCCCCAAATTGTTTTTTTTCTTCGATTTTGTTTAATTCGTCATTTTCAGACAATCCTGGACAAAAGTGCTTGGGACACTATGCGAAAATCGGCAAAATCGGCAAAGTGTCCCAACAATTTTGTCCAGGATTGTCTGAAAATGACGAGTTTATGATTTTTTCAATAAAACACAGCTTTTTAACTTTGTAACATTGCAAAATATATACAGTTTAATTAAAAGAGCCCCCATCTCTGCTCCCCCTTACCCCCTCAATGGGGAAGGGATCACTGGAGCAGAGTCTCTGCAGAGTTCCCACCCGCACCGGTACCACCCGCACGAGAGCTCTATTTAATTTACATATTCACCAAACCTTCTATACCCCAGAACCAATTTGTTGTTCATGCATGTGGGAGCGTATTTATGTCATTTTCGAGCAAAACTGCGCAGAATCGCCGCCCCCAAATTGTTTTTTTTCTTCGATTTTGTTTAATTCGTCATTTTCAGACAATCCTGGACAAAAGTGCTTGGGACACTATGCGAAAATCGGCAAAATCGGCAAAGTGTCCCAACAATTTTGTCCAGGATTGTCTGAAAATGACGAGTTTATGATTTTTCAATAAAACACAGCTTTTTAACTTTGTAACATTGCAAAATATATACAGTTTAATAAAAGAGCCCCCATCTCTGCTCCCCCTTACCCCCTCAATGGGGAAGGGATCACTGGAGCAGAGTCTCTGCAGAGTTCCCACCCGCACCGGTACCACCCGCACGAGAGCTCTATTTAATTTACATATTCACCAAACCTTCTATACCCCAGAACCAATTTGTTGTTCATGCATGTGGGAGCGTATTTATGTCATTTTCGAGCAAACTGCGCAGAATCGCCGCCCCCAAATTGTTTTTTTTCTTCGATTTTGTTTAATTCGTCATTTTCAGACAATCCTGGACAAAAGTGCTTGGGACACTATGCGAAAATCGGCAAAATCGGCAAAGTGTCCCAACAATTTTGTCCAGGATTGTCTGAAAATGACGAGTTTATGATTTTTCAATAAAACACAGCTTTTTAACTTTGTAACATTGCAAAATATATACAGTTTAATAAAAGAGCCCCCATCTCTGCTCCCCCTTACCCCCTCAATGGGGAAGGGATCACTGGAGCAGAGTCTCTGCAGAGTTCCCACCCGCACCGGTACCACCCGCACGAGAGCTCTATTTAATTTACATATTCACCAAACCTTCTATACCCCAGAACCAATTTGTTGTTCATGCATGTGGGAGCGTATTTATGTCATTTTCGAGCAAACTGCGCAGAAATCGCCGCCCCCAAATTGTTTTTTTTCTTCGATTTTGTTTAATTCGTCATTTTCAGACAATCCTGGACAAAAGTGCTTGGGACACTATGCGAAAATCGGCAAAATCGGCAAAGTGTCCCAACAATTTTGTCCAGGATTGTCTGAAAATGACGAGTTTATGATTTTTCAATAAAACACAGCTTTTTAACTTTGTAACATTGCAAAATATATACAGTTTAATAAAAGAGCCCCCATCTCTGCTCCCCCTTACCCCCTCAATGGGGAAGGGATCACTGGAGCAGAGTCTCTGCAGAGTTCCCACCCGCACCGGTACCACCCGCACGAGAGCTCTATTTAATTTACATATTCACCAAACCTTCTATACCCCAGAACCAATTTGTTGTTCATGCATGTGGGAGCGTATTTATGTCATTTTCGAGCAAACTGCGCAGAATCGCCGCCCCCAAATTGTTTTTTTCTTCGATTTTGTTTAATTCGTCATTTTCAGACAATCCTGGACAAAAGTGCTTGGGACAACTATGCGAAAATCGGCAAAATCGGCAAAGTGTCCCAACAATTTTGTCCAGGATTGTCTGAAAATGACGAGTTTATGATTTTTCAATAAAACACAGCTTTTTAACTTTGTAACATTGCAAAATATATACAGTTTAATAAAAGAGCCCCCATCTCTGCTCCCCCTTACCCCCTCAATGGGGAAGGGATCACTGGAGCAGAGTCTCTGCAGAGTTCCCACCCGCACCGGTACCACCCGCACGAGAGCTCTATTTAATTTACATATTCACCAAACCTTCTATACCCCAGAACCAATTTGTTGTTCATGCATGTGGGAGCGTATTTATGTCATTTTCGAGCAAACTGCGCAGAATCGCCGCCCCCAAATTGTTTTTTTTCTTGGATTTTGTTTAATTCGTCATTTTCAGACAATCCTGGACAAAAGTGCTTGGGACACTATGCGAAAATCGGCAAAATCGGCAAAGTGTCCCAACAATTTTGTCCAGGATTGTCTGAAAATGACGAGTTTATGATTTTTCAATAAAACACAGCTTTTTAACTTTGTAACATTGCAAAATATATACAGTTTAATAAAAAGAGCCCCCATCTCTGCTCCCCCTTACCCCCTCAATGGGGAAGGGATCACTGGAGCAGAGTCTCTGCAGGAGTTCCCACCCGCACCGGTACCACCCGCACGAGAGCTCTATTTAATTTACATATTCACCAAACCTTCTATACCCCAGAACCAATTTGTTGTTCATGCATGTGGGAGCGTATTTATGTCATTTTCGAGCAAACTGCGCAGAATCGCCGCCCCCAAATTGTTTTTTTTCTTCGATTTTGTTTAATTCGTCATTTTCAGACAATCCTGGACAAAAGTGCTTGGGACACTATGCGAAAATCGGCAAAATCGGCAAAGTGTCCCAACAATTTTGTCCAGGATTGTCTGAAAATGACGAGTTTATGATTTTTCAATAAAACACAGCTTTTTAACTTTGTAACATTGCAAAATATATACAGTTTAATAAAAGAGCCCCCATCTCTGCTCCCCCTTACCCCCTCAATGGGGAAGGGATCACTGGAGCAGAGTCTCTGCAGAGTTCCCACCCGCACCGGTACCACCCGCACGAGAGCTCTATTTAATTTACATATTCACCAAACCTTCTATACCCAGAACCAATTTGTTGTTCATGCATGTGGGAGCGTATTTATGTCATTTTCGAGCAAACTGCGCAGAATCGCCGCCCCCAAATTGTTTTTTTCTTCGATTTTGTTTAATTCGTCATTTTCAGACAATCCTGGACAAAAGTGCTTGGGACACTATGCGAAAATCGGCAAAATCGGCAAAGTGTCCCAACAATTTTGTCCAGGATTGTCTGAAAATGACGAGTTTATGATTTTTCAATAAAACACAGCTTTTTAACTTTGTAACATTGCAAAATATATACAGTTTAATAAAAGAGCCCCCATCTCTGCTCCCCCTTACCCCCTCAATGGGGAAGGGATCACTGGAGCAGAGTCTCTGCAGAGTTCCCCCACCCCGCACCGGTACCCACCCGCACGAGAGCTCTATTTAATTTACATATTCACCAAACCTTCTATACCCCAGAACCAATTTTGTTGTTCATGCATGTGGGAGCGTATTTATGTCATTTTCGAGCAAACTGCGCAGAATCGGCCGCCCCCAAATTGTTTTTTTTTCTTCGATTTTGTTTTAATTCGTCATTTTCAGACAATCCTGGACAAAAAGTGCTTGGGACAACTATGCGAAAATCGGCAAAATCGGCAAAGTGTCCCAACAATTTTGTCCAGGATTGTCTGAAAATGACGAGTTTATGATTTTTCAATAAAACACACAAGCTTTTTAACTTGTAACATTGCAAAATATATATACAGTTTAATAAAAGAGCCCCCATCTCTGCTCCCCCTTACCCCCTCAATGGGGAAAGGGATCAACTGGAGCAGAGTCTCTGCAGAGTTCCCACCCGCCACCGGGTACCCACCCGCACGAGAGCTCTATTTAATTTACATATTCACCAAACCTTCTATACCCCAGAACCAATTTGTTGTTCATGCATGTGGGGAGCGTATTTTTATGTCATTTTCGAGCAAACTGCGCGCAGAATCGCCGCCCCCAAATTGTTTTTTTCTTCGATTTTGTTTTAATTCGTCATTTTCAGACAATCCTGGACAAAAGTGCTTGGGACACTATGCGAAAATCGGCAAAATCGGCAAAGTGTCCCAACAATTTTGTCCAGGATTGTCTGAAAATGACGAGTTTATGATTTTTCAATAAAAACACAGCTTTTTAACTTTGTAACATTGCAAAATATATACAGTTTAATAAAAGAGCCCCCATCTCTGCTCCCCCTTACCCCCTCAATGGGGAAGGGATCACTGGAGCAGAGTCTCTGCAGAGTTCCCACCCGCACCGGTACCACCCGCACGAGAGCTCTATTTAAAATTTACATATTCACCAAAACCTTCTATACCCCAGAACCAATTTGTTGTTCATGCATGTGGAGAGTATTTATGTCATTTTCGAGCAAACTGCGCCAGAATCGCCGCCCCCCAAATTGTTTTTTTTCTTCGATTTTGTTTAATTTCGTCATTTTCATTTTCAGACAATCCTGGACAAAAGTGCTTGGGACACTATGCGAAAAATCGGCAAAATCGGCAAAGTGTCCCCAACAATTTTGTCCAGGATTGTCTGAAAATGACGAGTTTATGATTTTTCAATAAAACACAGCTTTTTAACTTTGTAACATTGCAAAAAATATATACAGTTTAATAAAAGAGCCCCCATCTCTGCTCCCCCTTACCCCCTCAATGGGGAAGGATCACTGGAGCAGAGTCTCTGCAGAGTTCCCACCCGCACCGGTACCACCCGCACGAGAGCTCTATTTAATTTACATATTCACCAAACCTTCTATACCCCAGAACCAATTTGTTGTTCATGCATGTGGGAGCGTATTTATGTCATTTTCGAGCAAACTGCGCAGAATCGCCGCCCCCAAATTGTTTTTTTTTTTCTTTCGATTTTGTTTAATTCGTCATTTTCAGACAATCCTGGACAAAAGTGCTTGGGACACTATGCGAAAATCGGCAAAAATCGGCAAAGTGTCCCAACAATTTTGTCCAGGATTGTCTGAAAATATGACGAGTTTATGATTTTTCAATAAAACACAGCTTTTTAAACTTTGTAACCATTGCAAAATATATACAGTTTAATAAAAGAGCCCCCATCTCTGCTCCCCCTTACCCCCTCAATGGGGAAGGGATCACTGGAGCAGAGTCTCTGCAGAGTTCCCACCCGCACCGGTACCACCCGCACGAGAGCTCTATTTAATTTACATATTCACCAAACCTTCTATACCCCAGAAACCAATTTGTTGTTCATGCATGTGGGAGCGTATTTATGTCATTTTTCGAGCAAACTGCGCAGAATCGCCGCCCCCAAATTGTTTTTTTCTTCGATTTTGTTTAATTCGTCCATTTTCAGACAATCCTGGACAAAAGTTGCTTGGGACACTATGCGAAAATCGGCAAAATCGGCAAAAGTGTCCCAACAATTTTGTCCAGGATTGTCTGAAAATGACGAGTTTATGATTTTTCAATAAAACACAGCTTTTTAACTTTGTAACATTGCAAAATATATACAGTTTAATAAAAGAGCCCCCATCTCTGCTACCCCCTTACCCCCTCAATGGGAAGGGATCACTGGAGCAGAGTCTCTGCAGAGTTCCCACCCGCACCCGGTAACCACCCGCACGAGAGCTCTATTTAATTTACATATTCACCAAACCTTCTATACACCCAGAACCAATTTGTGTTGTTCATTGCATGTGGGAGCGTATTTATGTCATTTTCGAGCAAACTGCGCAGAATCGCCGCCCCCAAATTGTTTTTTTTCTTCGATTTTGTTTAATTTCGTCATTTTCAGACAATCCTGGACAAAAGTGCTTGGGACACTATGCGAAAATCGGCAAAATCGGCAAAGTGTCCACAACAATTTTGTCCAGGATTGTCTGAAAATGACGAGTTTTTGAGATTTTTCAATAAAACACAGCTTTTTAAACTTTGTAAACATTGCAAAATATATACAGTTTAATAAAAGAAGCCCCCATCTCTGCTCCCCCTTACACCCCCTCAATGGGGGAAGGGATCACTGGAGCAGAGTCTCTGCAGAGTTCCCACCCGCACCGGTACCACCACCCGCAACGAGAGCTTCTATTTAATTTACATATTCACCAAACCTTCTATACCCCAGAACCAATTTGTGTGTTCATGCATGTGGGAGCGTATTTATGTCATTTTCGAGCAAAACTGCGCAGAATCGCCCGCCCCCAAATTGTTTTTTTCTTCGATTTTGTTTAATATTCGTCATTTTCAGACAATCCTGGACAAAAGTGCTTGGGACACTATGCGAAAAAATCGGCAAAATCGGCAAAGTGTCCCAACAATTTTGTCCAGGATTGTCTGAAAATGACGAGTTTATGATTTTTCAATAAAACACAGCTTTTTAACTTTGTAACATTGCAAAATATATACAGTTTAATAAAAGAGCCCCCATCTCTGCTCCCCCTTACCCCCATCAATTAATGGGGAAGGGATCACTGGAGCAGAGTCTCTGCAGAGTTCCCACCCGCACCGGTACCACCCGCACGAGAGCTCTATTTAATTTACATATTCACCAAACCTTCTATACCCCAGAACCAATTTGTTGTTCATGCATGTGGGAGCGTATTTATGTCATTTTCGAGCAAACTGCGCAGAATCGCCGCCCCCAAATTGTTTTTTTTCTTCGATTTTGTTTAATTCGTCATTTTCAGACAATCCTGGACAAAAGTGCTTGGGACACTATGCGAAAATCGGCAAAATCGGCAAAGTGTCCCAACAATTTTGTCCAGGATTGTCTGAAAATGACGAGTTTATGATTTTTCAATAAAACACAGCTTTTTAACTTTGTAACATTGCAAAATATATACAGTTTAATAAAAGAGCCCCCCATCTCTGCTCCCCCTTACCCCCTCAATGGGGAAGGGATCACTGGAGCAGAGTCTCTGCAGAGTTCCCACCCGCACCGGTACCACCCGCACGAGAGCTCTATTTAATTTACATATTCACCAAACCTTCTATACCCCAGAACCAATTTGTTGTTCATGCATGTGGGAGCGTATTTATGTCATTTTCGAGCAAACTGCGCAGAATCGCCGCCCCCAAATTGTTTTTTTCTTCGATTTTGTTTAATTCGTCATTTTCAGACAATCCTGGACAAAAGTGCTTGGGACACTATGCGAAAATCGGCAAAATCGGCAAAGTGTCCCAACAATTTTGTCCAGGATTGTCTGAAAATGACGAGTTTATGATTTTTCAATAAAACACAGCTTTTTAACTTTGTAACATTGCAAAATATATACAGTTTAATAAAAGAGCCCCCATCTCTGCTCCCCCTTACCCCCTCAATGGGGAAGGGATCACTGGAGCAGAGTCTCTGCAGAGTTCCCACCCGCACCGGTACCACCCGCACGAGAGCTCTATTTAATTTACATATTCACCAAACCTTCTATACCCCAGAACCAATTTGTTGTTCATGCATGTGGGAGCGTATTTATGTCATTTTCGAGCAAACTGCGCAGAAATCGCCGCCCCCAAATTGTTTTTTTCTTCGATTTTGTTTAATTCGTCATTTTCAGACAATCCTGGACAAAAGTGCTTGGGACACTATGCGAAAATCGGCAAAATCGGCAAAGTGTCCCAACAATTTTGTCCAGGATTGTCTGAAAATGACGAGTTTATGATTTTTCAATAAAACACTGCTTTTTAACTTTGTAACATTGCAAAATATATACAGTTTAATAAAAGAGCCCCCATCTCTGCTCCCACCTTACCCCCTCAATGGGGAAGGGATCACTGGAGCAGAGTCTCTGCAGAGTTCCCACCCGCACCGGTACCACCCGCACGAGAGCTCTATTTAATTTACATATTCACCAAACCTTCTATACCCCAGAACCAATTTGTTGTTCATGCATGTGGGAGCGTATTTATGTCATTTTCGAGCAAACTGCGCATAATCGCCGCCCCCAAATTGTTTTTTTCTTCGATTTTGTTTAATTCGTCATTTCAGACAATCCTGGACAAAAGTGCTTGGGACACTATGCGAAAATCGGCAAAATCGGCAAAGTGTCCCAACAATTTTGTCCAGGATTGTCTGAAAATGACGAGTTTATGATTTTTCAATAAAACACAGCTTTTTAACTTTGTAACATTGCAAAATATATACAGTTTAATAAAAGAGCCCCCATCTCTGCTCCCCCTTACCCCCTCAATGGGGAAGGGATCACTGGAGCAGAGTCTCTGCAGAGTTCCCACCCGCACCGGTACCACCCGCACGAGAGCTCTATTTAATTTACATATTCACCAAACCTTCTATACCCCAGAACCAATTTGTTGTTCATGCATGTGGGAGCGTATTTATGTCATTTTCGAGCAAACTGCGCAGAATCGCCGCCCCCAAATTGTTTTTTTCTTCGATTTTGTTTAATTCGTCATTTTCAGACAATCCTGGACAAAAGTGCTTGGGACACTATGCGAAAATCGGCAAAATCGGCAAAGTGTCCCAACAATTTTGTCCAGGATTGTCTGAAAATGACGAGTTTATGATTTTTCAATAAAACACAGCTTTTTAACTTTGTAACATTGCAAAATATATACAGTTAAATAAAAGAGCCCCCATCTCTGCTCCCCCTTACCCCCTCAATGGGGAAGGGATCACTGGAGCAGAGTCTCTGCAGAGTTCCCACCCGCACCGGTAACCACCCGCACGAGAGCTCTATTTTAATTTACATATTCACCAAACCTTATTACCCCAGAACCAATTTGTTGTTCATGCATGTGGGAGCGTATTTATGTCATTTTCGAGCAAACTGCGCAGAATCGCCGCCCCCAAATTGTTTTTTTCTTCGATTTTGTTTAATTCGTCATTTTCAGACAATCCTGGACAAAAGTGCTTGGGACACTATGCGAAAATCGGCAAAATCGGCAAAGTGTCCCAACAATTTTGTCCAGGATTGTCTGAAAATGACGAGTTTATGATTTTTCAATAAAACACAGCTTTTTAACTTTGTAACATTGCAAAATATATACAGTTTAATAAAAGAGCCCCCATCTCTGCTCCCCCTTACCCCCTCAATGGGGAAGGGATCACTGGAGCAGAGTCTCTGCAGAGTTCCCACCCGCACCGGTACCACCCGCACGAGAGCTCTATTTAATTTACATATTCATCAAACCTTCTATACCCCAGAAAACCAATTTGTTGTTCATGCATGTGGGAGCGTATTTATGTCATTTTCGAGCAAACTGCGCAGAATCGCCGCCCCCAAATTGTTTTTTTCTTCGATTTTGTTTAATTCGTCATTTTCAGACAATCCTGGACGGACACTATGCGAAAATCGGCAAAATCGGCAAAGTGTCCCAACAATTTTGTCCAGGATTGTCTGAAAATGACGAGTTTATGATTTTTCAATAAAACACAGCTTTTTAACTTTGTAACATTGCAAAATATATACAGTTTAATAAAAGAGCCCCCATCTCTGCTCCCCCTTACCCCCTCAATGGGGAAGGGATCACTGGAGCAGAGTCTCTGCAGAGTTCCCACCCGCACCGGTACCACCCGCACGAGAGCTCTATTTAATTTACATATTCACCAAACCTTCTATACCCCAGAACCAATTTGTTGTTCATGCATGTGGGAGCGTATTTATGTCATTTTCGAGCAAACTGCGCAGAATCGCCGCCCCCAAATTGTTTTTTTCTTCGATTTTGTTTAATTCGTCATTTTCAGACAATCCTGGACAAAAGTGCTTGGGACACTATGCGAAAATCGGCAAAATCGGCAAAGTGTCCCAACAATTTTGTCCAGGATTGTCTGAAAATGACGAGTTTATGATTTTTCAATAAAACACAGCTTTTTAACTTTGTAACATTGCAAAATATATACAGTTTAATAAAAGAGCCCCCATCTCTGCTCCCCCTTACCCCCCTCAATGGGAAGGGATCACTGGAGCAGAGTCTCTGCAGAGTTCCCACCCGCATCGGTACCACCCGCACGAGAGCTCTATTTAATTTACATATTCACCAAACCTTCTATACCCCAGAACCAATTTGTTGTTCATGCATGTGGGAGCGTATTTATGTCATTTTCGAGCAAACTGCGCAGAATCGCCGCCCCCAAATTGTTTTTTTCTTCGATTTTGTTTAATTCGTCATTTTCAGACAATCCTGGACAAAAGTGCTTGGGACACTATGCGAAAATCGGCAAAATCGGCAAAGTGTCCCAACAATTTTGTCCAGGATTGTCTGAAAATGACGAGTTTATGATTTTTCAATAAAACACAGCTTTTTAACTTTGTAACATTGCAAAATATATACAGTTTAATAAAAGAGCCCCCATCTCTGCTCCCCCTTACCCCCTCAATGGGGAAGGGATCACTGGAGCAGAGTCTCTGCAGAGTTCCCACCCGCACCGGTACCACCCGCACGAGAGCTCTATTTAATTTACATATTCACCAAACCTTCTATACCCCAGAACCAATTTGTTGTTCATGCATGTGGGAGCGTATTTATGTCATTTTCGAGCAAACTGCGCAGAATCGCCGCCCCCAAATTGTTTTTTTCTTCGATTTTGTTTAATTCGTCATTTTCAGACAATCCTGGACAAAAGTGCTTGGGACACTATGCGAAAATCGGCAAAATCGGCAAAGTGTCCCAACAATTTTGTCCAGGATTGTCTGAAAATGACGAGTTTATGATTTTTCAATAAAACACAAGCTTTTTAACTTTGTAACATTGCAAAATATATACAGTTTAATAAAAGAGCCCCCATCTCTGCTCCCCCTTACCCCCTCAATGGGGAAGGGATCACTGGAGCAGAGTCTCTGCAGAGTTCCCACCCGCACCGGTACCACCCGCACGAGAGCTCTATTTAATTTACATATTCACCAAACCTTCTATACCCCAGAACCAATTTGTTGTTCATGCATGTGGGAGCGTATTTATGTCATTTTCGAGCAAACTGCGCAGAATCGCCGCCCCCAAATTGTTTTTTTCTTCGATTTTGTTTAATTCGTCATTTTCAGACAATCCTGGACAAAAGTGCTTGGGACACTATGCGAAAATCGGCAAAATCGGCAAAGTGTCCCAACAATTTTGTCCAGGATTGTAGTGCTTACGCTATACTACTACATAAGAAAACCCCATAAAAATCGAGCAGAGGAATACAAACTAAAACTTACTTGTTTTTGCAACAGAAGTATTGCATGGTTTTTCCTTTGAGGGATAAGAATACTCGGAGCATTTACATGTAGAGAATTGGCTTAATCCAAGGCACGAGTTAAGACAAGCCTGTTCAAACATACACAGCATTTTATAATTAAACCGAAAATAAAATCCCGAAAAACGGTAAACCACCTAAATCATCAGTATTATAGGACGGGTTCATTAAAGGGTATTGGCAATAAAAATTAAGTTTGTCTCTTTTGAAAGAACTCGTCAAATGGTATAAGAAGACCTTTTACAATTTTTCCGTATCTGTTTTGGTTTTGGAAATATTTGGACCAAAGACAGCGTGCTGTCCGCCATCTTGGAATTATTTTCGATAATCATGTGACATCATAAGCAGGGTGAAGTGAAATTTTTATCTTGCCAACCTTATGACATTAAGAGTTAGAAACTCGATTTTGTTGCGCTATTTCCATTTTAAACTGACCCACAACATTTAAAAAGCCTTCCGTGGAAATTTGGTCACCCACGGAGTAGTTTCATCAGGTTTACCCTGCTTATGACGTCACCAATTTCCTAGTTAATTAGACTCGATGTTACAACAAGATGGCGGACAGCACGCTGTCTTTGGTCGAAATATTTCAAAACACAAGAAAGATAGAGAAAAATTGTAAAAGGTCTTCTTATACCATTTGACGAGTTCTTTCAAATGGGACAAACTTAATTTTTATTGCCCATACCCTTTAAAGTGCCCCTAACCTCGACTGTTTTTATTGTCTTATTTGGAAGAACTTTTTAAATGATAAAGTAACTTCTTTGGACGATTTTCGCTTTTTCGCTTTGTTTTTGAGATATTTCATTTTGTTTGATATGCAAATGTCCGGAATTCACGTCACACATGCATAATGACTTACACGCGTAAAAATCGTTGTTGCCTGAACAATGCTGTAACAACTTGTTGACATATGTGAACAACATTGAGAAATGAACAACATTGTTCATCATTGTTTCAACAAGTTGTTACAGCTTGATGAAATGCATGTTGTAACAACCGAAGAACGTGTTGATACATCAACCATGTTCACCATTGTTGTAACATTGTTGTTCATCGTTGTTATTTCGTCATGCTGTTACAACATGTTGTATCATGTGCGAACAACGTTGTTGGCTATAAAAATGTGCTGTTGGAACAACTTGTTCATGACTGTTGATTTATCCGTGAACAAGTTGTTCGAACCATAAGTGAACAACTTGTTGACAACTTGTTCACGGCGAGCAGCACAACATTGTTCACGGCGAGCAGCACAACATTGTTCACGCCTGTTGACAACCGTGAACAAGTTGTGCGTTTTTACGCGTGTAGCAGAGAATGTTAAAGACAGTTATGAAAATATGACAAAATGAAATATCTCGAAAACAAAGCGAAAATCTTCCAAAGAAGTTACTTTATCATTTTAAAAGTTCTTCCAAATAAGACAATAAAAACTGTCGAGGTTAGGGGCACTTTAAATTTTGTTACTATTTCCTACTATGGCTGGATGATTTAAAGCGTCTATGAAATGAAAATTAAAGTCGGTCTTATTTGAAAGAACACCTAAAATGATAGGCGAACCTGACAAAAAATGTTCACTTGAATCTGAGGACAGCGCCGGATTTAGGGCTGTGGAGGCCCCTGGGCGGTCACTGACCAGCACAATATATCAATTCTATTTCTGAATGTATGCTAAGTTACATCGTCATATTCTTTTGAATAAGATGTAGGTAATTGGACTGACACTGACACCGCAAAGAATGCGGCATATGGCCTTAGGCCAAAAAGCGCATCTTGCTGTATTTTTTGTTAACTTGCGAAGGCAACGACGGTTGAAGGCGCAGTGTAAATTTGATACGGGAGTAAGTTAAACAATTATAAGAAAGGATTAAAGATACGTAAGTAATATTCAGTATATATAGTACATGGGACACAACCCTCTATATATCATATATATCATCTATATTTAAGAAATAGAAAATGGCCGCCCGTGTTTATATAGCCTGATGCAAACACGAGAGTGAGTTGAGAGAATTCAAAAGTTTACATAAGTACTTTCGAATTCTCCCAACTCACTCGAGTGTTTGCATCAGGTTATATAAACACAGGGCATCCATTTTCTATTTCTTTTATGAAATAAGGCTAAAAAATGTGCCGCGACATCACAACCGTGTTTACATAGCCTGATATAAACACAGTAATTGACCAATCACAGCATGCGTAAGACGCAACCTATTTTATAAATCTATATATCATCCATATATCTTTTGTCTTGTTTTTGACTCATATTTTGGGCTCTCAAGATTTTTTTCATTTCAACACCTATTTTTTCAACTTTCAAGACATTTTTGTGGAGCCCCCCCCCCCCTAAACATTGTTTTGTGGGGGGCCCTGGGCGACCGCCCAGTCCGCCCTGTCCTAAATCCGGCACTGTCTCAGGATGTCCGCCGCTGAGGCCGTCGAAACGCCAATCACTACCACCACTAACAGTCTTTTTCAAGACTACTCTATTGACCTAGACGAGCGACTTTCACGAACATTTTTTTTAAAGAAGAAAAAAGAATAATTTTAGGTTGCTCACCTGTTTTGAGTACCGTGTGGCATTTCTAAACTTTCTGTATATGTTTGTCTCAGATAGGTCATTTGCCGGCAAACAACTTTTGTTTCCAAATCTATCCAATCTTATAATCTCAGTCTGCAAGGATAAAATAAAATAATTGAGCAAAGTGAAAAAGTGATAAACTGCTGGGATTTTTAGCAACGAAATACTGACGTTTTGAGTTTAGCCTTTGTGATGAAATAAAGTAAATCAAATCTTATATATGACAGAGTGACTTAGATAAAAAATAGTCGATTAAATTTTCGGGACTAAAAGTTTGCTAAAATGTACTAATTTCTAAATGCACTAATTGCCAAATGTACTAATTGCTAAAATGTACTAATTGCTAAAATGAACTAATTGCTAAATGTACTAATTGCTAAATGTACTAATTGCTAAAATGAACTAATTGCTAAAATGAACTAATTGCTAAAATGAACTAATTGCTAAAATGTACTAATTGCTAAAATGTACTAATTTATAAAATGTACTAATTTCTAAATGTACTAATTGCCAAATGTACTAATTGCTAAAATGTACTAATTGCTAAAATGAACTAATTGCTAAATGTACTAATTGCTAAAATGAACTAATTGCTAAAATGTACTAATTGCTAAAATGAACTAATTGCTAAAATGAACTAATTGCTAAAATGTACTAATTGCTAAAATGTACTAATTGCTAAATGTACTAATTGCTAAAATGTACTAATTGCTAAATGTACTAATTGCTAAATGTACTAATTGTAAATGTACTAATTGCTAAATGTACTAATTGCTAAAATGTACCAATTGCTAAATGTACTAAATTGCTAAATATACTAATTGCTAAGCGTACTAATTGCTAAATATACTAATTGCTAAATATACTAATTGCTAAGCGTACTAATTGCTAAAATATACCAATTGCTAAAATGTACTAATTTCTAAATGTACTAATTGCTAAATATACTAATTGTTAAATATACTAATTGCTAAATATACTAATTGTTAAATATACTAATTGCTAAATGTACTAATTGCTAAATGTACTAATTGCTAAAATGTACCAATTGCTAAAATGTACCAATTGCTAAAATGTACTATTGCTAAAATGTACTAATTGCTAAAATGTACTAATTGCTAAATGTACTAATTGCTAAAATGTACTAATTGCTAAAATGTACTAATTGCAAAATGTACTAATTGCTAAATGTACTAATTGCTAAATGTACTAATTGCTAAAATGTACTAATTGCTAAAATGTACTAATTGCTAAAATGTACTAATTGCTAAACTTACTAATTGCTAAAATGTACTAATTGCTAAAATGTATTAATTGCTAAAATATACTAATTGCTAAAATGTACTAATTGCTAAATGTACTAATTGCTAAAATGTACTAATTGCTAAAATGTATTAATTGCTAAAATATACTAATTGCTAAAATGTACTAATTGCTAAATGTACTAATTGCTAAAATGTACTAATTGCTAAAATGTATTAATTGCTAAAATATACTAATTGCTAAAATGTACTAATTGCTAAATGTACTAATTGCTAAAATGTACTAATTGCTAAATGTACTAATTGTTAAATGTACTAATTGCTAAAATGTACTAATTGCTAAATGTACTAATTGTAAATGTACTAATTGCTAAAATGTACTAATTGCTAAATGTAATAATTGTAAATGTACTAATTGCTAAAATGTACTAATTGCAAAAATGTACTAATTGCTAAATGTACTAATTGCTAAAATGCACTAATTGCTAAATGTACTACTTGCTAAAATGCACTAATTGCTAAATGTAATAATTGTAAATGTACTAATTGCTAAAATGTACTAATTGCTAAAATGCACTAATTGCTAAATGTACTAATTGCTAAAATGTACTAATTGCTAAATGTACTAATTGCTAAATGTACTAATTGCTAAATGTACTAATTGCTAAATGCACTAATTGCTAAATGTAATAATTGTAAATGTACTAATTGCTAAATGTACTAATTGCTAAATGTACTAATTGCTAAATGTACTAATTGCTAAAATGTACTAATTGCTAAAATGTACTAATTGCTAAATGTACTAATTGCTAAAATGTACTAATTGCTAAATGTACTAATTGCTAAATGTACTAATTGTAAATGTACTAATTGCTAAAATGTACTAATTGCTAAATGTTCTAATTGTTAAAATGTACTAATTGCTAAATGTACTAATTGCTAAAATGTACTAATTGCTAAAATGTACTAATTGCTAAAATGTACTAATTGCTAAAATGTACTAATTGCTAAAATGTACTAATTGCTAAATGTACTAATTGCTAAATGTGCTAATTGTAAATGTACTAATTGCTAAATGCTTTCTTGTAAAAAAATCTGATATTTGTCAAATTTGGTAGTGGTTGCTTACCTTCTTTAAGGCAACCGAAGTAGCCGTTCCAGGAGAAATACTGAAGCCTTTTTCGTTAGGGAATGGCATATTTCCTTGTGTTCCGAGTACCACACGAACCCCAGCTTCTGTGCTGAGCGGAAGATATTGATCTTGCTCAATATTAAGACGTAAGACTAACCCTGTTGAGGAAAAGGTTTGTTTAATATTTAAACCATGAAGTATCTAAGCGAAAACTTTAGTTAGCCATACTTTCACATATATAAGTCTGAAACTCATTTTTTGTAGATGATTTTCATTCTTGATTAAACCACAACACTTTAAAAACATACCACAGAAATTCAGCTGCCAGGAGAATAAGTTTCATCATGTTTACCCAGCTTGTGACGTCAGTTAATTAGGCAAGGTCTTTTGTCGAAATTCAATCTCGTTCCCAGAGTCCATGTTCCCCACCCGGGAAACGAGAGATTCTGGGATAATCCTGGGATAATCTAGTTAATTTTAGGCGATGTCACTTTGGTGTAACATGAGTCACACGCCACTCTATTGTCCTAATTAGTGGCATTGTACAATGAAATATTCCATCCTCACCATGATTCAATACCTTAGGACCTTAGGTGTTTACATTCAATAGTTGAAGTGTTAAAATAAATAAATCGCAATTGATCCGTTGTTTTTGTTCAAAATGTAACATGAGTCACCATGGAATTGCCTATTTGTCCTTTTTATACGAAGCGAAAAATCAAGTCTGTCTCATTTGAAAGAACACTTAAAATGACAAAGTAACATCTTTTGCAGTTTCCTTGCTTCGTTCTTGAGATATTTCAATCTCGTTCCCAGAGCCCATGTTCCCCACCCGGGAAACGAGAGACTCTGGGATAATCCGTTTCAAATCGTTACGTTATTGGCTGAATCGTGAGCATGAGTTGGTCTGAAGTGACCGGAAGTAGAATTAATAAAACCAAAATAACAAAGATGTCGGACGACAAGACTCCAGTGAAGACGTTGCCGCGATCGATATCTTCGCCGTATGTGTGTACATGCTGTAATTCGAGCTTCGCCAGCAACCCCATTGACTTGTTTAGGGAAAAGTCAAACAAGGAGAACATACTATCCAGATTCCGCTCGGATATTTACGCATACGCACCTCAACCAGAATAACAAGAATCCTGTGATTAGAAACGGATTATCCCAGAGTCTCTCGTTTCCCGGGTGGGGAACGTGGGCTCTGGGAACGAGATTGGTCGAAATTAGTGATGTTGTTTGGCACAAGAGTTGTTTTGTTTACTTGGATTACTATCGCAAGAAAGTTTGTTAATCAGAAATTTAAAAATGTGTACTTGTAATTTTTCTTGCTCTTATCCTTTCAAGATGCGATAAGACGCCAAAATTGTGTATATCGATTTTGATTTTATTTAGAAGTGCTTTAAAATAAAGAAGAATAGCTTTTTCGCTTGTTCAATTTCTTATCTTTTTCCAAAGATATTTTGGTTTTAAAAAAATGCAAATAAGATACCTTATGACGTCATCTACTCTGTTAATTCCGTATACTAATGGTACATTGCAATGCACACAGTTATGTAATATATCATACACGAGGAGGAGTGTTTCATCAGGATATCCAAACACCGAGACGTTTGTTGAAAACCGAGGCGAAGCCGAGGTATTTGAACAAACTTCGAGGTGTTTGGATATCCTGATGAAACACTCCTCCGAGTGTATGATATAGCATCTCAAACAAATCAGTATTTTAAGAGAAAATCAAGATGAAAGTTTGCTTAATTTATGTAATTTCTTCCTCCGATATCCAAACTACCGACACGGTGGTACTGATTTCCTTTGCGTTTTCTTCATGAATTATTAATGAGTTTGAGATTGCTTGATAACGTGAATATGCATGCATATACTGACCTGCACGAGATTGATGAAGCATCATCAATCTCATGTTAGTTATTCTGCAACTCAGGGATGAATACTTAAAGGGCATATGACTCGAAAATTAAGTTTGTCTTATTGAAAAGAACATTTAATATGATAAAATAACATCTTTTGCAGTTTTTAGTTTCCTTGCTTCGTTTTTGAGATATTCCAGCTTGTTTAATATGCAAATGACACAACTTTTTACGTCACATGTGCATAATGAGTTATCAGAAAAGGTTACATATCTTTGCTATTATGAAAACATGGGCTTAACTCAAAGGAAGCTTGTGCGTGTTTCTACCCACAACATCAAACATGTAGAATTCCAAGTGATTTCGTTTCACAATAGCAAAGATATGTAACCTTCTCTCGGTAACTCATAGGAAGTAACTCATGGAAAGCACGGGTGGCGTGTGCTGTTAGCGCGCTGCCTCTCACCAAAAAGTTAAGCCCGGTTAGATGGGGTTAGTACTTGGATGGGAGACCGCTTGGGAATGACCCTGTTGTCGGGCTTGGACTCATGTGAGTAGAGTTGTAGTTGATCTCTCCTGTGCTTCGAGGTTTTTTCGCCGGGTTCTCCGGTTTTCCTCCCTCCATAAAATCAACACCTAACATCCATCTTAGCTGTGATCCGTGGTCTGAACTGTGTCGTTGGCGGCTGCCTGGAGCGCCTTTGATATGCCTCGACACGGCCACGTTGATCTGCTCCTTCGCAATTCAGCCGCTGGCTGCAAGTATTAGAATACTCACTATGCACGTGTGACGTAAAAAGTTGTGCCATTTGCATATCAAACAAACTGGAATATCTCAAAAACGAAGCAAGGAAACCAAAAACTGCAAAAGATGTTATTTTATCATTTTAAATGTTCTTTTCAACAAGACAAACTTCATTTTCGAGTCGTATGCCCTTTAAATTGGCCTAAAAGTATATAATAAAATACTTTTGCTTTTAACACATACCTATCCCTGACTTGGAAGACTTCAAAGTCTGAACTGGTTTGTTGTACTCATCAGAGCCACTGTTGAACGTATAACAGTTACCGTACTCGTAAT